>MU158863.1:310796-567879 GCA_015888305.1 Antheraea pernyi
GCGTTGGCGATCATTGAGTTCGTGGGGCACCCCATGTCAAGGTTTTTTACCTTGCCAATTTGACGCAAATGGACCAATATTGTTTTGATGCTAACGTCGAAAGCTGCTCCTAATTCAGCCGTAGATTATGTATCATCAGCTTTCACAATCGCCTTTAATTCGTCATTGTCGACCAAAGTCTTCGGATGACGCCGTGGTTCATTTTTCAGGTCGAAATTCCCAGAACGGAAGCGAGCAAACCAACAACGGGTGTTGCGTTGGTTTGTAGTGTTAGCTCCGTAAACGTCGTTGATGTTGCGTACCGCTTGTGCCGCGTTGCTGCCACGACGGTACTCATATTCCATAATTACTCGAATTTTTAACGTATCCATGATGACAAAAAAGATTGAAATGCGATGAAAATGTAACACTAATCAATAAACAAATGGCTACTTTTGGAAAAAGAATTCCATGTTTTTAAAATAAAATTAATTTGAAATTAGAATTCTTAACCAAACAAAAATTATTTTGATTTGAAATGGCCAGTACTGTAGAACGGTAATTTCATAGGTAAAGACCTATTATTTTTAATTTTGATAGTATATTTGACCCTTCTAACGCTTAGGAAACGTATAAACTATAAAAAAACAGCATATTTTCAACTAAAAATATAGTCTGTCTGTATATGTTTATTGAATCATAAGTTAAATAAAAAAAATAGCCTTCCTAACCTCCAGGTACGTAAGGCAACGAGAAATCCGGTTGGCCCTTCTTGATATTTTTCTTAGCGACAGCGCGACCACGAAGCAAATCCTCGTCCATCACTAGTTTATTGTTGACTCTGGAATAGAGTAAACGATTTTCTAGTTTTTGCTCGCGAGTTGGCTCTTGTTAATATAAGTAGATATGATCTATCCCAGTTGGCGGCAAACTCGTCTGCCAAAAAAGCCAAATATAATCCAAAACTATAATTTATCAAAGATCCTTTTGTTTTAACTTAAGCTTTGCTATAATAGTAGATAGATTTAATCGAAATAATTAGGATTGAAAGTACACTCTAGAGCTTACTTTTGCTCAATATGTCTTTTTGCGAAAGACATGTTTTTATCTTTTGGTGAAAGACAAAAAATGTGCCTCTTTACTACTGTAGGCTTGAGTTACAAAAATGTTTACTCGTCTCTTACAAAGTTAGACGGCGAGTTAATAGATAGTATTCCGTGTCGGCACTAAACAATTTGTGAAAAAACCACAATTACGGAGTGAAAGAGTCGCATGCGGCCAGCGAGCCGTGCTTTGCCGAGCACTGAATTAAGTAATTTAAAAAAAAAAGAAATGAGAAACACTGTATCCCTACCTAAACACAAATCAGTAAGCTATGAAGGGATTTTCAAACATGCAGCGTCAAAAATTTGGAATAATATACCACCTCTATGACGAACAAAAAGCAAATTCATATTTAAGAAATTAATTAACCAATAGATTCTTGAACAAAGATTAGGGCATTTATAATTATATATCTGTCAATAGATTTGACGCATAATACACATTATCATATAACTTTATATTGCAACGTTCTTCTCACTTATTACTTTATTTTTGGTTGAGTCTCTTAATAAGTTATGTGCATTTTCAAAGTTTTCAAAAACGGCAATACGCTGACGTCAGTTTTCATTGTCATATTTTTATGTTTGAGGGTTTTTTGTACATTTTCTATGGCAATAAATATATTTCCTTTTAAAATTATCGATGTCACCCAATACTACTCTCGTAGGTGGCTAACATTCATAGAGAGGTGTTTTAATCGTATTTTTTTGTAGTATCATACTTATGTATATAACTAACGGGCCCGGCGGACCTTGTCCTTGCCTTTTTCTCAACAAAACGAAATCATTTCAAAACAGCAATAGAGACATCAGTCTATTCACAAAATACAGTTATAATTGTTTCAGTACTGCTTTTTTTTCTCTTTCTGTTTCAATTTCCTTGTTTTTGTATTATCATGTTTTTTTTTTTAATATGTAAAATAGTTTAATATTTAGTTTTACTAATATTTAATTTATTGTTGGAGCATGCCCTAGTTGTATCTAAATATGACTACATTTATAATGTATCACAATAGTCATACTTTTTATATACTTATTAATGTATTGTCATGTTGACGATCCTAAAATAAATAAATAAATAATAAAAAAATCCTACAAGTCAAACGCAGTATATCACCTACTGGGTCCAATTGTGAATCTAAACCATTCTTGAATCCACCTGAATACGCCCAAATTTCATCAAAATCTTTCCCACCGTTTAGGAGGAGTTCACATGTACATTGATAGAAGAATTATATACTATACTAGTGGGCGCCCAGAGGTCGAAATTCGACCATATTTCATTGATTTTTTAAAGTTTGGATTTCATTAGGGTTAATATCATTGTTGAATGTAGAATGAAAAAGGGTAATTGGAACGTAAGAGTAAAATAATACATACAGTCGAGCATAGCAACCTCCTTCACAACCTTTTTTGAAATCAGGCATGACTTTGGAAGAGTAGAAATGATATTTTGAATCTCAGAAAAAATTACATTTGAAGGATGAGGAATGTAAAGAGAAACAAAACAAATATTATTTACATTAGCAGCTATTACAGAATAATTATAATTGGAAGAAGGAAGAGTAATTCTCGAAAAGGGAAGACAATGCTTAATTAACATGGCAACACCGCCAAATCCGTCAAATCTATCTTGTCGAATTACAGAATAACCTGAAATTCTAAAAGAATATTCAGGCTTGAGCCATGTCTCAGAGAGACAGACTACGATAGGTTCAAATTTATTTAGAATATGTATTAAGTCTGCTTTTTTATTAATTATACTGCGACAGTTCCACTGTACTATTTTCGACTGATCCATTATTGTTTGATAGAATATTTTTCAGCATATTGACTATAATAGCTACGTTGGACGGTAAATCAGGTGATTGCGATAATAAGTCGATTAATAAAGCTATGATGTCATTGAAAGATTTTTCTTTATTATTTGGAACTATTGCACAACCATTGGCAGGAGATGGAATACTGTTTTCATGTATCAAAGCATTATGCGCTACCTGGTCATAGCCTTTCTGCAATTTGGGGGGAGAGCGTGGCTTTAATTGAATAGTTTTCTTGTGTGATGTTTTTAAATTTGTATTAGATATAGAAGGTAAAACTGTTGAAGATTTTTGAATTTCAGCTGAAGCAAGGGAGTCTAAAAATGATTTAGTAACCGGTTTATATATTTTTGCTGCCTCCGAATAAGAAACACAGTTCTGTGCCATATATAATTTAATGTCCTGCTGTCGCTTCAGCTCTGGGCACATTTTGCTTGTAGCGAAATGGTAACCAGAACACAAGCAACAACAAGAATTGTTTTCTTCTTGAGAGCAAGTCTCTCCACTATGACTATTACCACACTTATAACACCGTGGAAGAGATCTACATTGAAGTTTGGTGTGTCCAAAGCGACAACAATTGTAGCACTGTATTGTGGGGTAAATATATAAGTCTACTGGTAGGGAGTTATAACATACAAATATTCGTTTTGGAAGTATCTGACCATCAAAAGTGAGAACAACTGTTTGCGAAGGTTTATAAGACAATATTCCATCTACTATTAATTTGAAATTTAATCTTCTAACCTTTATGATATTCCCACAGCCAATAGGAACTGATATATTATTTTTAATTTCATCTAATGTCCAGTCTGTTGGGACGCCTCTAACTAGACCCATGCGAGTAACGTTAAAAGATGGAATGAATGCATTTAAATTTTTTTCCTTTAACAATGCATGTGATAAAAAGTTATTGGCGTCTAAATAATTGGAGAAACTTAAAGCAATTCTATTTCTACCAATTCGTTTCACACTGCCATTAATGATATTATTGATATTGTGTTTCTTTAAAAGATTCCCGAATGAAAGCGGGTGAAATGTGGAGCCATCTTTAGGGTCAGATTGTTCTCTTTGTACATGAATTAAATAAGGAGACAAATCTGTGGATTGATAGGCAGTTCGACCAATTCTGACAAATGTAGTCTCCATTTTCTCAGTGTGTGTCTGTGGAAGTGATATTGATGAATTATTATTAGCATTGTTAATACCATTAGACACAGATTCACCTAAATTTTCATCACTTTCACATCCACAACCTCCTTTGGAGTTGTTATTAGACTTTCTAACTTTTTTATTACAATTTTTGCATACTTTATGAAGCCGAATTCTTTTGCGAGTTTTGGACTGATTTTGAGACCCCTCTGTGTCCATACCAGATTCAGAGGTTATAGTAACGTAATTACTTGCTGGAGGAACGAAGCCCCCAGGATCTGGGGGCTCCTCCATTCTCTGATTCACACTTATGTACTACCGATTTTAAACTATTATACTATATTAATAAAAAACTTACCTATAAACATACACTAATTACACAAGTAAAAAAACTATAAATTACTTAAAATATATACAAACTAATGAAAACCTTATCCAAATGAAAAAATTAGTTAAATTTCAAACACAAAACAAGACCGCCAAACTTTATGCTTCCCGCGCTTTTTTTTCCTTCCCGCCTCTCTCTGATCAAAGAGTATAATAAGTAATATAGTAAAATAGGTATCTATCAACACAGACTACCAATAAAACTTAGGCATAAAGCATAGAGTAGTTAGATATATAGATCTTATTTGTGCTTGTGTAAATGTTACCCAAAGACAAAAGTAGGTAACAAATAAAATTACAAAATTTAAATTTTAAAAAATAACAAACTTTGTTTTGCGTTAAACTGAAAAACAAGATACAATCTTATGTAAAAAGGGAGTGGAGGTTTCAAAAATCTTATGTAACACCTCACACCTATATTTAACAAATTTTTATTTACACTGTCATTTAACATTTACCATTATAACATGATTTATATGAACCACGTAAAACGAGTACAAACAACCACTAATTTGTTATGCTGAAACACGATTAAGTACCAAATTAGTACAAGGAGAACTAACGATAATTAAGGTAGATGCGACAGGGTTACTTAGTCCTTCCATTTGACTCTTTCTTCCGTAGGCTTTCCCTTATGAAAAAATGATTTAACATTAAGTTTTATTTAAATATTAGTAATAAAATCGGCTACATATATGTATGTTATTGTGATCACGAACTAGATCTTAGTGTAATTAATTAGTAATAAAGATCAGATTTTTGGGTAATTGGATAATTCATATTTGTAGTTAATGACTATATGTTGAAATCGATTGGCAAGTGCCTATCCCTAATTGTAGAGATTAGGGCAGAGACATAAATCATTGAATAAAACATTGACAAAGGCAGATATGTAAATCACGCCTTGACAAAAAGAAGTATAAACCGTTAATCAGGGTTCTAAACTTAGGCGTATCCCCCCAAATTTAGGGGAGAAATCACGTGATGATATTTTTAAGGGGTTTATATTTTTAGGGACTTTTTTGTATTTAGCACTATATATACACCTTGAAAGAATTTAATCCATCTAATTATACCTTTTTATAGCCATGATTCCAATTTTGAACGCATGGGTTGAGCATGCGTTTTTTATTTATAATAAATCTAGATCAATATGAAAAGTACAGAGGTGTACATAAGAATTTGGATATGGTGTTTGTTGATCTGGAGAAGACGTATGATCTAGTAAGCCAAGATGTTCTCTGGTGGGCTCTGAAAATGAAAAGAGTGCCTAGTAAGACTTCCCAGTACCTATAACTTATTCATTGTATGTATAATCAAATTAAAACACACGTTAGGGCCGAAACTGGAGTTACCGATCATTTCAATGTGGCTGTGGATTTGCACCAGGGTTCAGCGTTAAGCGCTTATTTATTTCTGCTTGTTATTGATGCTTTAACATCAAACACGGGAGGAGACATCTTGGTGTATGCTGTTTGCTGATGATATTGTTCTTATCGGAGAAGATGCTGCCGAGGTATGGGGGCGGCGGTGGGGGGGTTTTCTCTCCGCTATCGGCTGAACCCAGGGGGGAATGGGCGGGGGCCCTGACCTCCCATTGCGCGGGTTCGACTGTTGCTGGGTTGCTGGGAAGAAGTCTTGCAACCAGGCTGCCTCAGTCGGGTGTGGCGTGGGAAACGCCTGCCGCCGGAGGGGTGTTGGGGGGCTGCTCACGCACCCCGTGACACCCCCTATTGTGTGGCGTAGGTTGTCGTGGAGTTTTAGTCGGTTAAAGTCGCCGAAAGGCACCGGCAGCTGCGTCATAGCACGCAGGTGGCGGTCGACTCAGCTCAGGCCCCGGGGGCCTGACAGTCCATGATGGATTTTATCCCCACGTTAAAAAAAAAAAAAAGGTGTGTGGTGTAACTAGGATGGATAAGATAAAGAATGAGTTTGTCAGAGGAAATTTGAAAATAGCACCAGTGACAGAGAAGTTGAGAAGTAAGAGGTTAGCATGGTATGGTAGGTAACATGTCATGAGGAGAGATGAAAACCATGTAACTAGGAAATATTTATGTATCATAGTGGATGGATATAGGAGTAGAGGAAGACCAAAAAAGGGATGGATGTACTGTGTGAAAAAAGGATACTGAGATAACATCTGATAGGCGAGAGTGGAAAAGGAAAACATATTGTGCCGACCCTACTTAAGTGGGATAAAGGTAGGAAGATGATGAATAAATCGAAATCCACCCTTTTCTATATCTATACTTAATATACTAGCTGTTACCCGCAGCTCCGCACGCGCTTTTTAAAAATTTATTAAAGATATGTAAAATTGTAAGTGGGTGTGTACATTACAGAAACGCTTTTTCAAAAACATTTGTAACTACGATACGAACGCCATCTACTGTAACATGTAACGTGTACATTAGATATATGAATACTAATAGTATATCGAATGGGATGGGATTTATCATCAGCAACATACCTGGAACTTCAACCTACTATATACCAAACTCAGTGCTCACTAACACTATATAAGAAAGTAATGAAAATTATAAACTATACATTATCGAACAATATATCTTAAACCTTTTATTTTATAGATAGATATAATATGCCCGTATTGTCGATATACTTAAGTTATTCTTATACGTTGCTATAATAACTGAGTTCTGTAGAAGCAACTAGTAACAGCTAGTACATATATATTTGGATATATATTAATAGGTTTTGTCATACATCTAAGTAATGAAACATCACATAAGACATAATATTACTTATTGTTTTCTATTAATATATTACAAAGTTTGATCATGGTCGATTTACATTACAATATAATGACGTATCTTGCATAACATTTAAACCAGTTCCAATCTAATAATAGTTTAATATGTGAATGTATGATTTTAAAAAGCCAGAGCCAAAGGAAAATTAAATATTATTTAAAACATTACAAAAGTGTAAGTAAAGAATATTATAAAACATAATTTGTTATTATTTTATATTATTTATATTAGCAGACATCTGATAATTTTTTGGAATCATATTAATGAATAAATTATTTTGCCTAAAAATATTTGAGTGCATTTCTATTAACAATTTAACACTGCAATATGTTTGTCAACTGTAATATCTTTATTATTATTTTTTAATTTAGAGGGAATTTGAAGTAATTGTGGCGATTTTAGGTGTTTTTGACTTTGCTTTAGAGGTAAAATAATTCGGAGTTGATAGCTCTGCCGTTAACGTTTAAACTCTAATTTCAAATTTGTGAGATCAGTGAATAACGCTTTGGTTTCGCCGTTCATAATTGTCTTACATAAATATTTTCTATAGTATTACATTTAAGTTGAGTTTATCAGTCATATAGTCAGTAAGCAAGCAAGCAAAATTTGATGAATCTTAAAGTATAGTAAGTCTTTAAAATTTGTTTTAATTTTACATAAATGAGATACATATGTATATTATTATTATGCATTTAAAACCTCTTGTAATTAAATATTGTATAGATCATTGTCGCTTACGCTCTATATACGAAATTTTCTAAAAGATTTCATGATTTTATGGAATCGTGTAACGGTTTTTATTCTGTAAACCAAACCAAATAGTTTAGAGTGAGGATAATTTCGCTATTATTGACCATTATGCTAACATAGTGCTTCATGAGATCCATTTATGAGAGTTAAACTTCTTAGGGTATCTGTTAAAACTGTTTGCGATTTGAGAACGCCTGCAGTTTACATTAATAAATTACTAAGATTTTTATTTGTTTATTTAATATAGAATTTTTAACAAAACGTAAAGTATAAAGATATATTTTATCCCTGGGTGGATTGTAAGTATAAAAAGGGAAAATAATCAATTACCTTCATTTAAAAAAAAAAAAAAGTATTTTGTGTGAATGTTCTTTTTTATAACAATTGTGCATCAAACATTTTTATAATTCTTAAAATGTTTAATAAATTCTGATGTTATTTGATATCCTGTTATGTATTAACCATTTAGTTATTAAAATAACAATGATGAATGATGAAGAGAAAACACTCTTTGCTTAAAAACGTGGGTAATTTCTTTTATATTTACATAATATTATATATTTTATTCATTGGTCTTCTGTGATGCTTTTGTAATTCACATAAAGTTTATATTTCTATACATAAATTTGTCATTGTGTAAATCTATTATAAAATAACTTATGATCATCAGACTGAGTTTTCTTTTATTTATGTTAATAATAGTCATGTTTTGGTATTCTATGCTTTACATAGTTCATTATCAGTAGAGGTTTAAACCAAATGATTATTATTTATTTTATGTATTTGGTCATTGATCATAGCTTTTGGTTTTTTTTTTGAACTGACTACGCTATTGACCCAGCAGGGTCTTAACAGCTACACCGGGCTACTAAGGCGAGCGCTTAAGGCACTCAGACGATTTTATTTTGACAACTAGCTCAAGGGTGCCCGGCACACCTCGGCTTTAGCTGTTGCCTGACACATGCAATTCGCGATCTATCTGAGCTAACCTAAGCTAAGCTAACTATTCATACATATATGAGTTGTTGAAACATATATGTGTACCAAGCATACATACCTCAACAACTCTTATATATATTTCGTATCGGATAATATTCTAAACTATTTCAGTTTAATAAGGGAAAAAATAAAACCCTTCCACTTGCCTGTGTATGCGTGTATGCGTGCACGTGTGTGGAGGTGATATGTGTAATGTTTCCGCAGTGATGTAAGATTTTGTGTCACTGTATCGCGCGAGCAATATACTCAAGGGCTCCACGCCGAGGGAACGGACCTACATAGCTTTTGGCATTGTGGATTAATGCCTTACCTACCTTTAAATCACAATTTCTACCTTAAATATACCAAAAACGAAGATAAATACCTATAATTAAATTACTTGTTTATAGTAACTTTTAAATGGGAAGAACATATTATGAATTAATAGTCAAGAAAGCTAACTCATTTGTGTATGTAATTCCTTGAGCTTTTCAAGCACTGACTGTGGAGGTCTTTAGCAAAATCTACAAAACCTACATAAGACCACTTATTGAATATGGCTTCCAGATATGGAGTCCCTACTTCCAGAAAGATATCAACCTTCTAGAAAGTGTTCAAAGAAAAGCCATAAAAATACCACAATCCCTAAGTAAAAAATCATACCCAGACAGACTGCTTGCACTGCACCTGACTACTCTCGAAGAAAGACGCCTTCGTGGTGATCTCATAGAAACATACAAAATAGTTACTAATAAATACAACCTGCCATACTTACGTGAAATGTATATTTTAAGAGACACAACAAGATCTACAAGAGGAAATCAAACTAAAATAAGTCAATCACTTTCACACACAACAAGTGCACACAAATTCCTCAATAACAGAGTGGCTCTGAACTGGAACAGATTGCCTGACGAAGTAGTATCCGCTAGTTCTGTCCATGGTTTTAAAAACCGACTCGACAACTGGCTCCAGACAAATAAACTCTCCTTAATAAGTGAACATCTGCAGTGACCAAAACCCGACAAAATAAAATTCGACACAGTGCGATATAGACGTATCAGCAATTATGCTGCTTGTCTATTAACTATAAATAAATAAATAGTTTGAAATAAAAACAATGTTGCATTAGGTATTTAAACTTTTCTGTACATATTACAGTTTGTGACATTCAAGGGCAGATCAATTACATATGATACATTTTTTACTTCCTCAAATTTGACTTCAGCTACAGCCCTGCTTGGTCATCTAAATTCCTATCAAATTTAGATTTTGACAATTTATTCCTATTAAATATTCTTTAATTCAATTGTAATTAATGTATGATAATAACAGAGTAACAGTGATTATATTGTGAAAGCTACAAAGTTGGCATTTCATCATGTTAGATACTAAATAAGCCTATATAATGAGTTTACATGTGTATGATATTTGTGATCTAATCATGCATGCGTGTTGTACCAACATGTAAATCTTTCTACTTTGGTCATATCCAAGATCTTATGCACCTTTTATTTTTCTGTTCTTTCTGTATCAGTTTTCAGGAGTTGTAATGATTTAGCAAAAGCAAATTAGTCTGTAGTCTCAAATAGTAATTATGTTTGTAGGTGGTAGAGCCGAGCTGATGCTATTAATGGTTTCAGCATGAATGGGTCGGCTCACTCGGGGTAGTACCACCCTCTCACAGAAAACTGACGTTTAGTAGCAGTGCTTGCATTGTTGAGTTTCGTTCTGTCAGTGAGAGCACCGGAGGCCCACTTCCCTTCCCCCTTCCCCAACCCCTCTCCCTCTTTTCCCTCCAAACACAGCCTGGCAACGCACTTGCGACTCCTCTGGTGTTGCAAGTGTCTATGGACGGTGGTGGTCAATTAACATCAGGTGACCCACCTGTTTGTTTGCCTCCTATGATTTAAAAAAAAATGTTTTATGATTTAGAGTCATAAAATCTTGTGCAAGGCAACTTATATTAAAGTGTTTTCTGTTCATTTTGTGGCATAAAATTTTACCACAATTTAATCTGATACTGAGTAAGAGAGGTGTAGGGATGATATATGTTTCTGGTTTATTAAAAGGTATTTAGCATTTGGACATACCTCCGAAAAAGCCATACCATCATGATATGGTGTCACCACTATGTTTTCCTTCACCAAAAACATGTGGTCATTATAGAATTCAAACCCCCTTCTATTGACTTAGAGATTGAGCGCATTACCACTGAGCCATTACTTCATTGTATTGATTCATAATATTTTTTTATAAGAGTATAAAAATTGTTGTTTTATTTATGTACCCAATTTATAAGATTTAATAAAGTGACGTCTTTTCAGGTAGATTGCAGAGCTATTTAGCTGCAAAATGTCAGAATCAATATCAGACACCATAGCCCTGTAAGTAAATTAGCATTTATATTTTATTACCTATGTAGTACCAATGAAGTACTATTTTATAGGCAGATTAAATACTCATCATGTAAAAATCTTACTTTTGCTGCTAGTATTTAGTCCAATAGTTGTTAATTTTTATATTTTATTACTTCCTGATGCTTGTGTATAGTTTTATTTTTATAAATTTACGATGATAATAACAATCAGAAATTCTAAAAAGATGCTCATAAATTATTATATTTTCCTGATTTGATAAATAACCTGTCAGGTACCTCATACATTCAAAAACAAACATAACAATAAAACAAACAAACATATGATAATTTGTGCACAGATTATTTACTTTCGATTCGGAGATTCTTTGAAGAAATTTTTTGAAGGTAGTAGAGCCACGTTGAATTTTTTTTTTTTTTTTCGAACTGACTATGCTATTGACCTGGCAAGGTCTTTACAGCTTCACCGGACTACTAAGGCCGAGCGCTTGGGGCACTCAGCCGATTTTGGTTTTGGGTAACATACACAAGGGTGCACGCACACCTCGGCTTGGGCTGTTTCCTGGAAAAAGACACGTCTGTCCTAGCTAACTATTCTAAGCTATTCATACATATATACATTTGTGAACCATACAATCGAAATTGCATGATTCACAAATGAATACGTGTATATCGGATTGAAACGAACTAAAACTATTCGATTCAGTTCGATGAGGAAAAAAAAAACAAAACCCCCCCACCATGTGTATATATGTGCACGTGTGTGAGAGAGATGATCTCATATGTCTGTTCAAGTGATGTAGGTGAGTCACTGTATCGCGAAAATAATATCAAGAGGGCTCCGCGCGGGGACGACCTAGGCTCGAGATATTATTGAGAACCGCGAAGTGTGCGGGAGCTAATAGGGATCGATTACAAAAGCGTGGGCGCAACACGCATTTTATAAGATTGAATTTAAATTTACTAACGGTGACGGCACCGAAGTCTAAAAATAGACATAACAAAAATTATTATTATTGTTTGACGGTTATTTTTAGGGGAAGATAGACGTAAATACGCGATTTACTCTATCTTATTTGAGTTATTTATTTTTTAACAGCTGCGCGCGCGAGCCGTTGTAGTGTAGCCGCGATGGCTGGAAATCTATGGATTGCCGTGACGGCACCTAGTAGCGGATTACGAGAGCACTCTTCGTACGCCGAGATCTCCGAGATCTCGTGGAAAATGAGTAGTTGACCTGCGTAGTCAATACTCGATAGGGAAAAGGAGTATGCGGGGTCATCCTGTGAAGGATTAGCCGCCGGAGGTTTGGGAGTGTGCTGGGACGCGGGTTTAGGAGCCCACGGGGCCTGAGGGGCCCGGTAGGGGCGGGGGGGCGCACTAGTCGCGGGTACGGACGCTGCCGGTGCACGAGACGTGCCCGGCAGGTTCGGGAAGGCCTCTCGAGACATGAGAGGCGGAGGTCGAGGACGGGCGGGGGCAGCGGCCGTCTTAGACGGCGACGCCTGCCTGGGGTATCGAGGGCGCTTTGTGCGCGGGGCGCGGGGACATCCGCGATAATTCGCGGTATGGCCCACGCCGCGGCACAGAACACAGCTCGGAGGGTCGGAGGCGTCTTTCGTGCGAGAACACTCCCTAGTGGAGTGGTCGCCGAGGCACTTAACGCACCTGGGTTTCAGGCGACAGTTTCGTGCGGAGTGTCCGTACACCTGGCAGTTGTGACACTGCGAGGGCACAGACGTTTTGCGCGGCGGCTCGACTATGACGCCGGAGAGGCCGCAAAGGGATGTAAGATTAAAAATCGCTTTCCCCTGAGGGGTGCGATCGAGGACAACGAGAACCATATCATATGGAGCCCTGGTGCGCGGAGAGCGCATACGATGAACCTCGCGAACAGGAATCTTCTGTTCCTTGAGGTCGTCTGAAATGTCGTCAGTCGGGAGTTCTGAGGGGACTCTACGGATCACAACCCGTAGTTTACGCTCCTCTTCGAGAGAGTGCGTGAAATAGCCCCACTGGTTGTCCCGAAGGAAACGAGTGAGGTTGCGATGGGCGGTGGACGTGGCTACCTTCACCTGAATACCTACAGCGGTATTCACGGCGGAGGTGTAAGGGATACCTGCCGTTTCCAGCAGGCTAGAAATCTCAACCCAAGACGCTTTGTCTTGGATCGTAACGGGGGGCGGTGGGCGGGGCTTCTTGCCCGAAACTGCGGAACCCGCAGCCACGGGCGAGTCGGGTCTAGAGGGCGCTGGTGTCGCCTTTGGCACTTTCGCGCCATCGACGTTTGCGATCTTTTTAGAGGGCAATTTGTCCTCCGGATCGGAAGAGGAGTTCGAGCGCTTCTTGCGCGGTTTGCGGTGCGTGACGGTGGTGAAGCCATCGTCCGCAGCAGGGGCTTGCTCAGCCTGAGGGGCTTGCTCGGCAGGGGGATCCTGCTGAGCAGGAGGGTCTTGCTCCATGTCGGAGCCGGAGTCGGAGTCGGAGTCATCGCTATCGCGATCGGCTGGGATTGGGAAGTTGTTGGAAGCCTCGATCTTGGCATAGATCGAGGGAGCGGGCTTCGAGGAATGAGGGAGCTCGGTGCGACGCTTTGCAGCGTACGCATCGTAATCGTCTACGAGACGAGGACAGATAGCGGCTATGAAGCCGCGGAGGCTAATGAGCTCAGTCTCTAAGAGACTGATCTCTTGTTCAGCGGCCATACCGGGGCCTGAGGAGGGGAGTGGGGCGGGGGAAGACATGTGAAACCTCCCTGCCAGAGGGGCAGGGGGGCGCGCCTTAATGAATTTAACGGACTATCCCGAGTCCGGATCAAAGGGAGCTGTTTAAAACTAAACAAAATAGGAAAACAACGCAAATAAGTACCTGAGCGAGACAGGGGAAAAATAACATAAGACTACTTAAATAAACAAACAATAAAAAGAAAATAAATTTAAAAATAAATCACTGAAGAATTAAAGAAATACGTAAATAAATAGATAAACAAAAGAGTAAATAAATAAATATACCAAGAAATAGATAAAGCAATAAATAAATACAAGGAAAGGTCTCACTCAGTTCCAAGAAAAAGAACGCAGGTGCAGCGCACCTGTGAAGCGCAGGTGTGCCGGATCGAAACAAACAATAACTGACGTCACTAAATCACGAGTGTTAAAATCGAACTTAGCGCGCGCAGCCAAACGGACAACCGCTCAAGTCGACGGTTCGATCGGAACTCCCACCACGTTGAAGCTATTACTGTTTTCAGCATGAATGGGTCGGCTCGCCCGGGGTAGACCTTCTCTTATCTCTCTCTAATCTAACAGAAAACCGACGTTAAGTAACAGTGCTTGCATTGTTTCGTTTCGTTCGGTCAGTGCTTCGATCAACAATAACTAGATAAAGGATTGGCGCGAAAAATACGTCTCGGTAAAGAAGATCTCACTTGAAATGTGTGCCCTTATTTTGTTTGAAACAAAACAATGTAAGCCCGTTTCACATGCCGCAGTGTATTCAAAAGATGCAAAAATAATACCCGAAAAAGCAATTTAATGGCCGGAGTATCTTACTTTCGCTAAATACATGTTGAATAAGTTATATTTTAAGCTTAAAGCTAACAAATAATATCAAATTTTGAACAAAATTACCGATTTTAAACCTGTGATACAAATGTTTGGCCTCGCCACGCACAATAACGGGAAAACGTACTTTATTCATTACGTGTTAAGGTTGAATTCACACTAAATGTTGTTTATGTTGTCTTGTCATTTGTGAGGGGAGTAATTTATTACTTTGCTCGTTTTATCGCAAGTATTAGATAATATTTTGAACATTTGTGACTTTATTACGAGGTGTTAAGGTTGTAATTAGGTTGAACTTAAAACTGTTTTAAAACTTTTTTTCTCCGTTTCTTAGTAAACAAATAGCTACACATAAGTATATATTTACGCGGACGGCTTTTAGCATCGATTTTGTACGTGACGCTTTATCTAGTTATTGTTGATCGAAGGGTCAGTGAGAACGCCGGAGATCCACCTCCCCTCTCCTCTCTCCACTCTCCTCTCTCCACTCCCTCTCCCTTCTCTAACCCCTCTTCCCAAAGGGTGGCAACGCACTTGCGACTCCTCTGGTGTTGTTAGTGTCCATGGACGGTGGTGATCACTTAACAGCAGGTGACCCACATGTTCGTTTGCCATTTTTTTGTCATAGGTGGCAAACGAACATGTGGGTCACCTGCTGTTAAGTGATCACCACCGTCCATGGACACTAACAACACCAGAGGAGTCGCAAGTGCGTTGCCACCCTTTGGGAAGAGGGGTGGTTACAGGTAGGGCGGAAGTAACAAATGTGGCATAATTGATCTGACCTCGAATGTCACAATCTGTGGTATGTTCGGAAAAGCTGGGATACCTATCGTTACATTTTATTAAAAATCTCAAACCATGAACAAACAATTTAATTATAATAATTTATCTTAGTTTTTGGTATTTTTAAGGTAGGGCATTGTGACTCCATAGCAGGGCATTGCTCCACAATGGCACCCATAACTACGCCTTGGTCGCAAAATACCTGTTGGTGTGTTCTGTTGTATAGCAGCGATACCAGCAACGTCGCCTGCGTCGTTTTAAGTTGTTTATTGATTTTCAAATATCTCAAAAAAATTAGGTATCGTTTTCGACGAAAACTTCCAGGCGGCTTGACTTCGTTATATTTTAACCAATTTACACAAGCCCTTGACAAATTATACCCTTAAATTTCCCTGGTGAATCATTCTATCTATTAATCAAAACCACATTAGAATCCGTTTAGTAGTTTTTGAGATTATCGCTAACAGACAGACGCGGCGGAGGACTTTGTTTTAATTATACAAAATACGTAGTGATATATTTCGTCTGAATGCAAATGCGGAACATTTTACTCTCCCCGGGGACATCGACACAGTCTTCGATCAACAATTACTAGATAAAGCGTCACGTACAAAATCGATGCTAAAAGCCGTCCGCGTAAATATATACTTATGTTTTATATATATACTAAGAAAAGGAGAAAAAAAGTGTTAAAACTGTTTTAAGTTCAACGTAATTACAACCATAACACCTTGTAATAAAGTCACAAATGTTCAAAATATTATCTAATACGTACGATAAAACGAGCAAAGTAATAAATTACTCCCCTCACAAATGAAAAGATAACATAAACAACATTTAGTGTGAATTCAAACTTAACATGTAATGAATAAAGTACGTTTTCCCGTTGTTGTTCGTGTTTGTGCCTGGTGAGGCCAAACATTTGTATCACAGGTTTAATATCGGTAATTTTGTTCAAAATTTGAAATTATTAGTTAGTTTAAAGCTTAAAATATAACTTATTCAACATGTATTTAGCGAAAGTAAGATACTCCGGCCGTTAAATTGCTTTTTCGGGTATTATTTTTGCATCTTTTGAATACACTGCGTCATGTGAAACGGGCTTACATTGGCTGTGTTTCAAACAAACTAAACAAAATAAGGGCACACATTTCAAGTGACCTCTTATTTACCGAGACGTATTTTTCGCGCCGACCCGTTATCTAGTTATTGTTGATCGAAGGGGACAGGGAACCTGAAAGCGGGATTGCCCAAAACGGAATGTATGGTCACGTTAAGCATAACTTATGAAGTATTATATACCAAAGTGGCTAATAGAATACGCTCTCAATAACAAAGTAGGAACTTAAAAAAATGGTAATTAAATTTTATTATAACGTCCTAAGAGTCGTAAATCAGGTAACCAAAGAATTTTTAAAAAACCTACCCATAAGCAAACCATACAAATATACCTAAAGCGATTAAAAGTTAAATACTTTATTTATATTGTTAAATTTTGTTGTTTTAATTTGATTTTTTTGAGAAAAGATTTACGTTATTTGTTATTTTTTAGTTCAGTTATAATGTTATAAAATTCTTCTATAAGTATAAAGCCATTTAAAATGTCTTTTAGATTCATACTAATCAATAAGAGTATCGTTGAAAATAGATTCCTGAAGACAATACTGATAGGATAGAAGAAACCTGATTGATAGTGTAAAATTTACATAAGTCAAAGAAGCAAATATGAGTGAGTGCATACCTATACATTTACTATGACGCTACTTTGATTTGTTTTTAAAGTATCGTAGCACTCATTTGTACATCATACATGTAAAAGATCTAGGTAATAAAAGGAAGTTTTCATTACTAACAAAAGAACATTTTGAAAGACTATTTATGTATACTAGTGGTCGTCCAGTATTAATTCGGTCATAATAACGCGTACATAGTTTTTTTTTCGCCTGTTAATCCATATATATTATTATGTGTATTGAGTATTGTACAAATATTATAGTTTGTAAGCAAGGAGTGTTAATTATGACGAATAGAGACTTATAAATAACGGATAGACTCTTCGACAATATTTAAAAAAATCGCTCACCGCGACTAAAGAAGTATTCACTCCAAATGCTGTTTCCATTTTTTCCTCATACTAAAAAAAGCTTGTCAAAGGCTGTACAAAAAAAAAAGAAAATTAATAAATTTGTGGACAATGTGTATTTTCTCAATATTAAAAAAAATATATATTTACAAGAGATATGAACTCGATCAAGTTTGTTGACTGCTCTTCCCGATGACTGCTATAATAATAATTTATTAAATTCAGATATTTTACATTATTAGTAGATTCAATTTTTGTTAGTAAAACTTAGCCTATGTTAAAGGTAATACAGCATGTTTTATTACTATTTACAAATTTCTTCACCCACACAATCAGAATATATTATTTTGTATAGGTGCACACACTTTTTAACAACTTTGTCCATTTGTGAACAAACAGATCTACTTGATAACATCTTCAAGACACTATTTGTGCTGCCACACATTCGATTCATCGGGAAGTTTGCTTTTTTTCGAATGATTGCGTAAAAACCATCCACACGAGCTTCAGCAAACATGCCCGAGTCAGTACAATATCGAGGTAAACCCAACAATGCCCTGAAGACAATGTTGTACTGTATACGCAATGCATTGTATGCAAGCAGTGTATATGAGGTCCAGAGATTGCTGGTATAGAAGCTCTGGCAATAGGCTTTAAATAATGTTATTTTTACACTTGTTGTGCAACCTGTAAACATCCGGACCAGCATATTCCCTCTCACCGACAATGCCCTGCGCTCTCTTTCTATGTCCTTGTCATCTTTCATATTACCCGCGAAGTAGTGTCCAAGATATTTAACTTGTGAAACCCTTTCTAAAGCATTGCCACTAAGACTCACAGGTAGATTGCAAGTAATAACTTTCCCGCGAGGATTAAATAGCATATAATGGCTTTTATTACAATTGTATTTAAGACCATATAAATTAACATAAGTTTCAAACACTCGTATCAATTTCCTGAGACCACCAATGGAAGGGCTCAACAGCACCATGTCGTCGGCATAATTTATATTATTAACATTTATACCATCAATATCAATATAGCACCTGACATGCATGCTGTTCAGTTTCAGAATCAGGTCATTTAATTTAATAAAGAGAATCGGTAGAGAAACAGGAGAAATAGATACTGAACTGATTTATCTTAACCTATTTATATGTAGATACCAATTAAGTTGCGTGTTCCTTTCGTCATTGAATATCATTGAATCTACTTCTTTGTTCTTCAAATATTTCACTCATTAAATTATTCGGCTACATACTTTTTGGAATCTAAATACGTTTAAAAAATTATTTAGAATAGCTTCCCTTCCATGTTACATCTTTTTTACGGTGAAAATACATAAAATACATGTTGTAAGGTACAATATTACAGCTTTACTATTTAATGTTATATTAATTTGTGAAAATAAGAACTTTTCATCATCATTTGTGTTATATCTTTAATCAAATCATGTAAACATCGTCATACATACAGGAAGTAACACATACATTCAAAATTTGGATCAGAACAAATTTAATGTCGGGCCGCCACCGCTTCTATTTTTGTGTATTGTGCAGCAAACAGCATCCGTCTTTGAGTTAGTTTCGTCTCTTTCTAACGAGGTTATTTTTCTCTTTCTGTTCCCTATTCCCTGATAAAATAACTAGTAAATTGTATACTGTCTGCATAGCCGTGTCTGGGAGTAGCATATATACGACTACAAACGAGCGTTCCCGAATAATACACACGAAGACTCACATCCCGTCCTAATTTCAGTATAAACTCTACGGGCGCCCCTCGCGAATCGTGACTAATAATTGCACTTCATTTCAAAGAGATGTGTTAATTACGTTATTGTTTACTTATATTTTTTGAGATAACGTGTATAATTTTTGTTATCAAAGTGTTATTTAATTATTTTAGCGATTATGTAAATGTTTTTCAACCATTATGTTACTAAAAATTAAGAATATTTATTAACCATATTGGTATTAATAGTGTCCATTATATTGCAAGGACAGGAGTTCATAGTACAGTTGAAGACATATACTTTGTCGTTTGTCGAGGTGCTCGTGATTGATAATGACCATTAATAAAGTATTTATGTGTGCGGTATAAACATTAATCATTATTTATTATAGAAAAATGGCAACTTTACCTAGAATGCATGCTTCTAAGCATGGATCTAGCATATCTGCTCCATTTAGGTAAGCAATAAATTGTGTTATAGTTTGTAAAGCTCTAAAATATTGTTATGTTAAATGGATTTTTATCGAGTTATGCTATAAAAACGAGCTTGTTTATGAATGCCTATGAATACACTCTTGCGCTCGTAGCACTATCAGTTAACAAAATTAGTGTATGAATAATGTTCTGACAATGGTGGTTGACCTTAGGCTCAGAGTCTTGACCATTTAAATAATAGAAGAATATATTAATGTTGGTAGTATATTTATTATTAATCCGTTTCAATTATTGTACTGTTTGTGGCGAATTAAGTAATTAGGTGTTCCTTATTTACTTTTAGTCTGGTTTATATCTATAGTAGCTATTCAATTGTTATTTGCCAAGATGATTGCCTTATTTTACTGACATATGATGTATATTCAAATGAATTATTACATTTAGGTGTTGTACCAGACAGCAAATAACACTGTTTTTGTTTACGAATATCGTTACGTCGTGTCGCGTCAGTGAAACCGTAATAACAATGTTTATCCATACTATCCTTTAAAAGAAAAGACAGTGGTAGATAAACAACAAAGATGAGTCACATAGTACACTCGCAGGCATAATTAACCGCCCATCCATCTCAAGTACTTAGTACTGTCTAAACTGTCGTAGCTATAGTTTAAGTTTGTGGTCTTCTTCGTCATTTTAAAGGCTGAAATAAATTATTCAACGAGCATTTATTCATTAAAATATAAAATAATACCGCTTGACGTAAATAAAGTTAGGGCGTTGACTCTTGCCGAAGAAGACTATAGCCAGTGGCAGATCTTTTGTACTCTTGATGTATCGTAGACAGCTGTTCGAGATACCATCAGACGCTTTAGAGATAGTCAGGTCAAGCTCGCTATCACTGTACTTTGGTCTAGACGGACCGTTTTATTGTCTCGAATATATTAAAAATCGCATTTACAGTGCTGTTGAATTCCGTAACATACTTTTAAATGTCAGGAATGTGAGTAGAGGGGAAAGAACGATAAAAAAATAATTCAGAGCTTGCGTTTCGACCAGTTCCTTCACAAGAATTGCTCTCATAACACCGAAGAACAAAACTTCAATATACGCAAAAATACTCCAATTGGACTAGGAATTATGGAAGGGTTTTGTTCTTGGACGAAAGGAGAATTGCTTTAATCCGTTAATATCGATTGTTGTAAAAGTTTATAGCGTTTTCGGATAACGTGTGGATCGACGTAGGTTCGAATCGTTCCAGCTGTTGTTGTGCAGGAAGACATCGTGATGAATGGTGATTTTTTAAGCCCGCTCGTCATTTAACATAGGATGAGATTGTGATCAAATGCTATGAAGTATTAAAAATGCACCACTTACTTGCGAATTTTTTTTTTAACAGACTATGCTATTAAACCTGGCAAGTTAAAGCTTCACCGTACTCCAACTTTACTGGCTAACATTTTCGTTTAATGCATAAAGACGCTAGAGCATACGACGCACTTGTCGTATTGAATATCTGCTTGAAATCGGTATTGTCATGGCCAGTTTGCAATCCAGATATTAATTCCATGAAGTTCATCTAAACAATATGAAAGTTGTAAGAAAGAGTTTCCGGGAGCTCACATTTGATACGCCGACTAAACCTTATGAGATACATAAAAATAATGTTCTACAGAATTGTACATATTATTAAAATGTCAAAAGAAAATTCTAGAATGATATATGTCTATTACCTAAGGATAATTCACTGGAAACATTTTTATCTCTTTTGTATTACTAAAAAATAGCTGACATCTGTGAATTTCTCTATGTTGTTTATTATCTTGACAATATATTCTATGATCACAGAAAAAAATCAAGAAAAAATAAATAAATAACGCTTTACTATATTGCTTACAATTATTTTCTAAACATTGTGTGTTTCCGCTGTCTCTCTTCTACTCGGACGCATTGCCGATGGAGTGGAAAAGAGATAAATGCGTCACAAGCCGAACGTTTAGGCCGATCATGCCTCTCTATCACTTGTTCCGCGCATTCGCTTGCACGCTCGGCTCAGGCGGAACGTGACCATGAGTCATGCTTTTTCGTGCGTGCAGCCGGTGTTCATCGATTTATAAGATGTTATAAAGTCAAAAGTAGCCTTTATGTCTTTGATAACTGTAAATATCAAAGCGCTAAAAATGCTCAGTAAGTTCTTAAATACCTATCACCACACCATGTTCTCCGTGCGTATTAAGCTCTTCATACATTTACGCCGGATCAGAATATCTCCGTCAAAAACACGTATAACTCCAATAATGCCCCTATTAATACTATGGTTATTTATCTTCTAATATTATTTGCAACTTTGTAGTTGTGAACAATTTAAAAGTTGAAAGCTAAATATGCCTTAGGGTGAGTCATAAAAACTAACCTATCGAAGTTATAGGTTAAAATGAATCTATTTACCAAAAAAAATGTCTTCGATTGAGTTTTTAGCTCAATTTTAAAAGGTGTCGGTGAGCAGTCAAAGTTTCCCATTTAAATAACACGTAAATAAATCTTTTTTCATTAAAAGTATCATAACTTTTAAACCGTATGAGCTAAAATTTTTTACATCGCAGATTCTTGTACAGTATAAAATTTCCTAAAAAACTATGTCCGTAAATACGTGGAAGAGAGTTGGCCTAAAAATTTTTACGTGTATAAAAATGGTATAAGTAAAACTGGTGATATAACAGGAATATTGCGAGCTTACGTATACAGATTTAAAGAAACAGATACATAAAAATGAATAAATAAATGAAAAATAACATAATTATGATGTTTCTTTAACACGAGGATATCTCATGAATTTTGCAATAAAAATCGATAAATTTAAGTTTTTCTGTTGAATATTAATATAATTTAAAAAAAACACACAAAAACTGCATATTTTGATTTTTTCATTTTTCAAGATTTTCAAGATTCTCTACAGTCTACATACACGAATTTTTGGTTATAAAAAAAATCGTAATCGACATAGTTGTTTAGGAAATTTTATGCTCTACAAGAATTTTTAGCTCATACGGATTAAAAGTTATGATACTTTTAATGGAAAAAGATTTTTTTACGTTAAATAAGAAACTATGACTGCTCACCGACACTTTTTTAAATTGAGCTAAAAATTCAGCCTTCCGCAGACATTTTTCTTTCGGTAAATAGGTTCATTTTAACCTATAACTTCGATAGGTTAGTTTTTTTGGCTCACCCTAATATGTCTTAGAAAACGATAATATATATTCAAATAATAAGTTTATGTTATTTTTCAGAATAATGTGTGTTTGGAAAGACATGTATATTGTTAAAACTATTTCGTGAATTGTATCGATGTGACTGCGAGTTAAATTACTATAATTGTTAAAATATATTTGCTTTATTTAAACACTAAACTAAGCTAGTAGTTGTTTGTCTTGGTGTTTTTTTGTAGATATTTAAGATTTTAAAATTATTTTTGCAGTACCAGTCCACGCAAACTACAAGAAATGTCGTTACCCACAATGGAAGGACCCGGTAATTGTTAATTTTTTGCTTAAAAATAATAAATGCAGACCATTTAATTTGTTAAGCTACCATGACGGCATTGTATGACTTTTATTTTACTTTTACATCGAATGATATATAAAAAGCTGTAGATACGTCGTAAGCGCTTCGACAGCGCTTTGTTAAAACGTTAGCAAACGTGATCTAGCCCCGTCAATCCGCCCGTATCTAAGCAACATATAACTATTTCTTTTTCACTACCGATATTGAGAACATGCCATCTTACTGCCACATTTTATTTATTATAGTATGGCGTTATAATATTACTTACGTATGTGTGCGTTATCATGCCATTTGTTTTGTCAAAATATCATGTAGGTAACGTGTCTACAGCTTTTTAGTTATAATATTGTTTATATGGTATGATGTATTGAATATACTATTATTACTACATTTTGAAGGTATTTTAATGTATATTTAAATCCAAACTACTGTCATTATTTTTACGCCGTAGAACAGAGAAATAAAATATATACAAGCACTTAATACATTAATTCACATTGACTTGACAATTGTCAACTGTTTTAGTCCGGTGAAGCTGTTAAGAACTTGCTAGGTCAATAGCATAGTCAGTTCGAAAAAAAAAGAAAAAAGTGAAGTGTTTAAACAGCCGTGTATCCTATTAGGATATCGGATTGAACTTAGAAAGCATAAAAACGTCCATTAATCACAATGCATGTTGCAGATGTCAATAACGCTAGCGGAGTAAGCATGAAACAATACGAGGAGCAACTACAAGGTTTACGAAAAGAGAACTTTCATTTAAAATTAAGGATATATTTTTTGGAGGAAAAACTCGGCAACGGATCACCGCCGGCTGTGCAAGTATGTTTACAATATATTAGATGTTATATATAGAAGCAGGAAATACAAAATACCCTAAAAGATATAAGTGGCCAATTTTATAGATAGTAATTATTATGAATGTTGTATACATGTCAATAATGTATTACACTATTTAGTAACAATAGTTGTCATGAACTATTGTTATATTGCTGTTCAGTACTGTTATTTTATTATTATTTTCTTCGATCAACAATAACTAGATAAAGGGATCCTGTTCGCGTAAATATATACTTATGTGTAGCTATTTGTTTTCTAAGAAAGGGAGAAGAAAAGTTTTAAAACAGTTTTAAGTTCAACCTAATTACAACCATAACGCCTAAACAACATTTAGTGTGAATTCAACCTTAACACGTAATTAATAAAGTAAGTTTTTCGTTATTCTGCGTGTTTGTGCGTGGTTGGCGAGCCTTGACCAAACATTTGTACCACATTTTGAAAGCGGTAATTTTGTTAAAAATTTAATATTATTTGTTAGTTTAATCCTTAAAATATAACTTATTCAACATGTATTTAGGGAAAGTAAGATACTCCGGCCGTTAAATTGCTTTTTCGGGTACTATTTTTGCATCTTTTGAATACACTGCGGCATGTGAAACGGGCTTACATTGGCTGTGTTTCAAACAAACTAAACAAAATAAGGGCACACATTTCAAGTGAGCTGTTATTTACCGAGACGTATTTTTCGCGCCGACCCTTTATCTAGTTATTGTTGATCGAAGATTATTTTAATGTATGCAATGTAACGTGCCCTCGATTTCACACACATTAGTTATTGCATAATACTTGCTTATCAGTAATAATAACAGATATAACAGTCAACACAAGTATACTTTATTGTCTTTTGTAGTTTATTATTCAATATGTAGAAACAATATTTGACAATGTTATGATATCGTAAACTTGCACGCAGTACAATTGATGTTAAATAGTTTAGTATATCGGTAGTACCTATTATTAACAATGATATTATAACTTAAAAGGTGTAGATACGTTACCTACAGGATATTTTGACAAAACAAATGACATGAAACGCACACATACGTAAACTGTCTTAGATAAAATGTGAAAGTGAGATGGCATATTTTCAATATAGGCGGTGAAAAAGAAATAGTTATATGTTCCTTAGATACGGGCGGATTGATGGGGCAGCCGTTAAAAAGAAGCTACCTAGCCAAGTTTTAACAAGGCGCTGTCGCGTCGTAGCGCTTATGACGTATCTACAGTCATAATATTATTGATTATTAGAGTGGATATATTATAGTATTAGTAATAATGTAGCTTATGGATATAGAAAAAAAGTTCAGTAAATAATAGCTGCTAGAAATTAGTATTATTCCCACACGAGAGTATCATTAAAAAAATATATATTAAAGTGTCTATTCATAAAACGCGCCGCAACGAAAAAAGTCGATTCCGGACAACGAGAACGGTATCAATGATTTTTAATATTTCAAATTATAAATAGACATTGGTTTTACGTTTCGATCTTTGTCACTAATTATTTGGGAAATCTTATTTAGGAATATTTTGTATTTAGGGTAAATGCGCAAGATTTAATTAATGATTTTTTTTTAACTTTACTACTTAATAGGACATAATAGCTCTATATAACTACAAAATACTATAAACATTTTAGGGCCTTTTGGAACACAACGTGAGATTACAAGTTGAAGTGGAGGAGTTGAGACGACAACTGAGCGATAAGCAAGAGCTATTAGCCGCCGCTGCAGAAGCCATTGACGTATTGGAGCAAAAGGTAGAATAACTTAATTGATGCTTGTCTCGATTTTAAACTTATTTTAACAATTTTTATTATGTTTTACAATTATTATATGAAACTTTGAACAATGTTTAGAAATTGTGATCGATTTTCTATAACTTTTAAAATTAGAACCGTGTTTAATAGTTTTTAACTGACTTCAAAGAAAGGAGGTTCTGTATTCGATCCGTATGTATACTACATGTTTGTTTGTCCGCGATTTTCTCAAAAACTACTGATCCGTTTTGTATCAGTATGGTCATCATCAGTAAGGATCAGTTTGGATATGAATCAGTACGGTTTAGTATATGAATCTTCGGAGATATGTACTAACACTCTTCAATGACTAACAGCAAATGACTCACGATTACTGTATTCATGTACCTATGATATTATATATTTTGAAGTCTGCGCCAAATCCCTGTATTTATGTAAAAGACATATATTTATTTATTTATCAAAGAATATTTCAGATTTTCACTTTATGGCTGGCATAAAATTCAAATTGGCGCCGACTTCAATATAAATATATAATAGGTAATATTTGAATGTTGTGATTGAAACTTAAATATTTTTTTTTTAATTAAGACAAAGTGCTATATGAAATGAAATGAATAAAATAATATTACACTTTTGAGTTCGCGATTTTTGAAGGTGGTTAATTTTTCTTTGAAACATTTTGTATACTTTCTTTTTTGTTTTCAGGGTTCTATTTCTGCCGACAGTGTAGAAATCGCAGCAAATAATCTATCAATTACAAAAAAAGAGATAAATAGAGAAAATCAGGTATGTATTTGTAAATTGAGTAAATTTGTAGGTATTCTGCGATTTATTTCTTATTAATTTAAATCCTTTAAACTATTCCAGGTCGGTGAGAAACGAGAGGCTGTTGATGACACATGCGTAGAGTCGGAGTCTGCTGGGTAAGTATAAATAATAATTACATTCGCTCTATTATGTATAGAATTCGCCAAAGTTTTTGGCAACTCTGAAGGTAATTGCGCAAAACATCATCATATATATTAATACGTGAAGCCTAAACTGTGTATCCCTTTTTAACGGAATTGGGCGAACGGAAGAACGTGAAATTTGGCATAGTTAAGTTTATATGGAGGAGAAGTGCAGAAAGCTATTTATTTTATATAATATGCATTAGAAGTACATTAAATTAATTAAAATATGCATTACTCATACTACTGCTTCAATTTTACACAACATATAAATAAAAATAACATTTTGACATCTGTCAATAAAGGACTTCAAAAAAGGTTGTAAAGGAGGTTGCTATGCTCGACTGTATGCATTATTTTACTCTTACATTCCAATTACCCTTTTTCATTCTACATTCAACAATGATATTAATCCTAATGAAATTCAAACTTTAAAAAATCAATGAACTATGGTCGAATGTCGACCACTGGGCGCTCACTAGTGAATTTAAATACGCATTATATGTATCGAGACAATTTAAGAATAAATAAATGCCAATTTTAGATTCCTATAATGATATCTTAACTTTATTTTTTATTGACTAAATTACTGGCTCTTACTTATTCTTGATAAAAAAGATTTTTGACTGTGCCTGATGGTAAGCACAGTGCAATCCAAAAACAATTGGCGACCACCGAGTGACACACTATCCATCGCCGGTCGCCGCTGTCATGCCGGCCTGCGAAAAGTTGGATATGCACAGGCTGATCCCGAAACGCGACCCGCAGAAGCGAATCACTATGACGGGCTTTTTCGCCATATACATGGTGGTTGCGACCCATTCAGGCTGTAAAACCCTACCATCCCGCTTTCGCCATTGCCCAGCAGGACGAGGATTTTACTGTACAATGAAAGATATAATTGTTATTAAGGTTAACTTTCAATTTGATATTCCATTTTATTTATTTATTTAAGAAAGTTTTGTAAAATTAAATAATTGATATTAATATCAACTGAGACATACGTACATGTATAGGTTATTTGTTGATTTTTAATTTATTTGTTCTTTTAAGATTAAGTACTTTGTAAAGATGAACGTGGAAAGCCGTTAAATCTCATAAACATATTTTTGGTTAGTGTTATGAGTCTTTCGTTATTACATGGTTTTAATCGTCGGGGGTACCACCCTCTCACGGAAACACCGACGCGAAATAACAGTTCTTGCATTGTTGCGTTTCGTTCTGTCAGTGAGAGCGCCGGAGCGCACTTGCGACTCCTATGGTGTTGCTAGTGTCTATGGACGGCGGTGATCACTTACCGTCAGATGACCCGCATGTTCGTTTGCCTAATATAAAGAAAAACATGGTCCAAACCGTATCAAGATGTTCACAAGAGTTTTATAATTTTAATAATTATTTTAGTTGTCGTTGTATTACTTTGTAATTTAGTTGTAGTTGTAAGAAACACATTTTTAAACTATTAAATTATAAAAGGGTGTATTTGTTTCAGAGATTATTTGGCTGTAACAGTTAATAATGATGACTTGGTAAGTTAACCGCTATAACTAAAACCCTGATAAGTTTTGCTTACTTTTGCTGACCAAGGGGAGGGGACGGTCAGTGATTACAAAAATTCTGCTTGCGTAATACTCGAACGCCCCCAAAGTATAATATTCCATGTGTGCAGTTCATAGACGGTAAAAATGAGTTCTTCAAATATTGGTATAATATTCATATAAATGATACACGTGAACAATATACCATGCTATTTATGTTTCCCCTTCTCAATGCTTTCAAAAACACCTGCGCACACACGTACAACGTTAGAACCAGAGCAAGTACTAGGTAATGCAATATACAATGAAGAGATGGTGTATATAAGAAACTCTGTATACTTTATTCTATCTCAATCTCTCGCACGTCAAGTGCTATAGATGTTGTTTTTTCATTTTACCGAGTTTCAAATTGCAACGTGACTAAAAAGATTTCGCTTAAAAAAATTTCATCTATCAACTAAGCACTTAACTTGGTACCTTGGTATTAGAAGCCTACATCATTTAGATATTGTGCACATAACAAGCCCTTGTTGAGCCTTAACTTAAGTACCCATTATAACACTTGTTCTTTTATAATAAAAAATATGAATATTATAGATATTATAAAATCAATTGACTATATTTAGGTTACTTTAATTTTATGTATGTATTCTATTAATGTATTCAAAATTCCTTAAGGATGAATTGGTCAAACTACGCCGAGAGAATCGTAAGGCACTACAAATGATCAAAGGGTGCATGAAGAAGATACAGCAACAGGATAAAGAAATTAAAAAAATCAAACTGGTAAGTTAGGAAGGAAAAGGAAAGTAGCAGTACTATTATGTTTTTCAATTTGAAACTATATATGAAATCAGTATGTATTATAATGATGAAAACCTTGTTTACAGGACAAAGAATTGACGTACGCGCACATCAGCGATTCGCAAATGGAAAAATACGAAGAAATATTGAAATGTAAAGATGAACATATAAAAGATTTGGAAAACAAAGTGAGAGATTTACAAAAGAATTTTGATAATGCAAGTGACGAGGACTGCGCGGGGTAATTTATTTATTTTATTATTATTATTTAACTAGTTTCTACCAGTGGTTAGAGGTTTTGCTGTTATTTAAATAATTTTACACAAGTGAAGTGGATGGGAATGAATACCGTAATAATTCTGAGATGCTACCAAAAATTAACTGGAAAGTTCGAACAAAGGGGTCATCATCTTGTCAGAACTTGGAAATTATCACAAGACTCTTGTAATATTATTACCATCCCGACAATTGCAGTAATTATAAAGAGGATAGGTTGCAAAAAAAAAAGTGCACACGGTGGTTTACTTAACTCCTCCAAGTTTGTGCTTCCTCCTGCTTTATTTTTCCGAATTAAAATAATTCCGGAATTGGGCAGTTTATTTATGTTTTCTATATGTATTATGATAATTTTTCTTTTAATATATCTCATATTTTTCAGGAATCTACAAAAACTATTAGCCCGTCGATTGCAAGGATTGACATATTTCCTGGATAAATTACTATTCCATAAGTAAGTTTTTATTTGATTATTTATTGAAAGGAGTTTTGATATCGTGTTCATTGTACTCTTTTAACAAAAAGTATTTGCATTTCAATGTTAAAATTTGCCGTCTTATTGTTAATTCCTTAACCATTACTGACAAAAAATATTTGGAATTTTAAACATCATAAATTCAATAAACGTGACACGTAATTTAAATATCTTGCTCCTTACGGTATTCCTAATTGATGCGAGAATACTATAATTTTTTTAACTTATGTAAGTACTATACCTACCGTTTAAAAAGTTTTATCTCGCAATTCTCTAAGATTTTCATTGGTATTAAAACCAATATTATTGATTGTCAATATTTTTGTGTTCATTACTTTACTAGATTTATTTCAATTGTAACCTTAATTTTAAAACATTACACAACACACCTTAATTACACATAAAATATTATCCCTGTGTAAAGTCAATATTGTTAGATAATATACTTTATCCTTCAGTGTAAACCCATTAACAATTTACATGAACTATACAATGATTACAGATGTGTGCTCGGGGAAGATAAGAAAAAGTTAGCAGAAAGTATATTGGAACAAAGTCTAGCGTTGCCAGTTGGCTTAGAACTCGATGAGTCGATGGCTCCTGGCGAGCTCACTATGGATGAGAGTAATATGGATATGTCACAATGCTTCAAATTAGAAGATTTAACTATGATGTTCGGACACCATATGACTTGCAGCGACGATAATAAGAGATATTCATTAAAAAAGTCAATGAAACGTTACCCTCAAGCTGATGTTATATCAGAATCGGAATGTTGGTCTGAACCTGATAGGAACGTTTCACTCGCCCGCGTAGGACTCTGTGATACCGGCGTCAGTCAACGAGAATCCACACTCGAACTAAACAAATATAAGTCACGTCGAGGACGGATTTCATATGGTTCCCGTTCCGAAGATTTTAGAAGTGCAAACGAAGCAGCTGTACTCGAAGAATTTAACCAAATAACAAAGAGAAACGAATTATTGGAACAAGAAAATAAAGACCTTAACAATAAACTTAAATGTTCAATGAATCAAATTACTGAACTTATTACGGAAAACCGTGAATTGAAAGCGAACATAGCCTTCGAACATGGTAATTTAATTGAAGTCAACAAGAATGTAGATGCAATGAAAATTACAATTATGGCATTGGAATCGAAGGCTAAAGATATTGAACAGAAATACGCTGAGTCTCTACAGTTTACGGAGAAGATAAGGACAGAAAGACAGGAGTTGGAATCAACATTTATGGAAACGGAAAGAATGTTGCGGCGAGCAGCTGATGAGGCTACTGTTCAAGCATCACAAGCTGCACTAGAGCGTGCTAGAGCTCAGCACGAACGTCTGCGAATCGAGAGGGAATTAGAGGAGACAAGAGAGAAACTTGCCAATATGATGGAAACTAATTCACAGTTAGAAATCGAGTTATCACAAAAAACAGCCGCGGACGCTGAAAACAAGGCTGCAGCGGCCCTTGATGTACTCCATTCAGAAGAAGATCGACCCACTTCACCGGATCAAGGAATAGACAGTGATAGATTATCCAGCTTAGAACAAAATGACGCTTTGAGTCTATCACCTCGTATGTATACCTTTTTCTTTAATATATACATGCATATATGCATATATGCATAAAAATATATATATGCATAAAAAGACATATCTTTCATAAATACATTATTATTACAGGTTCATTATATGAAGAGAATATAACATTGAAACAAAAACTTGCAAGAACTAAATCAACGCTAGCAGATACACTCGTACAATTAAACGCTGCAAATTTACGAAAAAGCAATGTTCAGCGAGCTATTTGTCGCGAAATACATAAAACCCAAGGGGTTCTACGAAAAGCACGTGATCAGTTTGAAAATAAAAACAACAATTAAATGTATTTATTTAAAAAGTATTGGTGTAAATTGATATATTTGTAAATTTTTGGAAACAGCTAATAAAATTATTAATTTTTTCGCTTACATAGTGCTTCAAGTAAATAAAGACCAAATATCCCTATCTCCTTTTCCTACTTTATACCGTGCCTTTAAGTGTTATTGAAATTAAATATTGAAGCTAATTTCATGTTATAAACTCTTAATCATGTACTTAGATTACAATTATGCATAATACCTCGTGATTGTTAAGAAAATTTCAGTAACCTGCTAACCGAATTATAGTCTAGTCTACGGCCGTAAGTTTTCATAAAGTAAATATTTTTTTTGTTAGTGAATGGTATTTTCGTACATAACAAGCTCAACAATAAAATTGTTATCTATATAAGAGGTAAAGTTTGTGATGTTGTAGGGGGTAATATCTGGATCTCCTAAACCGATTTTTAATATTATTTAAATTTACCAATAGAAAGCCACGTTATTTGTGAGTGTTATAGGCTATATATTAACCCGAAAAATGAAAAGACTGTGGAAGTCGGAGAAAAAACGGTCGTACGAAAACGTTTCTTACGAACAGCATGTCTAACTTATATATTTATGTCGCACAAAGTAGTTTTTTTTCATATGTTTACCGCCCAACGAAGTGGGCACGGGTCCGCTAGGCACTAATATGATACTCCTTACGAAGATAATAATTTTGCAACCTAGTGCAGTATTAGGAGCAATATCCTGTCCCATCAGATCGTATTTAAAGCTGTTAAAGGTAGATTACTGTGAATCTCTTAATTTGTAGTATGTTTTAAATGATGTAAGGTTTTAAAATTCTCATGTCACATTTACTACAATTCTTATTTTTTTATGTATAAATAACTATTACGAAACTATACGAATATTTCATCAGCCAAACAGATTGTAAGGTATCGGTAAAGTAAATTGGCGTAAAAGGCAATAAAATCCAAACCACTCAAAATAGCTTTTTTAGCTTAGTTATATTCAGAATATTAAGTATAATATAGGTTATATTAATTTGTTTTAACCTACTTGGCAATAAAATATTTTGTATTTTTAATAGATTAAATATAAAGATTTATTTTGAAATTATATTAAATCTTCAATAAAACTATTTGAAAAAAAATAACTATCGTAGGTAGGCGATATTTAAAAGACATACATGCTGATCGGATTGTACCCAAACTATTTCTTATAATTTTGCCTTGGTTTATATATTTCATGATTCTGTAACGAAGTAAGCACGTACGAATGCGATGTTATTTAATAATATCAATAAATTGTATTATTTCTTTTTCATAATATCAAATGTTACACTTCATTGCAGCATTTACAAATAAATTTAAAATCAGTACAAGTAATGTAATGTTAAAACTAAATAGTAATCTAGGCATTCGTTGGAACCTACTATTAATACTACAAATAGGTGTTACAGGTATAGAACGGTGACATAATTTCTATTCATATCTGTATCCAGTCAACACCAGAGACAAATAAAAATTGTCAACACTGTGGTCACATTATTGTAGTCTGTGACAAAATAATAAGAAAAATTCGTTTGGCGCGAAAATCAACACCGAATACAATACATATTAAATAATACGTGTAGGTACTTTCTGACGACGATTCGCTAATTGAAAACTATAATTACTGGTGTTCAATGAATGTAAAATGGAGTCAAATTATACTTTTAAAATAATCAATCCGAATTTGGATAAAGTTGGATATATTACCGCAATAGCAAATTTACGAGACAAACACGATAAATCAGCTCCAACTCATTATCATTGGAAAATACTTAAATGCAGGTATAATTAAACCAACTAAAAACAGTCTCGTATATTTAAATATCTATAAAATTTTATGAATATTACTTTCATGATTTTTTTGTCTTGCAGAATGATCATATTTTCCAATTCATCTATTTTAGCATGCCCTGACAAAAAAGATATAAAACTAGTTCATATACTATTTAGTAAAGTCGGTAATGATTATGACATACTAAACTCCTTACTTATAAAGTTTTCACTATTACAAGTAAGTATCACATTTGCAATCCATACAAAAGCTATAAAAATTAGTTCGTTAGATATCATTCAAATTATTTTTGGTTCTTACGTATTAACACCACCGCACTCTCGCTGTCTTTGTTTTACAAGTCTAACCTAATCGAACCGAGACGGAAAACTAGAGAAAAATAAATCGCAGCTCGCGATATCTTTATTTCACAAGTCTAACCTAACCTAACCGGACCAAGACGTGGAAATTGAGAAAAAATAAATCGGTTAGGTTAGATTTGTGAAACAAAGTCAACGTTTTGTGTATTGATAATTTTTAGGTTAAAACAAAAGTTTCGTCTCGGTTTGGTTAGGTTAGACTAGCGTAGGCCGGAGGGGACCTTAGGGTGGCTGAGGCGGAGGAGGAGTAAAGCTCAGTAAAAAATCAATCTCGGAGCGGCTTAGCCTTTCCGCTGCCAGCTGAACCCAGTGGGAAAAGGGCCTCGGACTCCCATTGCACGAGTTTTGCGGGCTAGGAGGCAGTCTCGCAACCGGGCTGCCTCAGTCGGGTGCGGCGTGGGTAACGCCTGTCGCCGGGGATGTACCGGATCTTGCTCACGCAATCCCGAGACACCCCCATAGTGCGGCGTAGGTTGTCGTGGAGCTTTAGTCGGTTAAAGTCGCCGAAAGGCACCGGCAGCTGCGTCCTAGCATGCAGGTGGCGGTGGACTCAGCTCAGGTCCTCCCCCGGGGGCCTGACAGTCTATGATGGATTTTCTCTCCAAGTTATATAAAAAAAAAGGTTAGACTTGCGAAAAAAGATATGCGAGCCGGCCGCGGCAGTGCTCAGCGAGTTAATACGTAAGTACCTTATTTTTTAGTATTTATAAAGAAAAGTGTAATAATTTATATGATTTCTTGGCATTTATTTGTTCACTCTACCTTAACTGCAATTAATTACGTACTGTGCGAGCATGATAGAATAATTATTGTTTATTACATTAAAAACACTGACAACGCCACATAGCTTTCCAAAATTTGAGTCTAAAAAATGTAAAAAACAGAAAAAAGTTAAACACTATAAACCAAGTGGAAGCGATAATGGCCGGCTCAGTGGTTAGCGTGTTTGGTCACCGGGTTGATCGACGTATTGAATTCTTATAAATGTACGAAGGTGAAGGAAAACGTCGTGAAAGCATAGTCTGGTTGTTAGTGTGGTAGCTATTTTTAAGCCCACCCACCCGTTAGCTACCATCTTCAAGTTGGAAAACCCGTCGCCAAGCACCACTTATAGGTTACTCCGCTAGAGAGCCAATCCTCATCTAGGTTTAATGGTTTACCATCGTACACCACATCAGGTGTTATCGTGGTCAAACGTCAGCACCTATAAAGTATAAAAAAGAAATTGAAATTGATTTATGTACAAAGGAGCACTACGCAGCACTAGCTGCCATCTAGCATATTATTCCAGAGTTGGTTTTCAGTTGTGGTAACGTGGGTTTAAATACTTACCAGTAATCGTTAATAGTGGAATTGGTCATACATAACAATGTAGTAATTAACGTTGTCCTGCTCTGATAATAAAAACAAATTATAAAGCGCATGGAAATCTGTTCATCCGTATCCGAGAATAGACACATAGGCAGGACTTTTATGATATATAGTGATAGTAGTATATTTTCTATATAAATAAACTAAGTTCTAGTCCAAAACTCTACCGTTATATATTTCCCAGAGACGTTTAGAAGAAAGTAATAGACTTTAAATACCAAGGCAGGGCACCGATAACCACAGCAATGCTTTTTTAAATTTTTGAATAACGTCCCTTTTTGGAATAAATAAATAAAATTGTTTCAATTACTCAATTTAATAAATACTAGCGGGCACGGCGGACGTTGTCCCGCCCTGATAATAAAAAATACCTTGACAAATTAACTACCTAAACCTTCCTCATGAACCACTTTATCGAGTGGTAAAAATCGAAAATCCGTTCAGTTCTTTTTGAGTTTATCGCGAACAAACAAACAGACGTGGCAGAGGACTTTGTTTTATAATATGTAATGTTTAATAATTCATATTAAAATTACTTTGAATATTACCTTCTTCGTTGCTCCAAAGCACTCGAATGTTTGAGCCCTGTTAATTATTTTGACCTAATAATGGTCCGGACAAGACAGGGTAATGCAAACGACTGAACTCGTAGCGGGCCGCCGGACCGCGCTACTAAGTACTTAAATGTACCACAATTACTTTACAATTTTCAGCTGCCCAACAGTTGAACCTTATGATTATATCGGTAGTAGTATTTACCTATTCTTGTTAAATTTTTAGGACGGTCCGATAAAAAACGCGACATCAAATATATTTGAAATGTGTTATCGATACACAATGATAGCAAAAGTTGCACCAACCTGGAACTCTGTAGGGTTCAACTACTTTGTGACTGATAGGGATTTCCTTCTGAGTAAAGTTCCCCTGGATGGTGTTCAATATCATATTACAAGTAATGGTGAGTTCAATTTGAATAGAAGACTAACTTACTTTAAAGATTAACTTATGGATATAGTAAAAGACCGACATAATCTAAATACTAGAAAGAATAACAAACTGGTCACTCCATGTTTCAGGTTCACTAAGATCAGTAATGGTTTTTTAGGTAATAGCGTTAGATTTTATAACAAAGTCCCAAAGCACATTACCGATTTGCCAGATAGTAAGTTCAAGTGTCATGCCAAGTGGGTCTTAATACATAAATGCTATTATAGCGTGGACCAATATGTGAACAATGGTGATGTCTGGAAACGACGCCCCTCTCTGTGCATCCACCAAAAACGAATGTAACTGTATATGTCTATTATATTGTAATAATTAAAATGTTATGTATAATGAAAAGATAAACCATATCGAGTTTCTTGCCGATTCTTCTTGACGAGTGGGTTGTTTTCCGAACCGGTGATAGTTTTGACGTTCATTAGTGCCTTGAAACTAAATTGTATAAAGTAAAAAAAATATATATATATATTTTGATTTTTTTTTTCGAACTGACTACGCTGTTGACCAAGCAAGGTCTTAACAGCTTAAAGTTTAAGGAAGCTACGATTTTTGTAAAAACTACAATAGACTATAGCGCAATAGTTTAAAATGTGTTCGCATATAGCTCATATATTAAAACTATAAAATATAATATAACTGCATCTAACAAAAAAAAATTTATTTTATTTTACCACAGACCATTCTACTACTATGTATATAAAACCTGTGAGAGTGAATTTCATGAGATCAAATGACGAGTTCCTTCCCGGTGAATGGATAAGGGTTTTGCCCAGGTAAACACTTAAACATCCTATGTCACGTTGGTATATACATAAGTCTTTGAGATATATTTAACAAGTATTAATTTGTGAGTGACAATTAATATAAACTAGCTAGGGCCTAGTTGACCTTATCCCGCCCTGATGATTAAAAAACCCAAATTATGTACCTAAACTTTGCTCATGAATCACTTTATCTATTGGAGAAAACCGCACGTAAATCTGTTCAGTAGTTTTTGAGTTTATCGCAACACACAGACAGACGTGGCAGAGAACTGTGTTTTATAAAATGCATATAAATTAACATTGTATGTTAAAAAAAAATTAGAATGTAAGTTTCAGAATACGTTCCTATATATATATATATATATATATTTAGACTAGCCGGCCCAGCGGACGTTAGCCCTCCTTTTTTTTCTCGAACTGACTACGCTATTGGTCTAGCAAGGCCTTAACAGGTTCATCGGACTACGTTATCCCTCCTCGATAATAAAAAAAACCTTGAAAATTATATACCAAAACCTTCCTCATGAACCACTTTATCTACTGCTGAATACTGCATAAAAATCCGTTCAGTAGTTTTTGAGTTTATGGCGAACAGATAGATGTGGCAGAGGATTTTGTTGTAGAATATGTAGTGATAATCTTAAAATGTTACATATGTAGAAGAAATTAAAGCAGTTTATCGAAAGCACAGATGCTACTGGTATTTTTTACGTTTATAATAAACTAGCGTCTGTCCGCGACTTCGTTCGGGTGGAATAGTTACTTTGGGCTAACCCTAACACGCAGCGGAAGCTCTCAAGAGAAAAAAAAAAAACGATTTTGAAACATTCTTCATTGGTGCTCCGCTCCTATTGGTCTTAACGTGATGATAAACTTATATATAGCCTACCTCGATAAATAAACTATATAACACTGAAAGAATTTTTCAAATCGGACCAGTGGTTCCTGTGATTACCCCCTACAACGTAACAACCTCACAAACTTTACCTCTTTATAATATTAGTATAGATATAATTTTTTTAGTTTAAACAAAGCCGTAGTGGAAGAGTATTGTGAACAATTACCCGATTTTGGGAGTTTCAAATGTTATCAAGATATGCGTCGCCATTGGAAAAATATTGTGAGTATGATCATATCATATTATACTTTAACACATACGTCATCAGTTATGAAATCCCAATATTATTTTCTAAATTATTATCAAACAAAGGGTAATTGAATTGACTAATGAGTTAATTTCGGGAGCGATTCAATTCCCTTTTAAAAACTACAAGTAATAGACCATTGATTATAATAGCGTCGATACTGGACTTCAATTCTATGTATTAAAATTATGTCAGTCGATTTGAGAGTATTTTTCGTACTTAACTTACATTACAAGAGCCGATACTAGACTGCTATTCTATTTATCTTAAGTATGCTGACCTAGCGTCTTCCCAGGATGGTACGGAGAATGCTAGGCAAGCTTAACATAGTCAAAACATATGTAATGAATCTATGGAAATTTATGTAGTTTGTTACTTTGTTTCGTTGGAAAATCGGTCGAAAGAAAACTTCGATCAACAATAACTATACATATTATAACCAATTATAAACCAACCATATAACCAACCATAATTATAACCAAATTATAAACAATAAGATACATACTATAGATATCGGATCGGCGCGAGAAATACGGCTCGGTAAATAACAGCTCATTTGTTATGTGAGCTTTTATTTTGTTTAATTTAGATAATTGTCATCAGATTTAACAAAAAGAAACGAGTTACTAATATGTTTTTGAGAATCATGAAATCAAAATATTTTATCCCTGCTACCCCTATTACGACACTTGGATTAAATCATAAATTTTGTAGGACAAATATTTTTTTAAATAATTTAGATAATTATCACATATTAGATAATAAATTTTTGAGAATCATCAAATCAACATATTATATTCCTGCTACCCCTATTACCTACCACAATCGAGAGTTTTCATACAGGAAAGTGTTGGGCGTCTCATCAAAATGAAGCTACTCACGGAAAATTAACTTGATAACTGTGAAATCAAGTGGAAAAATGGACCCTGGATCCTGGACTAATACTTTTGAGTGTCTTAAAACCAACTTCAACTTAGGTTCTCTTTGTTGTTTATAATCTTTTCGCACTAATATTTAATTGTATGTTAACGACTTGCTATTAATAAATCGGTTATAAATCTCGGGCTAATTTGAATAATATTATATTGATTTTGATTGTGATATGTAATAACCAGAACGTTTGAGAGCGCCAGAGGCCCACCTCCCTTCTCCTCTCCTCTCACCCCTTAATCCCTTTACCCCAAACACAGGCTGGCAACTCACTTTCAACTCCCCTGGTATTGTTAGCGTCTGTGGACGGTGGTGATCACTTAACATCAAGTGACCCACAAGTTCGTTTGCCAGTTATGACATAAAAAAAACGTGGCAATCAGTATATCGGTAATAGTAATTTACTTATAATAAATATTTTTAAAAGCATGGCTACCGTCTACCTGGAAAAGAATCATCTCCATACTATAAGATTCAGTTTTGGCGCGGTGAACCGTTGACGTATCCAGCAACATGCATTTTAAGAGATTTTCCTCTTATCACACCTGTACCGAAAGCGGCTGAGGTAAATACTAACTCAGTGACCAAGTGGTTTCTTTTGTTAAAAAGCTTAGAGTACAGATACAGGTAAGTACGACAGTTGAAAATTTTTATGTTTTAATAAATTTGTGATTCGATAAGTCTAATCCTCTCCATTATTCTCATATGTACATTATGAAATGTCACATGTTGCAATAAAACTGCGAAACAGAGAGACGTTCAGTAAAAAATTAGGATAAACATGTTTTAGGTAACTTTATACTTAAATGTAATTTACGACACAGTCAACACATTTTTTCAGAGTTTTTTTTTTTCGAACTGACTACGACCATGCAAGATCTTACAGCTTGGTCAATAGCGTAGTCAGTTCGGAAAAAAAATCTGAGTTTAAATTTTCCTTGAAATACACGGTTATCTATTTTGAGATCGTCATTTTGAAGCCATATTTCATCAATTATTATAAACTGAGTCCAATAAAACAGTATATTCTTAAAGCGGTTTTAAAGACTGTCGTGAAATATTTAGTCTGATTTGTTTCTACGCACCGCTAAATAATTTACGTACCCAATTCCGAATGCTTCAATATCTCATAATCATGTAAAATTTAATGCTTATCGAAATATTTTTATACAACAACAATACATATAGAATTAACAAATATTCTATCTTTCCAGCCAGTATATATCAAAGAGTTTGATTCGCACTGTCCCTTTTTATCACGCTTTTATTAGCTTCACCTGTATGTATGTATGTATCCGACCTCTTTGAGCTCGATTTTGTCCTAATTTGAACGATCAGATTTAATTCAAACTTTGCACACCTGTCAAAGGTCGATGACAATGCAATAATCCGAAAAAAAAGTTAAAAAAAATAAATTAATAATAGTTTAAAAAAGTTGTAAAAAGTGACAAAAAAATGATAAAAATACTGATATCTGGAGGTCATTATCATTTTTATCATCATCAGATATCAGTATTTTTATCATTTTTTTGTCACTTTTTACAAAAATATACATTTATTTCTAATTTACACTATTCTTAATCCAAATTTATTAAATTTTATTTTCTGTATTTAGATGGATTTTTTATGAAAGCGTGTTTTTTTAAACTATTATTTTTATTGAATGTCCTTCGTGCATGCATTATAATCAGCCAGTACGTTTTCAATTACCTAACGATTTTGCTACGGTGTATTCGAGTGTGAGTTACTGCAACGACTGTGCATGTATATCGGTGTCTCTACGGTTGTTATCTAATTATTATATTCTTACCATGGTGGATCATTACCAAGGTGGATTTAAGCACTAAACCGGGTGTGAAGAAAAGATTGCTTGGTGCAATAAGTCCGCGTAAAATATATTGACATAGATCCATAACTACACGAGATGTAAATGATTTAGTCATAAAATTAGAAAACTTTAATCATTATCGCTTATAAGCAACGCATAGATCTGCAGGTTTGTTTAATTAATCTATGCTATAATATTATAAAGAGGTAAAGTTTGTGAGTTTGTGAGGTTGTAGAGGGTTATATCTGGATCTACTAAACCGATTTTGAAAATTCTTTTACTAATAGAAAGCCACGTTATTTGTGAGTGTCATAGGCTATATATTAACCGGAAACATTAAAATACTTTTTTGTGAAAGTCGGATTTGCAAAGTAAGTTGGAGAAAAAACGGTCGAACGAAAACGTTTCTTATGAACGCTGCCTTAACGATGAGAGATATATAATTGAGTTCCAAAGAAAAGTTGTAGAGCTTGATAATGCCTACAAAAAATTTATTGACAGTATATGTCTAACTTTAATATTTAAGAAGTCACAAAAAGTAGTTTTTTTATAAATGTTCACCGCCCAACGAAGTGGGTAAGGGTCAGCTAGTCGTTTATGAATGTATTTTAATATGATTTTTATATTAAAATTAATATGATAATTATATTCGAATAATTAAAATTATATTATTCCCAGAAAACAATTCTTACGAAATTCTTGAACTGCTTAAAGACTCAAATGTCTCATTGTCTCCGTGTACCCCTAACAATACAATTCACGGGTAGCAGTACATTCAAACAGGAAGTAAGTATGTTAAGTTATTAAATTAGTATCAGTGACTTAATTAGAATACAATGTTATATGATTTAGTAAACCCGCCCGCTACTTTATACGCGTCATTTACCTACCATATAAAACTTAATAACAATAAAACATAGTTTAGAACTATCAATCTCGATATAGCTTTTTATTGAGGACGGAATTTTCAAAGTTATTCTTCTAATAGATTAGCTATGACCAGCCATTTCACATGCGTTTAATATTTTTTTAAATCTATAAATGTCAACGCGACGTATACTTAAACAAATAAAAGAAGAAGAAAAGAACACGATTTTTCCTACAATACAAAAAACGTCAATGAGCCGGCGCGGTATTATAACTTAGTGACCAAGGCATTCACACTTCGGCCCTCTAGGTAATGCTCGATTCTCGTCGTGCAGCCAACTCGCTATAAGCCACCGACAACTCACTCCACCTGGATTCGTTTTCGCTTAGCATACTTTTTGACCTATTTTATCTATGGTAATTTCTTAGGTTAGCTTACAACCTTCCCGAATAAATCGAAATATATAAAAATCCAGTGTCATGATGTTAGTCCACAATGAACTCTGAGACTACTCAAGCGATCTTCATGAAAGTTGGCATTTATGCATAATTTGGTCCCACTTAAGAGATAGGATAAATTATATTTCGATTAATGGTCTCTATATTTTTTTAATACAAATTAAATGATTGTCAGTGTTGATTATTGTTATTAATTGTAAGGTTCACCAGTCTCAAACAGATGGCATTTTAAATTAGTTTGTTGACAGAAAACTGTAGGACCAACTGTTACAGATATCTCATAGATGGCGCCATGTTTTAATTTTTATTTTATTGAAGTTATACTTCTTTTGGTGCGTTAGGAAAAAATGATAAGAGTAAATTTTTATGATGCGCGCGCACACCGTCACGAAAAACTGACACCCTGAAGTTAGCTATAGTCAACTTTTTCTATTGTTAGTGTCGCTTTTTCTACAAACGTAGAAAAAGGCGAAAGATAAAATTTTTGAATTTTTTTTTTATCTTGTTACGCCAAAGAAGTATAACTTCTAACGCGTGTATATAAGTACACAAACACTTTTTTTTTAAACTCTAGTTTCTTTTATGGTGCACGTACTCTGTTAATTTATGTAGTACGTAATCTCGCTTTTTCTGTATCTATTTTTATTTTAACTGAGCCTCAGCAACGCGTGGCCGGGTCAGCTAGTAAGATATAAAATGCAAAAAGAGAACAAAAAATGTAAACAACCTTCTTGAGGTTTGCAATATTAGTATACATAAAGCGCAGTATAACATTATTCATTGAAGACTTTCCATCCGAGAAGAGGCAGGTTTGCCTGTAATTTAGTGATTATTATTGTCGAACAAGCCTTTTTAAGTTTTCAAATAATGTAAAATGTAGAGTTTCATAATTTGTAAGATGTATGAGCGTACCAGATGGCCTATCACCATTCTAAAATTTCATCCAGATGTTTTCACTGAAAACTCAGCCTAGTCGGATTCAAACCTAAAGCGATCAGCGCCATTGTTCAAGCGCTATGTTGTTAAGTCATTATTGGTGCAATACGCTACTTGCGCTGTTATAGCATGTGAATCACACAGTTCGTTGAACGCCGAAAAGATAATCAGGGGACATAGGGGGAATAGTTAGGGGACGGAGAGGGAGAGAGAGGAAAGGGGAGGGGAGGAGGGCCTCCGGCGCACTTACTGACCGAACGAAACGCTACAATGCAAGCACTGCTACTTCACGTCGGTGTTCTATGAGCGGGTGGTACTACCCCGGACGAGCCGACCCATTCATGCTGAAACCAGTAATAGTTTCAACGTGTCTCTACCACCATACTGTGTTACTTATCATGTTTAGAGTTATTACTAAATAATATTAATAAAAGGAGTTCTTATTTTATTTTAGGTTTACAAGGAACAGTTTCCAGAGACGCAAGCTATAAGCTTGTGTACACCAACACAAGGTTCAGAAACAAATAAGGAATAGCTAAATACAATTAAACACGGATTACTTTTTAATTTTCATTTATTTACGAATTTGGAATACAAACTTACATTAATTTATTACAGAATAAAATGATTAAACATGAAAAGTATTTTATTGGTCCCATATAAATTATTAACAAAACTATCAAAATCGTGAAAACATTATAATAATTAATTTATTACAACCTAATTATATTAATTATATTATATTATATATTATATTAATAATTCGTCAAATCCAATATAGTGTCAATTTAACTAAAATCAGGAAATTCATTATTGCAAAATCGTTGTCAAGTATTAAAAATATTTTTAAAAGGATTTAACGTTAAAATCAGCGAAACAAACTATCAGATAATGGTGAAGTATTTGTCACAATAGTTTGTCTCTGTGGAGACAAGGAAGATTGGCCAACAGTCTGATCAAAAAACCTCGCTACAGACGGTGAAAGATTTCGTCTATATGTATGAGTCGGTGTTAACCTCGGCGAAGCGTTCTGAAATAGAATTGTTAGAAATTAACAACATGTTGGACCAAAGACTTCTGTCTATTACTAGTTGGTATCTGAAAAGTGAACATGGGTTTGTTGTTCTATGAGAGCTATTTGTTTCAACTGCAAAGTTCTGAGCAAGCTACTAAAACTACCAATTTCCCTCAAAGCAAGTGCTCCGCTACTGTGTTGCGACACGACCAAGTGTGATTGTTGTCACGTACTGACGGACGAAGTATTCCAACTATCCTCAGGAGCAAATTATTATCATTGGTGTCATTGAGAATTACGCTGCTTTTTCTGGTTAATTATACAATTAGCTACAGAGACTACTTAATTAAACGGACAGTTTCGATGTAATTGACTTACAAATGAACAGGAATATTGATTTATCTTTAAAAAAAATAATGAAATCGTTAGTTGAAAAGCCTCTGAAGTGTTTTTTAACCGACTTCAAAAAAAGGAGGAGGTTATCAATTCGTCTATATTTTTTTTTTTTTTATGTTTGTTACCTCATAACTTTGGACTGGGTGAACCGATTTTGATTATTCTTTCTTTATTTGAAAGCTGGTACTTCCAGTGTGGTCCCATTTTAATTTGGTACAGTTCCGACAACGGCATCCAGTGCAAAACCGTATAAGTTTCAAATTTGCATTAAGTATGTACACGACAAATAGACGAATAACTCAATAATACGCTAACCGGTTTCGATGATTCATTTTTTATTGAAAAGGATGTACTTCAAGGGTAGTTTGATGAGAGTTTGGTTAGGTTCTGATTATGGGATCCGTGGCAAAGTAATAAAACTTTCAAGAAACGAGCCTACTCCTTTCTTAAGGGCCGGCAACGCATCTGTGTTTTCTTTCGTGTCGCAATTGTCCATGGGCGGCCGTGATCACTTACCATCAGGTGACCCGTATGTTCGTTTGCCACCAATATTATAAAAAAAACTCTTCAATTCTTAGGAGCCTATTGTGCTTATGTTCGTTGCTGTGTTGCAACATGACGCAAGCATTGTAATTACATTACTTAAGGTGTATAATGTGTGAAGCGATGGTAGCCGAGTTGGTGGTAGAAACTATCGCGGATTACTGAAAAGGTTGCGTTCGTACCAAACGTTACTTATTGTACAACCAATTGAAACCATATCGCATACCATACCGATAGATACCATACCGCAAAAATGCGCATATTTTAATATACTTAAGGCGGAACGGAGTTCGCGGGCACTGCTAGTAAAATATATTTATGTACACTAAAAATGGAAAAATAAAGTAAATTTTCAAAAAAAAGTATTAACCGACTTCAATATCAATCAAAAACCCATAAGGCACTAAAAAGCGGAAAATAAATAGTTTATCAAATTAACCAAATTAAATAAAACATATGAATATGTGTGCTACCTAGAGATGTACTGGAAGTCGGTACCAACCAAAATTTTTGTATTACAGAGACGCGAGAGTGGACTTAAACTTTGTACCTGTAGATGATATGATTTTCGGTTTGGTTGGCACCGACTTCCAATACATCTCTAGGTAGCACACATATTCATATGTTTTATATTTGATAAACTATTTATTTTCCGCTTTTTAGTGCCTTATGGGGTTTTGATTGATATTGAAGTCGGTTAATACTTTTTTTTGAAAATTTACTTTATTTAAATTTTTTAACTATAAACTAGTTCATAGTATATAATTAGAGTAAATTAAATAAAAATTATTTGTATGTCTCTATGATATAATCTTCGTTAAATGGTTATTTTTTATGTTTTCCACAGTAATTATTTCCATCGATGTCTTAAGAATATTTCGTGCTCGAGTGTAATAATTTAGCTTAAAGGAGAAGAATCTCTAAAAGGCTTCTTCTAAAAGCTATTTAAATTATTTCAAATTAAATTCACGCATGGAAAATAATATAGCTTATTTCTTTTTCTACTAATCAGAAACATTTTTTTTTATATCATAGGAGGCAAACGAACAGGTGGGTCACCTGATGTTAAGTGATCACCACCGTCCATAGACACTTGCGGCACCGAAGGAGGCGTAAGTGCGTTGCCAGTCTATTCGGGGGAGGGAGAGTGGTGTAGGGGGAGGGGATGGGACGGGCAGAGCAGGGGAGGGGAGGGTAGGTGGGTAACCGGCGCTTTAACTGACCGAATGAAATGCAACAATACAAGCACTGTTACTTCACGTCGATTTTCTGTGAGAGGGTGGTACTACCCCGGACGAGCCGACCCATTTATGCTGAAATCAATAGTCTTCAGCGTGGCTCTACCACCTACACTATACATAATTAACAAATACGATATACTTACCAATCTCGCATTTCTTGGTGAGTTTGACGACGGGTTATCGCTCTGAGTCTTCACCAAATGAGATAACTTATATCCTTGTGCTAATTGTTCGAGTGTTTTACCTGGACATAGTGCAATGAATATTATATTTGGCATCTAGTACATTTTTAGGGCTGTCTTAAGCATATTGGCGATGCGTCGTGCCGGGCAGCTGTGTAAAAGTAAACCTGCGCCTTCGCTCTTACTAACGCGGAAGGATGGAGATTCGAATTTATTAGGTACTCGCAAATAAGAATCTTACAATGAGTTTAAGTATTTAATAATTAAATAACCACAGAATATTGAAATAGCTATTTAATGCTTCGCTGGTAAGAATATTTCAAAACATTTGGAAACATACAATTGAAGGTTATAAGTTTTTTATGTTTAACATTAAATGTTTAATATAAAACACCAAATCGTTATTTAAACCCGTATTTGACTGTGACTATTTGCTAGCTAATAATACAATTACTAAATAAAAGACATATAATGTTAAGCTTAAACTAATGAGTTCAAAGATATAAAACTATATATAGGATTTCCTCATATAACGTTATTTTAAACATTATGTAGGCTCATTAAAGTTAACGTAGCCGGACCAGAGAGGATTGCTCGGGGGGCCATCTCCTCATTGCACAGGTCCAGCTGACGAGGGGAGGCAGCTGGTGTGTACCTAGTCTGTCTCCCTATTATGTAGGAGTCCGGCGGCCACCTTCGGGTGGACCGTTGGGGCGGCTATCCAAGGCGATTAGCGTACGACGATCCCTTAATTGCCGCCCCAACAATACGGTCTGTGCGAGTGCGAGTCAGACATAATTCACTCTCACCTCCAGGATGGTGGCGTATCCATAAAAGATTTCTCCACGTTCATTTAAAAAAAAGGCTCATTAAAGTTATAGAAATATTGCAGATGCGAAATCTTATCGGGACTTTATACAATAAAATATAACAAACCTGTTAACGTCGTCGGAATATTTGTGTTACATCGTCCAGTTTCTAAAATTTTCTGCAAAGCTAATACATTCTGAAAAACAATCGCAACAGCAGCAGCGTCAGCTAATTGAGAAGAATCGCAGTATGACAAGAGAAAACTCCATTTATTTGTATGCCAATATTTTCCAGAATAAACAGCTAGTTGCAGAGTTGATGCTCCTGAAATTTTGGTATAGTTTAGTTTTGCAAAGTATGATTAGATGTACGTAATTAAAAAAATGTTTTAATTGTTCTATGATCTATGCTATACCCAAACTTATTTGATTATAATTTACGATATTAACTCCCATAAAAATTACATCCCTTAATTGTTTAAAGGTTTATTTTCATAGTACATCGTAATATTCGTTTATTACTAAATATTAATTAACAATTAACTAATAACTTTATTATTACACATTGAACAATAATGGAATATAACTACCTACGCGGTATCTAATATCCTTAAGAGTTGTTTGTACTTCTAAATTGTAGGAATTTATTGTCCAATTGTAGATTATATTTTCATGCGGTGATATGTTACACAGTGCATTGACTTTCATTAAAGTAAATATAATATATTAAAAATTTTAAGGTTTGTCACTTCTGGACAATAAGATCTAGCTTTGCACTTTTATTTTTGTATTTGGATATTTAACTGTCTTATTTTACACTAAATGTTTTAAAAATTGCATGACAGAATAACACTAATTATTTGGTAATTTTCTGCGTCAATTATAGAATTACATACCCGCTTCTCCTAACAAATGTGGATCAGCTCCAAATTGTATAAACGTTTTCACAGTTTTATAAAATCCATGGCGAGCGGCCGTTCGTACTGGCCATCCGCCCTCGAAATTAGGATTGAAACCAGACTTTAATATTTCAATCAAATCATTGAGTTTATTTTGAACAATCAAAGTCATAACTTTACTACTAATATCATCCATGATTTGAATTGTTATCACTTGTTAACACAACACTAAACTGTAAAATTTAACCATCTCACCAATGTAAAACATTTTGTAAACTACCTACATTGAATAATATATCATTTATGTGGTAGAAAATATTTTAAAAACAAACTATTGATAATTATACTATTATTATAAATACAGTGTATAAATTATTGGTGATATTTCAGTAATACTAAAAAGAGATAGATTTTAAGTAAATATTAGATTTTTATTTTATGTGACAGGGTGTTTGTTTATAGTTCTTCTGTGCCATAGTATTGTTTTTTATTTTAGAAATTATTACAAGTAATTGCCAATCAAATTTTACAGTACAATATTAAATTCTTTACATAAGTACATACATAATGAATTTTATAATCATTTGTATGTAGTATCAAGCATTTGTTTGTGCAATAAGATAAATCCTTTGTTGCCATTGCCATTATTGTCAACATGTGTAATACGATTTGACGTATAAATAAATTTAGGTTTTGCAGGACGTTTCAAAAGGGAAGTAGTCCAGTGAAGCTGTTAAGACCTCGCCAGGTAAATAGCGTAGTCAGTTCGAGAGAAAAAAAAACCTTTCAAAGGTTCAGAACGTACTTGTACTAATATATATCTAATAACTCAAATGAGTAAATATAGCTAACAATATGTTAAATTATTCTTTTCAGTTTTCAAAAAACAATGTTTACGATTTCTTAATATCCGTTATCTTTGATTGGTTGTTGATATAATTTTGTCTTTTGAATCACGCGGCATCCTACAATCGTACCTTCAACGATTCGAATGAAATATATGAAATTAAAGTAGTACATAATGTATTCTGTGTACGTTACAAGACAAGAATCAAAATTTCATGAGAACTAAACTCACGAGTTTTAATAAATGTTATTAGGCATTGGTTACCTATATAACACCTTATTATACCTATATTATTTCTTCTAATGCTACAAAAACAAAACGACCTCTTTCTAGGGGAAAAATAAGTTACGGGCTAAATGATTATGGCTGTTATTATTTATGTTATTATTTTTTGTTATGTTATGTTATTATTAATGAGTATACCTAATTTAAAATTAGCTTATTTCTAAAAAAATACTCTTTTGTTTTATTTTGTTGTGTCTTCCAGTTAGTGAAAGTGAGAAAGAATTAGTATTCACCAGTCTAAATCACCCAGGGCCGGGTGGTATATAACTGTTGATTACCAGGGCTTTTACCCAATCGTAGGTTTTAACCCGGGTGCTTATCCATAACTAAGCCCAGCTCATTGTGTTCCAACACTTTTAAATTTTATTGAAGTTATACTTCTTTTGGCGCGTTAGGGAAAAATTATGAGAGTAAATTTTTACAATGCGCGTGCACACCATCACGAAAAACCGACACCCCGAGTTATTACGAATTACTGAAGTGTGTGTGTACTTATGCACATGCGTTAGAAATTATACTTCTTTGGCGTAACAAGATCAAAATCTTTTTAAAAAATTTATTTTTCGCCTTTTTCTACGTTTGTAGAAGAAACGACACTAACAATAGAATAAGTTGACTAAAGCTAACTTCACGGTGTCAGTTTTTCGTGACGGTGTGCGCGCGCATCGCAAAAATTTACTCTCATCATTTTTCCCTAACACGCCAAAAGAAGGGTAACTTCAATAATGAATGACTAAATGCTTTTACCTGCTTATTTTCTGATCTATCTAAATCTTTGGGTAAAAGAATTTTCAAAATCGGTTTAGTAGTTCCCGAAATTACCCACTACAACCTCACAAACTTTACCTTTTTATAATATTAGTCTAGAAGTATAGATTATGAAAAACCTTTAAATTCCAATAGATTAAATATTGCATAAAACCTATGATCTCTACTAGTTCATTCTTCAACACTCAGGTGGATATAAATACATTCGGGTATTTAAAAAATAAAAGACTATAGCTACAAAAAACTCAAATAGTATATTTTTCGTAAAGAATTCATTTGATCTTAATCCGAACTAGGAGTATAACTTCGTGAACGATCTCGATATCTTCTATTTTCACGATATCTTCGCTCTCTACTTCTTGATCTTCTTCTTCTTCGTTTCGGTGTTTCAGGTTCTGGAGATTTAGACCATCTCCATGAACTACGCGAAGATCTTCGTCTAGAAGACAAAAACATTAAGAATATATTCAGATTTTCTTAGATATATAGAATACTAGCTATGCCCGCGACTCCGTCCGAGTGGAACGTAATCTAAAAAAACAGGGACTAATAAAATCATCTGAATGTATTAAGCCCGTTCACTTTTTTTTTTCTCGGACTTAAATCACGTCATCTTTAAAATTACAATAACTTTTGATAGAGTGAACCGATTTTAATGAAACTAGGACTAAAATGTTCTTCGAGGACATGCTTCATTATGAGGTTTTATCGTGAACACAGTACTTTAGCAGTGATGCGTGATCAAACAAACAGAAAGTTCTAAAAAATATTGAAATGCATTTTATTACTTATTCAAAGACACCTGCAAAGATTTTTTTCACAAAAATCTAAAAAATACACACACCTTAGATTTACATTCTTATTACTTGTATACAAGACAATATATTCTATATAATTTACACTGAAGAGCAACTTACTTAACATTACTTAAAATTGTGCTCTAAAAGAATAAAAAAGGAATAATTGTCTACTAACGTCTTATATTCTTCGTCTCTTTTTCGCCTGTCATCGCGTCCTGGAATCGCATCGTATACAGGAAATCTACCATTGGGATTTCGGAAAACATGCAGGAAGTTACAAACACGACCTTTGGGGCAACGATCGTTTATTTGAAGACCTAGAAATAAAAGAAAAGCTAATAATATTCACATTTTACATTAAAAATAATTATACGTTGTTGTTACGGACCCATTACATACTACACGCATCTAGTATTACCGATTAGTCAGTGCGTTATACTTTTGTAATAATATTTGTCATTTACTTTATGTATATATTTATTGTATTTCGTTATTTAGCTTCCATCATATAGTTTAAGAGTATGTAATATGTATACAGGCTGAATGTTTAGACAGAAGCAATATTTATGGAGGTAACTCTGCACTCGATTTTGTTCTAAATCAATTTAATAAATAGGTTCTTAATATTTGACCTAATTAGTTAGAAAAATACAAAAATTATACGCAATCCTTTACGCGTCTATGTTAAAGCACAGTGTCAATTACCGTCGGGTGATTTCACTTTCACTTGAAAGTGAACCTGGGAACGACATGAACAAAACAAAAAGGTTTATTGTCCGTTTTACTATCGAATGTTATTAACTCCGGGTCGCCCCTTACAGCTTCGGCACCGGTCATTGCAACTAGGTATATTATGCTTGTGTTTATACTTTTGAAAGTCTTAGAACAATACTTTAATTTAGGTTCTCTTTGTTCTTTATTAATATATGTTTTGATATTATTATTTTATATGTTAAATGTGACCATGAAGTATCATATCCTAGAATACTGCGAGTGTTTAACCTTTCATCTGGTATATTGAGACATGAGCTTCGTAAGATGTACTTGTCCTACAAAATCGGTTGCATTTTATAACCTACAAGGTTCTGTACACTTATCAGTAAATAGATCACAGAAAAACTCATACGATTCATAAACATAAACCTCTCATTTCTAGATTTAACTTATTGATCACACTATCTATCCATATATAATGTCTTAATGACTTAATATAAATGATAATAATGTATGTATTAGAACTATATGGTTTATAAAATTAATATAAAACAATGAAATATATATGATAGGGAATTAATTTAAACATACGATAACTTAATCACTTATACCATAATAATAAAGACTAATTTGAATTTCATACAGGAATTATATAGCACTAATTAGATTAGAAGCAATAGTGGACGCATATAGTTTTTTTTTCTTCTTTTCTGCAGACTCTTGGTCCGCACCTTTTTTTGGTATCGTTTTATTTTTAAATCGTATCTGTGAGCAACTATTGGGTGTTTTTTTTTCATTATTATTTATTTATTATTCTATGTATTTATTTATTTTTATGATTTCATTTAATTGGCGGATTTATTACAGCCGTTATTGCCTTTATGACGTTTTCGTTTCGATCCTTTATCGCCATCTTTAGGTTATAGTCCACAATATGCCGCGTCGGAGAGTCCATGGCCCGATGAACCTACTAACTACGTCGTCAGTCACGTCGGTACATTAGACACAGGTGCCGATGTGTCTGGATATTGCCACTATAGCATGTGAAACACTATCGTGATTTGCATCCTTCTGCCCTTTGTTTGCAGGATCACCGCCGATTTGAAGGTCAATCCCTTTTAGTTAGCATTATTCCAATGAGTACATCAATCACATAAACAAAATATGAAAAATTGTGTTAATTTATTAATGATAGTAATTAATATAAATAGTTATTACCACAAATCGCTCGTCTCCATGAATTTATTGTACAGAATTCCAATGATAGCTGTCTGCCTCCGTACCAGCGCGTGTGCAATGATCGATAGGCCGATATGGCATTTCGGATACTTTCAAACTCTATGTAAGTATTTCCTCGTAGATGTTTCTCATGATTACTACATACCTACAATAGAAAACAATAATCACATCTCTTAAATACATTAAACTTAAATTCAAATATATATACGGCAATACAAACCTTATATTTAAACACTAGTTACTGAGAACTTTATCAATGCTGTGTTACTCTGAGTAATTATATTAATTATATAATGCACAAAAATGATATATAATCATCATATATATATATCATAATATATTAATACGTGAAGCCTAAACTTTGTATCCCATTTTAACGGAATTGGGCGAACGGATGAACGTCAAATTTGGCATAGTTAAAGTTTATATGGAGGAGAAGTGCAGAAAGCTATTTATTTTATATAAAATGCATTAGAAGTACATTAAATTAATTAAAATATGCATTACTCACACTACTGCTTCAATTTTACACAACATATATATACACACATGTAAATAAAAAAAACATTTTGACATCTGTCAATAAAGGACTTCAAAGAAGGTTGTGAAGGAGGTTACTATGCTCGACTGTATGTATTATTTTACTCTTAAGTTCCAATTACCCTTTTTCAATCTACATTCAACAATGATATTATAACATACAACTATTATTATAATAACTGAGTAACCATGATAAAAACTTTGATTATAGAAGTAAGTTGACAAAAGAACCCTAATAAAGTTCAAACTTTAAAAAATCAATGAACTATGGTCGAATGTCGCCCACTGGACGCCCACTAGTTAAGTTTTAATAGTCGACTTCTATTTATATTTAAAAACAATTACAACTTTCTGAATATATGTAGTATTTAAAGATTAATATTTAATTGTTCCTTTACCTGTTACCACTTATATATGCTGGGCATAGAACATATAATTTTCAATAAGCATATCAAAAAATAAAAACCAACTAATTGATATTCAAAGCAGTGATGATATTGGCTCAATGATATTATAACTAAAAAGCTGTAGATATGTTACCTACATGTTACTTTGACAAAAGAAATGGCACGATAACGCACACATGCGTAAAGCAATATTATAACGCCACACTGTCTTAGATAAAATGTGGAAGTACGATGGCATGTTCTCAATATCGACGGTGGAAAAAAAAAATAGTTGTATGTTATGGTTTGTTGGGGCTGGATCACATTTGCTAGCTAGCCAAATTTTAACACGACAAACACGACGCTGTCGAAACGCTTATGACGCAGTTACAGCATTTTAGTTATAATATTATAAGGTTTTACTGCTTTAATTCTTTTTTATTTCCACTTTTTTTATCAGTATAATTTCAAACATGTAGGTTGAAATTTTTCACTTTTCAAATGATAATTTCAAGTAAATTGATAGCCACCGAGTTATTTTATTATGAAATCAAACAAATACAAGATAATGTAATAACAGATTACAATATCTTTTTGAAGATAATTTTTAAAGGATACTTTGTAATTCCAAAGTAAAAACCTGTGCCATCATATTCTGGACTGTTCCGTTGATATTTCACTTCAGGTATTAGTATAGTCTCCTTCGGCTTACCTTGAATTGGACAACTCTACCAAATTTTTCAAATTCAGGCAACACATCATGAAAAAATTCTTTAAACTCTTCATATATGTCACTGTCGTCATATTCCAACATTATATCACTTTCATACTCATTTTGAAAATTGTTTTCAACACCAAAGTGAGAGAAAAAGTTTGCAGCTAACAATACCTGTGAAACATTATAATTTGTTATTATAATTACATCTAACAAGTAGCATGATTATATTCAAAATCAAAATATCCTTTATTCAATTTAGGCCCTGAAAAGGAACTTATGAACGTCAAAGCTACCACCGGTTCGGAAAACAGCCCAGTCATCGAGAAGAACCGGCAAGAAACTCGATCTGGTTTATTTTTTCATGTCATTTACAGTAACATAAATATTTACATTCATTATTAGTGGATGCACAGAGAGGGGCGTCATTTCCAGACGTCACAATCGTTCACGTATTGATCCACCCTATAATAGCCTTTAGATATTAAAACCCGCTTGACATGGTTCTTGAACTCACTATCAGGCAAATCGGTAATGTGTTTTAGGACTTTATTGTAAAACCTAATACTATTACCTAAAAAACTGTTTTTGGATTTTTAGTGAGCCTGGAGCATGGAATGACCAATTTGTTGCTGTTTCTAGTATATAAATTATGCTGGTCTTTTACTAGATCCAACATATATAAGTTTTTACGGACATACATTAAATTATCAATTATTATAAATTATCCCTGACATACTTTACTGATTGTAGGATACTGATGATTCCTCGAACATTTATCACCAAAACGACAACATGCAGTTTTAGAAAAAAATGGACAAACTTCCATTTGTGGTCTGGTCTCACGTAATACTAGCAATTGCTTTGAAGGTTCATCTGCATCTCCAGACAAAAATGTTTCCAAATTATTCATGAAATCTTCTTGCTTCTTTTTATTTTCTTCTTCTATTTTCCTTAATCTTTCTTCTTCTTCTTTTTTCTTTTTCGATTCTAATTCCCATTCCTGTAATATTATACATAATCAGTCTATCTATAAGATATTATACTTAGAATCTATAAGCTACCATATTATATAGAAATACACTTTCATTTGTAGTCTACTCGGAACTGAATATTAAGATGCTATGTGGCAACCAAAGTTTTCTATGGAAATTTATATTAATTATATTGCTTTGCATTGATACTACAATTAAACTATAGGATTCAAATCCTATTCAAATAAGTCCATTTCATTTCCATTTAATCAGATTCAAAGATTTTCTGTATGTTAGTAAAGTAAAAACATTTACAACCTATTATAAATAATATGTATGTTCGGGTGCTCCAATTTCTGTGAACCCTATGTGAAATTCTTGTTATTTATGGTAAGAAGAAATTTCAGTCAAAATTTTAAATTTTCATATCTCCTTTAAAATATGACCTTTATAACATATGTTCCATAATTAAATTCAAAGTTTTCCCATAGATTTCACACATAAAAATGATTTTTTAAGATTTATTCTGCCTTCAAACTAAGTAGAATAGTTTTTTTGGATAAAAACCATTGTTATTTATTTATATAATTAGAGGTTATGATTTATACTATGGCAATATATACACTCATATAAATTTTAATTTGAAATTATGTTGTGGATTCTATTGTTGTTTTTCTTATTTTACAAAATAACTAGCTGATACCAATGCCTATATCATTTATCAGTTATCTTAACCAATATTTTGTTTTGGTAGTTTAATGGCTTGACTAGTGAAATATCAATCCAATGTCCACATGTTCAAACCCTGAAATGTACAAGTTTTCGGAATTTGCATATGTATACTAATTTAAATTGGTAATACTATTTATTGGCTGATGGTGAAGGAAAACATTGTGAGGCAAACCTGAACTGGAGAATTGTACTTGTAGTACTACTGTATGTGGGAAAACAGTAATGTTGATTTCTCAAAGATTGAATCTGGCAATACATCATCGGCTGGTGTGGAGATTATATACATACCTTCCTTCGGATAGAAGCCTATGGCCCTGTAGTGAATCTCTTACAGGTTGATGATGATACTTTATGCGCAGAGAAAAAAACATAAACACAACACCACTTGGCCCATTTCTCCACATCACGAAAACACACATCACATCAGTGCTTATAATAATCATAACTTATATAACATTATATATTATATAATATAACATTATATAACAATATTAGCATATAACAACCAAGCCTCTAAGAAGTAAAACATAAAAAAGATCAAAATCAATAGGGCAGTTTTTGAGTGATACATAAATCATGGCAAGCTTCTATCACTTTATTTATATAGATATATATTATGGTACTATTTACCAATTTAATCCTGGCTTCTTCTTCCAAGTATAACTTCAGCATTCTTTGCTTTTTTTCTTGCAGTTTATTCCATTGTTCCACTGCTGTTTTCTCTGCTTCCATCCATTTATAATTTTCAGTCTTGTTTGAAAGCGAAATTTGTTCTTCCTGGAACCTTTGTAAAAGTTCTTCATGTTTTGTGGCTATTTCATCTCTTTCTAGTTCAAAATCTATAATTTAATACATGTAGATATGAATAACAACAATCTTTACATCATCTACTAATATAATACATTATTTTATTATTGAAATAAGCACATAAGCCATTTATCTCATAAAAGTAATACTAACACTAATAAAAGTATTCAATATGTTTTTTTATAAAGATGAAAATACTAGACTAAAATCTCATTAACCTTACATAAACTGTTTTCTAAATTGTTGTCTATCTCATCATGGTATTTTAGCCTTTTTTAGCATACCAGAATAAAATGAAAAATATTTGACGGTACATATTTTATACCCGTAAAATAAAATAACATTATTAACTGACAACAAATATTAATGAGAATTCATGACAAAAATCACTGTACTGCTGAACAAATCACAAACGCAGTAAAGAACATATTTCCAAAAAAAATTGATCCAATCCAAAGGTTAGTAAATAATGTATATATACTAATCTTTGCGTAACGAATTGCAGGTAACCACAAATAAAATTTCAATTTTGACCACATTTTTCTCGAAACCTGAACATGCTGGCCCAAAGATGTACACTGCTTAAAAATAATATATAAAGTTTGTGTTTTCTATATTTATTCATGCAAGGTAGAGTCGACTGTGCAGTTCAATAGACCATTCTGCATTGTATGTTATTAAAAAATATCTGAAGGTCAAATAAGTAAGATGTTATGTTCGATATCTGATTATTCTAATCATGCTGTATCAGAAATGAAAGATGTGTACCTCTTTTCTTAGCTACTTGAGTTCTGATTCTACGTCTGCGCTCTCTCTTAGCAATTTTTCGCCACTCTCTATGCCTGTAAATTAAAAAACTAAAGTTGAATATATGATCCTCTGTGGAATGATGTCGCCAAACTAAGCGTGTTTTCATTGCTTGCGACACGGCGAGTGTTTTTAATCTTTTACCTCTATCTTTTATCGTTTTAAATCAATGATGATTCTTGTAAATATCTCACCTGCCCATGTGTGAGTCAATTAAGATCATTGTTTTCCTAGTATAGAGTATTATCCATATCTACGATATTCATCCTATTTTTCTAAATGTCTCATAAAATGTTTGTAGATATGCAAAGTCGTATCTCGTAAACAACGGACAATTAGCACACTTTGAATAACACCAAAGAGTATAATAAGTAATATAGTAAAATAACACTCTCCGGTAGAAGTAATATTATTCTGTGATAACCACAGAGTATAATAAATAGATTAGTATAATAAGTCTGGCTATCATTTACAGAATTACTCACAAAAATAAACTTCAAAATCTTTACCCCTAAATTAAAGCTGAAACACCTAAAATTGTGATATTTACTTGAAAATACCTCTAAAATATAATGAATAATTATGACTTTGAGCTTGACAGGCGTCTTGACATATATAGTTTTTTTTTTAATACAGACTATTCAAACTAAAATAACCTATTACATATTTCATTTCTAATTATATTTCTCCATGAAAATATGTCCATAAAAACGATTTCAAAAAATTGTTCAGATTTGGTTCTATCAAGGTATACTTATACTTGTAAATAAAAAAGTCCCTAAACATATAAATCCCCTAAAAAATCCCACTCTGCTTATTTGACACCCAAATTTGTAAGTAAAACCACTAAGTTGTACCCTATCCGCTCATATTTTATAATATGTGGATAATATTGCGATACCTACCGATCTAATTTGTCTTTGTAGTTAAGTACCTATATACTTATCTGAGATAATATTTGAAAGAAAGCTGCAATAGAGTAAAATGTTTTAGTTTTAGTTTAGTAAGGCTACTGGCCAGAAATACGTGAAGCCTAAGTTATTACTATTTATTTTCTTAAAAGCAGAAATATATGAGTATTGGCAACTTAGTAAATATTTCTCTAAAAGTTGTTGTTTCGATTTCTGTTTAGTGGAAATATATTTCATAGGGACTGGTGATTTTTTTCAAGTGATTCGGTAAGGTTTAGTATATTTAGTCTACTTAATTTCAGGAGTATATACTTTCACTGTACATGCAGCAACTAAGTTAATTGAGTAACGAAACTTTTGCGCTTTCCATACGTGAATATGACATACGATTTAATTGAGTTTAGTAAATTACTAGTAATAACGTTCTACAAGGAATCTTTGCAAAGTGTAATTAATATATACGTATATTATTATTATACGAGTATATATTAATGTTTCTGACTTATTTAGTAACTGTATTTTGATTTACTGCTTATTATTATAAAATAATAATGTTCTATCTGACAATATGTCATGATAAAGGTAACATACCTTTAAATATAATCCCATTATTTTCCTTTGTAGCAACAAAAATATTTGTTTAGAGGGAACTTTAAGCTTTCTGGTGGTATTAAAAGTAGTATTTGGTGGGAAGTTTGTGTGACTGTAGGCAGCACAGATATTTACGTCAAATATATCTGGGCAATAAACCACTAATTATATTTGATATATTTTATTTATTATAAATACAGAATACAGGCGTAATTAAAAATTATAAACCACGGTATTCGTAAACCAAAATAATTCTGTAATGGTTATTTGAATCAGTAAGATATGATCTTCATAAGGCCCCTTATTTTAAATGTCTTAATTTTACGTCCAAAAAAGGTTACTTTTGATATATGCAAAGAAATATCAACTGTGTTGGTCAATAATAAATTGTACCATGGGACACTTAAACTATTACCACCTTGTACAAATATCGTGCCTATAGCAACGTACAGATTTAAACTAAATAATGAAAAAAATGGTATGATTTTCTTATTAGTTTTATATTATATAGTTATTCATTCAACAAATAGAAAATTCAAAGTGAAATCTATATTTATACAGATTTTAACTAAAGGTTCTTTAGTATGTTTTTTGATAGATTCAAACATGCTTTGTAGTGAGTATCAATAAAACTTCAAGATTTATTCATAGTCAGGTGTAGCTTTAGAGGCCTCCCAGGCCGATAGTGTAGTCAGTTCGAGCTAAAAAAAAAACCATCTTTACATGATTTACTTTAGGTATTCAACAACAAACACGGAATTGGTGAAAGTAATAGGGTAGTTGTGATGATTGTATAGCAGCTTCATCATTATTTGAGCAAGAGTGGATTGAATTTAAAAAATGTTTCATTTGGTTAAGGCTAAGCCTCATTTTAAATTCCCTTAAAGTCTGGTTAAACGATCTGATTACAATGAAATAATAACTAAATATTCATCTGATACACATTCAATATGTAGAGATATTACTTGAAATAATTTTTTGAGATTATTGTTTGGAAAAAATTAAAAGATTTACACAATTCTTTATTGGTAAATACATTTATGGTTTTAATAAGCAAAAAAGGCACATTTTGTTATACAAATCACTTAGTGAAATATTTTGTCAAATTTAATAAATATATAGCATTTCCAAACATAGTTTGGTATTAGCTATGTTTAGCTTGAATTGTTATGTGATACTTGATTTACATTAAAATAATGGGATTTCAACTATCCTTACTGAGACATTGTTTTCAAAGTCAAAAAGAATAAATTCTTGCCAAGTCACTAAAACACAAATGGGTTATTTATGAAAATATTTATTACCTTACAGGTTATGATGAGTCAAAAGCAAAACTTGTTTTACAACTCAATCTTCGATCTGCTGAAGATGCCTTGCCATTTTACAAATTGCCTGTCAAAACATTATTACATATATCTAAAGTAACAAAACAAGACCAAGCAAATGGATTCTGTGAAAACAGACTTTACTATATTGCATCTTGTATAAAGGTGATTTGAGTGTATTTATATTTAAACTGTAAAGGTTAGATAATATTTGATCAGAAGTTTGTTTTTCAGTGTCACCCATCCGACTTGAGTGAACGACTTGCAAAAAGAACTTTCATATATTCGTTATCCTTTGATTGGCTACAAAATTCACTAAATGTATTATTAGGTGTGGCTATTTAATTTATTCAGATTGTTTCAATATAATTTTAATTATTACATTATTAAAATTATATGTTTTTCTATTGATTTCAGAAATGGGAGTATCTGGTGACAGAATATTGAGAGATCTGTGGGTACTGAAATACCACCATAAAACAATACAAACTAGACTCCGGAGGATCAAAGATTTAGGTGTCGATAATTTATATCCCTGGATGGTGAGATGTTCTGAAGATGTTTTAAATAGGTATATCTAATGTTGTTTCCAATTACCGTGAGTCTTGCTTACACGCTGAGATTAGATTAATTCTACCATTGTTTAACTGATATAATAACCAAAATGACATATGTCCTTGTTTCCAATATTTTAAAACTGTTACATCTTTACAACACACTTTAAATTTAAAAATTACTTAATGTTACCTTTCTGAAGAACATATTCTGAATAAGTTTCTGTGAATTGGAAAAAGCTGACAATTTAATTGGACAGAAATAAAATGAATAATGTGTAAAGCCTGTCAATTGTTAGTTAATTAGCCTTCCATTGTCATTATCACATCTGATTGTATGTAGTATTTTTAATCTTTTACTTAAGTCTAAGTTTGGCAAACGTAAAAACAAACAGGAGATGAAATAATGCAATAATAAGATCTTGTATGATTCGAGTTTATTTATTCAATGGAAATAAAAGAGAAATCAATTTCTAGATCCATAAGCTTATCTCAAGAAACAAAAACTATTTTGGGTGATATAAAATCTACCGAAAAATATCTGGCCAACCGGCTGAATATTTCACTAAAATCTGTGGAAGATATGTACATGAAGTTGCCTGCACTAAGAAACGTGAGAGTGACTAAAGTATGTTAATAATTTTATTTTATATTTTATAGATTTAATTTTTCCACAATCTTTCTTAATTTTAAGTTACAGTGTAACCTGAACTGGTAACATGCTAAGTCTTGAGAGGACTTTACTGTCATGTGCAGTTGCGTAAACACATAGATGCTTTACAGCAGATTTTCATCTACAGGATAGTAGCTTTATTAGAAAAAATCCTAACAACATTTATGTTATAGTTTTTTTAACAATATTTTCCTTCATCTAAAGCGCTGGCTTGTTGTAGGATTTCAGTTGAAAAAAAAAAATTACGTACTTAACAATGTTCTAGAAATACAAACTCTAGTTTACAGTTTAGCCTATCCTGTCCATTTATAAACTTTAAATTCATCTAACCAAAACAAATGGTTAGCATTATAGCATAGCCAATCATTTTAATAGGTAAATTTAATTTATTATCATATACAAGGTGGTAGAGCCATGCTGTAGCTATTACTAGTTTAAGCATGAATGGATCGGCTCGCCCGGGGTAGTACCATCCTCTCACAGAACACCGACGTAAAGTAACAGTGCTTGCATTGTTGCGTTTCGTTTGATCAGTGAGAGTGCAGGAGGCCCACCTCCTTCTCCTTTCTCTACCCCTCCCCCATATACAAGCTGGCAACGCACTTGCGACTCCTCTGCTGTTGCTAGTGTCTATGGAGGATGGTGATTACTTAACATCAGGTGACCCACCAGTTCGTTCACCTGACATTTTGACATTAAAAAAATAAAATAATGAAGTCAACAGTTATGACGATCGAAAAATTATTTTAATATATAGTATTTCAGTATAGTATATTTTAATATAATTATATGTATCATACATTTGTCATAATAGTCAAGTTATTCGAATGACGGAATATTGATTCCATGTTCACAGGTTGAAACACCGGCCTGTAACAACGAATTAAATTTGTTATCTAGTAAGCTGTTTAATACTACGAATTTAAGTACTAATATGAAAGCTATTGTCATGATATGACTACATATTTATTTACACGTAATTAACAAATTTGCAACTCATCTACAAAATATTATTTTATTTCAGGTTAAACCTTTCCTAGATTTCCTTATATCTGAAGGATTTGATATAAAAGACATATCTACAAAGCCCAGAATATTATTGTCATCACTAAAAACTGTGAAGCAAAGGTTAGAAAAGTTACGTAAATTAGGGCTTAATGAAATAAATTTGAATGTACTGTGTAGAAGCAGGAAAGACTTTAAAAAGTATTGCGAGTCATTGGAATCAATAAATAAAAATTGTAAGTGGTTATATAACTATAAAATTACTGTACCAATATCGTTAAGTTTGGAAAATACAACAAAATTTATTTGACCTCATAAATTGTATGTGTGTATATTATATTTAGGCTCCTCTTATAGATAATGTACATAATATGAATAGAAAATAATATAAAAGTAAAGGATTAAATTACTAAATCACGAATCAGTTTAAACTCACTGATTGTTGTTATGTACAAAACAAAACATACCTAAGTATAGAAATCGTAATTAAGAAATTACTCCAATTTAAAAAATAACATGGATTTCAGTACCTATTTGTTAAATATCTTTAGATTGGGACGTACTCGGAAAACGAATGCGAAACGAAACCTTGCGAAAATAAATGCGAAAAATATTATTGAATTATGTACTGATCCCTAACCATATGTTTAATAGTAATTTAAATGTATTCATTAAAAGTTATGAATATATATTTCAATCAGCAATTACATAAACCTACATTTCAAAAAACTACTTATGTATTGTGTTTGATATATCCTTAATTACAACGTGATACACTTTCCTATATATTATTCTTTTTTTTTTTGTTTCAGCTGACCAATCTGCTTAAAAATATATGAAAATTCATCAAGAAATAAGCATATTTGTATTGATAAATAAATGAATTACCTATATAGAAATACATATCACTTTTACTTACCTTTAAAATAACATAAATATATAATAAAATACAAATATTAATAAAATTAACATAAATCTATACAAATTAATAAAATTATGTTTCTAAATGTAGTCTGGTGAAGCTGTAAAGGCCTTGATAGGCTAATAGCAGTCACTTTTAGGAAAAAAAATGTTTCTAAAAGCATAATATCAGCTTTTTACTAAATGGGTATGAAAGTATATAAGGGTCACTTACACCAAATTTAAAAAAATGTCTGTTTGTTCCTGCTAATCTCCGGAAGAATTGATTTTGATGGGACTTTTACTGGCAGATAACTGAAGTTATAAGGAGTAACTTCGATTATTTTATTTAAAAAAAAATGGGGTTAAGTCTAAAATATAATCGAATAAAAGAGGATAATGCTATATCCGGGATCGATAAGCTCTTGACTCCAGTTGAAGGATCATTGTGAATGTTGGCACACCCAAGTGATTTTTCATGATTTATTATAATTCGTTATTAGGTGGCACTAGGCTATTTATATTGTAATTGAAGTAGTTGTGTAAATAGGCAAAACTACACCAAGGACCATTGCAAAATATGTTAATGATTTTCTGGAATGTTGCTCATATGTAATGGAGTAATGTGTGTATAAAAAAACTATGTACTTCTTTATAATACTTATTAAATTTGCTCCTTTTTTGTAATTCCCAATAAAAATAAAGGTCCTAGCAATTTAATACATAATTTGAATATCTGTTTTTTTTTCTTCAGTATGTAAGTGTCTAGTAAATATTTATATATATTTGAAGTTAGGAAGCGAATTACAAAATCAATAAATTGCATCGTAAACTGTTTACATGTGAACCCCGCATAAAATGGTTTAACAGATGCACAATTTTATATAGGAATGGTTTAATTTTTTCTTCGCTGTTAGTATAAAATGAATTTTAAAAATGTGAGTCCTTGCGAATTGAGATTTGTTATTAAAATTATACATATTGCCAAGGTAAAATCTATCAGTCACTTTACCTACCAAAAGTTTGCAAGTACATATTTATGTTATATTTCATGATTGGCTAAAATGTGGATGGATAACCAACCCTATATCACAAATATTATTACTCAAAAATGAATATGTCCTTTAGAGATTTAAATAAAACACAGCAGCATAATTACTCTCAATGATTATTTTGCTTCAGCCATACAATACCCCTGGAATGAATAACATAAAAACTCACTAACATTTCCATAGTGTCATGAATATCAATTAATAACTAAATAGGCAGATAGAACATTCAAAACTATAAAACTGGTTTTTTTTTCAGTAAATGAAGTATGACAAGTAATTTTTTTTTATTTTAAAATATTTGAAACTCGTACTGGGTATAATTTATTTTCTATCACTGCAACCATTACAAGCTAGTTTACAGAACAAAAAGTTGTTGTAAAATATTAATATGTAATATATAAAAAAATTGAGTATATTCAAAACTATAATTTAACTAAATTTAACAAAAGAACAATAGTGTATTGGTGCATATTGCACTTTGTTTTTGTCACAAAGTAAGAATGTAGCCATTAAAGATAAAAGATTTTAAATTACAATATTAAAAATAAAACTATTTGATTGAATGTAGTAATACAGTATATGGATAAAGAGTATATTATATAACATATTACTTAAAATGAAGCATTTACAGCTTTCTATAAAAGGACAATGCTTATTTAGGAAAAAGAAAAAAGTAGAGATGTTCCTTCTACCAATAAAATTTTATATAATTCAAAGTTGTGATGCAATTACAAAACATATTTACAGGCTATTATCATCCAAAAAACTTCATCATATCACGAATCGAGGTAGAAATATAAGCCATAAACAAATCGTGTTTAGTTTTTTTTTTCCTGAATAACATTATTTAAATGATAATAAATACATATTTGTTTGGTCTTCTTAATGAACTAATTTTGAATCACGCTGCATTGTCCTTTTAAAGCCCAGCAGTATTTTAAAGAATGTTATACTACCTATTATAGTGAGGTTTGAATAGAAATCAGTAATTATAAGAACACTAATATATTGTACTACTGGTGTGCGCACTGGACACCAGGTCCAGCATGAGAATGCTCCTCATCATCACTTGCATAAGCTTCCTCTCTGCCTCTACCACGATCACTTGCAGTGTATTCCATCAAATTGACTTCCTCTACCTCTTCACCAGTTGGCATCACAAACACGGGACGTGGTGGTAACACACTCTCAATCTGCTTAAGTTGCTCTTCGTTAGCAAAGTTGTTTTCAGGGAAAACAACATCAAATTTAACATACAGATTGCCCTTCTCAAAGGGATTCTTGTACTGAGGCATGCCTTCACCTTGAATACCTTTAATGTCTCCAGGTTTGACAACTTCACCAGATGAATGTCTGATAAGTAAATCTCTCCCATCTAAATGTTTGACTACAAATTGAAAGCCGCACAAGGCTTCAGTTAATGTTATTTCATGTTTCATTATGAGGTCATCACCATTCCTTTGAAATATGTCATGTGGTTTTTGTTGCAAAACAATAATCACATCTCCAGGCTGTGTGTCAGGCTGTTGGTCACCTTCACCTCTGAAGAATATCTTCTGGTTCTCTCTCATTCCCTTTTCAATATGGACCTCTAATATTTTTATTTCATTTAACACTTTTTTACCTTTGCATTTTGGGCACTTGTCTTTCACTGTGATCGTTTCACCTTGACCTTCACAAACAGGACAGCGCTGTTGGAACTGACGAGTCATCTGTGGAGCAATCTGCTGATAAGAAACTCTGATACCTTGTCCATGACAATATTCACATGTCACAGCAGACCCAGGTTTTCCACCAACTCCTTTGCAAGGACCACAAATAACATTTTTACTCAGTTGTAATTTAGTTGTTTTCCCCATATACATATCTTCCAAAGAAACTTTTAGAGGGTGCATGGTGTCTTCGCCGCGAGCTGGGCCGCGGCTTCTGCTTCCGCCACCCATACCGAATATATCACCAAAGAAATGTCCAAGCAGGTCATCACCAGGAAATCCTCCACCTTGACCACCTTCTTGAAGTCCTTTTAGGCCATATTTATCATAAGTCTGTCGTTTCTTAGGATCGGACAACACCTCATAAGCGTAACTAATTTCTTTGAATTTATCACCAGCTGCAGGATTTTTGTCAGGATGGAATTCCTTAGCTAGCTTATGGTAGCTCTGAAATAGGTAATGAAACATAAAATGAGCTAAGAATAATGAACATACAATGCAATGAAAAAACACCATGCTATGAATAAAAGATATGAACAAAAGTCTTTATTACTCAATGGAATTTGGCCATAAATATATACACACTTACCCTTTTTATATCAGATTCACTTGCATTTCTGGAAACACCCAAAATCTCATATAATTTATTATCAGCCATTTTTTCCAAGATGTAAAGAAAAGAAAGAATGAAAAGCTAGATAGATGACAACAGATTGACGCAACATTAAAGCGATGTTGCCAAATGAAATTTGCAAGAAAAAGAAAATTACAAATGTTTCTATAGATTTTTAATAATTATTGTTTACGTATATAATTTCATACGTTCTTTAATAGTTCGTGTATATATTCGACAATGAAATAAGGTACTGAATAATTTTGCATTTGAATATAAATAATTTTGTATTTACTTGGTTTAATAAAACAAATTTAAATTAACAGACATGTGGTTTTAATATAGGAAGGTATAATTTACAGAAGTTAACTGGGCACCCCACTCTGATGACGTCATACAGAACTACTAGTCCTCGCTAATCTTTTTGGCCGCTGAATATAGACTTTATAATTTAACGTATATACTCTGTGATATAGACCACAGAGTACTCTGTATTATAGGAAAATATAGGACAGAACACAAATTTAGTTATAGCATAATATTTAACGCGTTCCACAAGACGTTCACAACGCTCAAAACAACAAATTAGACTGATATTTTAAATAACATTTTTATGCAATTAACATGGTTCATATGTGCATTTTTTAAATTGCATTTACCTAGTTGGTCATTCGTGATTTTTTTTATGCCACAAAAAGAATTGAATCGTTTTTAAAAGTCTGATTTTTTTTATTTTCAAGATCTGCTTTCACATTATCAGATGTAAGTTATCGAAATTTATTCTTCTGGAAATTTATTTTTTTAATTATTTATTAACTTTATGAGGCGTCTCGTAGAAATACCATATTTGTAATCTGGTGTAAGAGTATTATATAATATATTATATGTATATACAATTACGAGGGTCCGGCAAACGATGTTCCACCCTGATTATAAAGACATCTTTAACAAATAATATACCAATACCTTCCTCACTCACGTGAATCACGTTATTTACTGGTGAAAACCGCATGAAAATCCGTTCATTAGTCTTTCTGTTTATCGCGAATAGACAGAGACGGTAGGGAACTTCGTTTTATACTATGTCAGATTTTGATATAAAGAATTTCATAACGTGATTCAACAGATTGTTACTCCGTATTTAAAATAAGTATTTAAAATAGACCTATTCTGCATGGTAATACGGGTTTTTGTATATCAATGGATAATATTTATTAGGCTTGTTCATTTTCTAAAGGTGGCACAATGTTCTGTAAAATTAGGAACTCATAGCTCATTAACAAAATAAATTAATTATAAAACCCATATACTAAAATTTAACTTTTGTAATCTCTATATTTTTGTTTTAATATTTGTCTTTAACATTATTATTTGTCTATTTTTTATTTATTTAAAGGTATCAGCCGAATTTACACTTGTTTAATATGTCTTATTTTTGGTATTATAACATTTGAAACGCTTGACGACTATAACTAGGGTTTGAAAGCCAAAATAGTTATATATGTACGATAAATAGTTCTATGGTTAGGAGCCTGGTTGAAACTCATTGGCTTTAAAGATCAGCAATCATTGGCAACATTTCAGGGATTCCAGAGCTCATTTAATTTTTACTAAGTTTGATTACTTATTTAAATTAATAGTTAGCGATAAATTATGCGTAAGTATAGCACATGCTGACATGCTATAGGACAGGACTGATTCTATTGTTAAGTATCTATACTAATATTATAAAGTTTGGTTGAACGCGCTCATAACTATTATTTCAAAAATTTCTTTCTGTGTTAGATAAGTCATTTATCGAGGAAGGCTATAGGCTATATCATCACGCTAAAACCAATAGGAGCGGAGCTCCAATAAAGAGTGTTTCAAAATCGGAGTTTTTTTTTCCTTTGGGAACTTTCGCTGTGTGTTAGCGTTAGCCCAAAGTATCTATTCCACGCAGACTGCGTCGCAGACAGAAGCTGTTACAATATAAATTGCAACCATTGTGTGAAATCCATCCTTCCAAATCGTGGACAGAACTAATTATAATATATTTGTCCGAGGAATCAGACAGATTACATACGTTTTTGGTTTGTTATTTACATATTTAGGTTATCGTTTCTCAAAGAAGAAGTACCGAGTTTGATAGTATATCTTAATAGGTTTATGTAGGGCAGTCGGAAAGTGTTAAAAAAATCGAGATGTCTTGTACAGGAAAAACCTTCTAGAGAGGTAGTTTTAATTTTAAAACAATTCTTACGAAATTAATTATTACCAAGTAATAGTAACATAATGAAGTAAATAACCAAATTTTTTTTATATCATAGGATGAAAACGAACAGGTGGTTCACCTGATGTTAAGCGATTACCGCCGTCCATAGACACTAGCAACACCAGGGGAGTCGCAAGTGCGGTTGCGGTTGTCTTCCGGCGCTCTCACTGACCGAATGAAACGCAAGCAAGCACTGTTACTTCACATCGGTGTTTTTGTGAGAGGGTGGTACTACCCCGAACAAGCTGACCCATTCATGCTGAAACCAGTAATAGCTTCAGCGTGGCTGTACCACCTACAAAAGTTAATTTTTAATATGTTAAAAAAACTTAAGCCACGATGTTTCAACTGTTATTTGTTTCAATTAAACTTTTGTATTGACTAGCAGTGACAGACGATTTCACTTATGTTTAATCTTCAATGACTGTCAATGTAGTTAGATAAAATGTAATTCCATATAAATCATTATTATTACGAAGAAAGCCACATATACCTCAGCAACGCTGCGTGATATATTTTTGATATAAGCGTTCACAGTTTAGCACTTCTAAGTAACGCTCAATCTTGTCAATCTCTCCACGGCTCCTGATACATCGTGTTGTGGAACATACCAGCCAGCATTATTACTACTTTCTTGTTTAGTATACTTTCTCACCTTTTTTGTATAGTAGTTGTTCCGCTCCTAAGGATCATACATAGCGTGATGATAGATTGCCTATAACGTTTAGTAAGAAATGAGCTATAAAATCTAAAAATATTTTTTTCAAACCTGACTGGTAGTTCCAAATATTAGTGTGTTGAACCAAATAACAAAAATACCATTTTTTGAGATTTATTTTAATACCATAGGTTTGTTAGAAATGTCTATTTTTTAAGGTTATGTTTATATTCATAAGAAGATATGGAGGAAATGTGTTATGGTTTTTTTTTTCCTCATCGAACTGAATCGAATAGTTTAAGTTCGTTTCAATCCGATATACACGTATTCATTTGTGAATCATGCAATTTCGATTGTATGGTTCACAAATGTATATATGTATGAATAGCTTAGAATAGTTAGCTAGGACAGACGTGTCTTTTTCCAGGAAACAGCCCAAGCCGAGGTGTGCGTGCACCCTTGTGTATGTTACCCAAAACCAAAATCGGCTGAGTGCCCTAAGCGCTCGGCCTTAGTAGTCCGGTGAAGCTGTAAAGACCTTGCCAGGTCAATAGCATAGTCAGTTCGAAAAAAAAAAAAAAAAAATTCAAGTGATGTAGGTGAGTCACTGTATCGCGTAAATAATATCAAGAGGGCTCCGCGCGGGGACGACCTAGGCTCGAGATATTATTGAGAACCGCGAAGTGTGCGGGAGCTAATAGGGATCGATTACAAAAGCGTGGGCGCAACACGCATTTTATAAGATTGAATTTAAATTTACTAACGGTGACGGCACCGAAGTCTAAAAATAGACATAACAAAAATTATTATTATTGTTTGACGGTTATTTTTAGGGGAAGATAGACGTAAATACGCGATTTACTCTATCTTATTTGAGTTATTTATTTTTTTAACAGCTGCGCGCGCGAGCCTTTGTAGTGTAGCCGCGATGGCTGGAAATCTATGGATTGCCGTGACGGCACCTAGTAGCGGATTACGAGAGCACTCTTCGTACGCCGAGATCTCCGAGATCTCGTGGAAAATGAGTAGTTGACCTGCGTAGTCAATACTCGATAGGGAAAAGGAGTATGCGGGGTCATCCTGTGAAGGATTAGCCGCCGGAGGTTTGGGAGTGTGCTGGGACGCGGGTTTAGGAGCCCACGGGGCCTGAGGGGCCCGGTAGGGGCGGGGGGGCGCACTAGTCGTGGGTACGGACGCTGCCGGTGCACGAGACGTGCCCGGCAGGTTCGGGAAGGCCTCTCGAGACATGAGAGGCGGAGGTCGAGGACGGGCGGGGGCAGCGGCCGTCTTAGACGGCGACGCCTGCCTGGGGTATCGAGGGCGCTTTGTGCGCGGGGCGCGGGGACATCCGCGATAATTCGCGGTATGGCCCACGCCGCGGCACAGAACACAGCTCGGAGGGTCGGAGGCGTCTTTCGTGCGAGAACACTCCCTAGTGGAGTGGTCGCCGAGGCACTTAACGCACCTGGGTTTCAGGCGACAGTTTCGTGCGGAGTGTCCGTACACCTGGCAGTTGTGACACTGCGAGGGCACAGACGTTTTGCGCGGCGGCTCGACTATGACGCCGGAGAGGCCGCAAAGGGATGTAAGATTAAAAATCGCTTTCCCCTGAGGGGTGCGATCGAGGACAACGAGAACCATATCATATGGAGCCCTGGTGCGCGGAGAGCGCATACGATGAACCTCGCGAACAGGAATCTTCTGTTCCTTGAGGTCGTCTGAAATGTCGTCAGTCGGGAGTTCTGAGGGGACTCTACGGATCACAACCCGTAGTTTACGCTCCTCTTCGAGAGAGTGCGTGAAATAGCCCCACTGGTTGTCCCGAAGGAAACGAGTGAGGTTGCGATGGGCGGTGGACGTGGCTACCTTCACCTGAATACCTACAGCGGTATTCACGGCGGAGGTGTAAGGGATACCTGCCGTTTCCAGCAGGCTAGAAATCTCAACCCAAGACGCTTTGTCTTGGATCGTAACGGGGGGCGGTGGGCGGGGCTTCTTGCCCGAGACTGCGGAACCCGCGGCCACGGGCGAGTCGGGTCTAGAGGGCGCTGGTGTCGCCTTTGGCACTTTCGCGCCATCGACGTTTGCGATCTTTTTAGAGGGCAATTTGTCCTCCGGATCGGAAGGTGAGTTCGGGCGCTTCTTGTTCTTGCGCGGTTTGCGGTGCGTGACGGTGGTGAAGCCATCGTCCGCAGCAGGGGCTTGCTCAGCCTGAGGGGCTTGCTCGGCAGGGGGATCCTGCTGAGCAGGAGGGTCTTGCTCCATGTCGGAGCCGGAGTCGGAGTCGGAGTCATCGCTATCGCGATCGGCTGGGGTTGGGGAGTTGTTGGAAGCCTCGATCTTGGCATAGATCGAGGGAGTGGGCTTCGAGGAGTAAGGGAGCTCGGTGCGATGCTTTGCAGCGTACGCATCGTAATCGTCTACGAGACGAGGACAGATAGCGGCTATGAAGCCGCGGAGGCTAATGAGCTCAGTCTCTAAGAGACTGATCTCTTGTTCAGCGGCCATACCGGGGCCTGAGGAGGGGAGTGGGGCGGGGGAAGACATGTGAAACCTCCCTGCGAGAGGGGCAGGGGGGCGCGCCTTAATGAATTTAACGGACTATCCCGAGTCCGGATCAAAGGGAGCTGTTTAAAACTAAACAAAATAGGAAAACAACGCAAATAAGTACCTGAGCGAGACAGGGGAAAAATAACATAAGACTACTTAAATAAACAAACAATAAAAAGAAAATAAATTTAAAAATAAATCACTGAAGAATTAAAGAAATACGTAAATAAATAGATAAACAAAAGAGTAAATAAATAAATATACCAAGAAATAGATAAAGCAATAAATAAATACAAGGAAAGGTCTCACTCAGTTCCAAGAAAAAGAACGCAGGTGCAGCGCACCTGTGAAGCGCAGGTGTGCCGGATCGAAACAAACAATAACTGACGTCACTAAATCACGAGTATTAAAATCGAACTTAGCGCGCGCAGCAAAACGGACAACCGCTCAAGTCGACGGTTCGATCGGAACCAATGTGTTATGGTTATGTATATGTTCTATTATGTAATAAGTTCTACGGATACTTTCTATGGACCACAGCGTTTTGATGTTTATTGTGCACTTCTAGAGCATAGAAAAATAATACTTGCTACCAAGAGTATACGCTATGGCTGAGACGCTAAAAAAATTGAGTATGCCTGGCCAAGATTCATTATTCAGCATTCTTATGAGAAAAAGGATCTAGATAACTGAATCTTTACTATAGATAATAGTAGAAGCAACGAGTTCACTTTCAAATATTTAGCTTTCGTTATTACTAACAAAATAATTACAAACAATTCCCTCTTCAGAGTTTTATAACCGATTGTGAAGTCCATAAACAAGTCCATTTGTTAGACCCTGTGTTAAATTCTCAATTTCTTTTCGCTCGTTATGTCTATAGGTAATAAATAGTATTTGTATAACACATACAGTATTTATATTTTAACACGTGAAAAAAATCTTTGTACCCCTTATAATGATCGAATTACGACCACTAGTAGGTATTATTAAATGGTCCTACTGTTTCTTGATACTTTGATTTCAGTTACTTTTATTCTTAAGTATTTTTAGGTTAGGTATTTTTAGGCCTTTTTTGTCATGTCACTTCTTTTTCGTGGGCACGTTAATTTTGTAAATTTATAAATCTATAATTTTTTTTACGACCTCTATCTACTACAGAGACAAACCACTGTGCGACGCGGTAAGTGATCAAGAAAGATAGATTAGATTTTGTATATCGATAACTTTTACCTATTAAATAAAATTCAAAAATTTTTGTATATGATACCAAGATTGATTTTATTTTTATTTTTTTTACTCTTCCATTTTTTTCAGTTTTTATGGCTGTTTTCGAAATTCCCTTTAAAGGCACTGCGTGCCACCTCGTGCCTCCGCAAAAAAGCCCTGGCTATTTTTTAGTATATTAAATTTTTTATATGTTAGTAGCTAACGAACTTGCAGTGTGTCTGAAGTGAAGTGGTAACTGCAGATTAATCAACCTCGAAAGGATCCCTGCCCAGAGTCTATGTGGTACTCCTGCAATTGAACCTTACACAATTTCTAATACTAATACATACAAATTATCAGTAAATGGTTACCACACACTTCTCACAAAGATGCAGATGGATGCAGGGAGCGTATGTAGGTATATATACAAGGTCCACAACATTCACTTTCATTGCAGATGTACTAGTATTTCATTTAGTAAGAATTTTGAGTGTAATTGGAATAGTATTTGTATTTTTTCTTGCATAAACTAAATACAAACGAACTGTAGAATAACAAGTAGTCGGATTAAAAAAGACTTAAAAGCATATTATATCTTTTACCAATTCCGAATTTACCTCTATCAAATTTTATCAGTTTCATATGTTTGTGTATAGTTTTCGATAATTTAATGTTACACACAAATTTAATTTATCTATTCATGCTACAGTTTATTCTGAGACGATATGAGTTTAGCACGTTCACTAATAGCTTTATCTTCTCTTTCTGCTTCAATTTCATCCCTAGAACGCATTTTTTTAACAAATAACATTGACGAATATAATCTTTTTTAAGAATTAATGATTTTATTTCATTGATATAAAACTCATATTAATATATAAAAAAACTCTCATTCTTATAGAGACGAGATATTTGTTTGTTTTTCCAGTGTTATAACACTAGCAACATGCCTCGCCTTTGCATGGGTGCCATGCACGAAAGCGGCGTAATAAGTGTGTAAGGGATATATTTTTTGAGGCTCTGATATTTACAATTCACCACAGTCATAGAAGCTATGTAAGAATCATTAAATAAACAATGCAATTTTTACCTACATTAAATGCTTAACGTAAATAAAGTGATTCAATGAATGAATATTCTACTTTGGTCAAATATACATTGCGTACATACATTTCTGTAGTACATTATTTTTACGTATCTCATAAGGCTTAGCCAGCGTTATTAGTGTAAACGCCTAAAACTAATTTTAGAACTTTATTAGAGTATACATACATTTTTCTTAACTTTATATAAACTAGCTGGCCCGGCGGCAGTTTCCCACCCTGAATACAAAAAAAATGTAGTGAATTGTATACCTAAACTTTCCTCGTGAATCACTTTATCTACTGGTGAAACTTTATGAAGATCCGTTCAGTAGTATTTGAGTTTATCGCGAACAGACAGACAGACATAGGTGGTAGAGGACTTTGTTTTATAATATGTAATGAATGATATAATATACCCGTATTAGACACATCAATCTTCCGGAGGAAATTCTTTAAACGACAGTGAAAACCGTGTCAAAATCTGTTGTATAGGTTAGAAGTAGTACGGACAGACGGGAAAGTCGACTTTGTTTTATAGTATTTATAGAAGGGTCGGAAAATTCACAATCGAATTATATGTGTAGATGTTTTGTACTATTGAATTATAAACTATCTGTGCCGCGGATAAACTCGTGTTTATTTTTTCTGCTTTCGGCTCCGGATACCTGGCTGCGCCGCACCGCGACCGCCCCCGTTATTACTTTGTTCACGTTTAGCATACTTTCTGACCTATACTTTGTACTGTAATTGTAGTTTCGAAGCGTGACCTTAAATTGCTTATAACCTTCTTTCAAAAATTAACCATAGAATATAAAAACATTTTTTCAATCGAAGTCACTGAGACAATATTTTTTGTTTATATAAATTCTACTGTCAAAAATCGCTAGAAGTACCTATATATTACGTTTAGCATTATCCTTATCTGATTTTTTTTTCTTTTTCCTATGTTACTTAGCTATGTCGTAGTATTCCGAGTTGTGTGAATATTTATGATATATCTGTGAAAGTTCGCTGCGTGCGTCTTAGAATGAGCATAATACTGTTTCTCTCCGGGAAGGTATGGTCGTGTCGTCGCGTGTCCACGCCTATTGACTTTAACACAACTAAAGGTTGTCGTAATAATAACAGTTGTAAGTATACTCTCTGGTTACAGGCATACGTATGATATTTACATTCGACAACTCACATGGAAATCGTACGACGATAATTACGTTCGTATTTACTAAGAAAGTTGGTTTAAGAGGTGGTATAATCAAATAAATCGTTAATCTTGCTATTTTATGTAACGAGTATTATATAATAACGTATGACCATGGCAATAATAATAAACCCTAACGTACCAACTCCCATGTGGAAAGCATATTGTTTAGCCAATCAATTTCGCGTGCACTTAAAAATGGTTTCTAGTGCATATATAATACAACTTCCGATTAATATTCCAGTCATAAAATAGGATTATTAATCTAGTCCAGGATAAATACTAGATTCTTTATTTATAGTATATTTGCTAATAATATATATACATATACATATACTTCGTCGGCATGAAATTACAATGTAATAATAATAATAAAATATATCCTAGCGGCATGTAGTAACAGGAATGTTATATAAAACTTTTCTATAAAAAATTACGTAGGTGTGCCAAATTTCAATGTGATCGTTCAAACTAGAGATGTTACGAATATTATATTTTGGATATTCGCGAATACGAATGTGCAAATACAAATGTGATTACTCAGTAAAGGTATAACAAAAAAATAAGCCGTCACGGGACGCCTGGCAGATGTGAAACGTATGTGTAACGTAGAAAACAACACTGTATACACTATAGGTATGCGAGCTCAGTGCAGCAAGAGATATTGCACAGTCGGTAGCGCATCACCACGTCTCGCCACGCCAACGATCAGGTTTACCCTCGCCTATAGATGTTTCACATCAAAAAGCTTAGTTTAGACTAAAGGTCTGCACCCACTACATCATTGAATATACTCTAAACGTAATAATAATAACAACACGAAAAAAACAAGGAGGGAATGCCACTACTATATCCACTCACCACTGGAACGAATCAATGTCGATCCGGTCATGGTATGCTACGGTTTTAGTCGATGAGGGAATGGACTAATAACTACTCTGTCATATTAATTATGTAAATAATACTTTTTTGGTACGGTATGGTACGTTGTAGTGGGCCAACATCTTTGATAGTCACTTTTACTAAATTTAGATTAAAATTCGGCTCAAGATTAAATGTTTAGTACATAAACTTTTTTTTAAATTTAAGCGATAATAGCTCTGTGGTTAGCGTGTTTTACACCCCGTTGATGAACGTAGGTTCGAATTTTGCGAATGAGTTGGATCTTTCGGCGAAGGAAGCATCATGATATCATCATAGCAAGGTGGTAGGAGTTTTCTAAGATCGCCTGGCCAGCTATCATCCTCGAGTTGAAAGTCTTCTTCGCCAAGCACCTATTGTTGTATTCTGATAACTGCACTTGAGAGTCAGTGGCTCTCCAGGTTTTACCGTGTTTTGTCAATTAACATCAGGTGTGATTGTGGCCAAAGCCTAAAAACCTATGATGTGTTTAAAAATAAACAATAACTTATTGGGTTTTCGCCTATAAGGCAAATTCTCAGAGAATCAGTTATAAAGCTGGCTACACTGAATAGTTGCTCACATTGCATATTGACAGGTGGAGCCATGAAATACTTACTAGCGAGAGTCGCAAGTTTTTTTAATTTATATTTTTTTCCTCCTGTGTATAAGGTTTTTCTACTTTTTGTATCAGCATTATACTCTGGTATTCGCAAAACTTCCACATCATTTGATCAGAATGCGAATATTGACGCGCATATTTCGCATATACAAATACGAACATTCGTAACATCCCTAGTACAAACGGTGTTGGAGTTTATCGATCTCGAATACCTATATCAAAATCTATTTCTATGTAGATATATCTCGAATGGAATTATAATATACAATCGAATAAAATAACCTTTCAAATATTAAAGTTTCTATAACACTAATTACATATTTTATAACATTATTTATATAATAACATTATTTTTAATTTTATACGTCCATTAAACAAAATGAAGTCTCGCATTTACTTGAAATAATTCCGTAGATACGCAACATGAAACGTGAATTCATTTGAGCAGAATTATGCATTATTATTAAAACACCAGTATTTCGCAAATGAGAGTAAAAGGCGAAGAGCAAGTTCTGGCAGGGGCAGGGGGCACCAGTCACCACAAACTCACCATTACGCTATTCCGTTGGTCTAACCAGTCGAGGCTACGATATCGACATAATGTTACGTAACCAGACTTACCTACTCGACGTTCATCTTCTTAGCCTCTCGAAAATAACCTCGTAAGCCGTAATTATCTAGTTTATAGCTTAACGCTGGACTTCTCGAGAATGCATTACACGGAGTTTATAGACGATTTTATTCAGAAGTCAAATAATGTTTTTGTGTTACAGAAAAACATATTTGTGTATATGCATATATATACATATATATGTATACGTAATACATGGGCGCGCATGGGCAGATTCTAATTGCGCAGATAATAAAGTAAGATTTTATATCAAGTAAACCAGATATTAAAAGTAGGTATCTACAATATTTGATAACAAACAAAACATAATTATTTATCATAATAAATATAAGCTGTATTAACGCATAATAATGTTATAGCATAATGATTAGGTCAATGAGAAATAAGTAGTTTATATATTAGGCATTTATGCGACTTTTGCTTGAAAGTCGTTATTATCCGTGTAACAAAACCTATCGGGCATATTTTTTGCAACTTGGTACATAACTTTTGAATATAGTAGTAATACTAATTATATCTACTAAATATATAATCTGTTGTTATTTTTATTGTAGTTCTAAAACAATTTCCGGACAATATCACTGATATATACCAGGTGAAAGTTTTAGACAGTAGCAATAAGGACACCTTGCACTCGATTCTCGTTATATATCAATTAAAAAAATATGTGCTTAATATTTGCCCTAACTGTCTAGAAACATTCCAAAATTGTAATCAATCCTTTAAGCGTCTATATTAAATCACAGTGTTAATTACCGTCGGGTGAAGTGAAAGTGAAGCCAACCAACCAAAAAAGGATAATTTTTCGAAGTTTGAACAAACAAAAGGGCTTATTGTCCGACTTTTCATTGAAAGTCTGCGGGTCGCCGCAGGCAGGTTTTATCATCGGTCATTCAACCTAAATTTATTTAAGTTATTATCCATACTTTTGAAAATCCTATAACAAACTTTGCCTAAATTTCTCTTTGTTATCTATTAGTATTTGTTTTGATATTATTATTTTATGTGTTAAATGTAACCACGAAGTGCCATATCCTAGAATACTGCGAGTGTCTAACCTTTCACCTGGTATATACACTACTATTACTACTAATCCTAACTAATATTATAAATGCGAAAGTGAGTTCGTCTATTTTGTGTCTTAACTAATCAACCGATTGTCATGTAATTTTGTATATGCGTTGTTAGGGGTACAGAAAAGGTCATAGGGTACCTTTTGACGCAGAAAAAAATATGCCGTCCCGAATGATAGGTCAATTTTACATTAACGCAAGCGAAGCCCCGAGCAAAAGCTCATTGAAGTATACTAAACATTATTTTCAATTTTTTTGTGATATTGTACGATGTTATTTATTTAGGAGACCTAGTGACCAATACACCAAATATGAATTAACACTATATATGAAGATTTTGTAGACACATTGGCCTTTCAAATCTGCCACATCATGCGTTATTAAATAGTTTCAATTGAAATATTACAAAGGAAGTTAAAATATAAATTAAAATAAGCTGATAATATCACAAAGAACTATTACATAAGGAAATTTCGTATAATGACAATACTCAGTATAGAGAATCAGAATAATAAAATAAACACAATGAAGTTATGATTGATAAATTGTTAGGAAGTAAAACTTATGTGTCTCAGCAACAATAGTGCCTTTTTCTTGAAGGTACCTAACGAACCACCAAATTCTAACTTTGGTTCCTAATTTATTGAACAGGTTACTCAGTCCAGATACAGAAGCATTTAACCCGATATTTGTATTTATGCTTTGCGTTTTAAGTAATTTGATAGGGTACCTTGGTTATGTATACGGCGTATTAAGGGAAAACCTTGGTAGTTTATGAATATATAAACGATTTTGTATATCTTTTTATATCTATATCTATTCTATACATATAATAAAAATGAAGTGTCTGTATGTAATATCAAAATAAACTTTTTTTACTGATTGGGTATGAAAGTATACACGCTAATGATAACAAAAATGCAATTTTTATAATTTTTGTCTGTCTGTTTGTTCCGGGTAATCTCCAAAACGGCTGGACCGATTTTGGCGGGAATTTCTCTAATTTAGACTAACTGTTAACCGTGGCTTCGCCCGCAGTGCTATCTCCAAAACGGTTAGACCGATTTTGATATAAAATTTTATATTTATGCAAAATTTCAAGACATCATCGAGCTCATTCATTGTTTTCAATTCAACATTATAATTATTAATAGCAATTTTAAAGATTCAAGGGGTCATTCTAATAAACGTATTACTCATCGACAATATTATTATATCATTCTAATCACATCTTTAAGTCATTGTTTCATAAGTTCATTATACTGTGTAAGTGAGCACTGAGGTAGTTATATGGTGGGTTAAGGTTACAAGTATGTTGCTGATGATGATTGTCATCTCACACACTGTTATTATTTATATATCTAATGTATACGTTACATGTTACTGTAAGTGGCGTGCGTGTCGTACTTACAGTTGTTTTTAAAGAGCATTTCTATAATTGTACATGGTTTCAAAATGTTATATTTCTTTAATACAATTTAAAAAAAACGCGTGCGGATTTGCTAGTATAAGTGCGGTATGGCTAGTATAATTTATATTTTGTAAGTAGCTACTATTTTGTTATTATATTATAACGCTGAAGCTATTACTGGTTTCAGCATGAATGGGTCGGCTCGCCCGGGGTAGTACCACCCTCTCACAGAAGACCGGCGTGAAGTAACAGGTACAGTGCTTGCATTGTTGCGTTTCGTTCGGTCAGTGAGAGCGCCGGAGGCCCACCTCCCCTCTCCCCCTCCCTCTCCTGACCCTCCCCAAACACAAGTTGGCAACGCACTTGCGACGCTCCTGGTGTTGCTAGTGTCTATGGACGGTGGTGATCACTTAACATCAGGTGAACTATTATTTAAAAAAAAACTAATTAAATGACTATAGTATACACTGAGTAGTGGTAACGCGTAGTGTCGCGTTGGTTACTAATTTTTATGAAACGATAAGAAGTGGCGTCCTGAACCTTTTATGTTCATAAAACCATAATTATGTCCACGTTTATAAAACCTATATAAATATATTTTTACCAAAATGGATAAATGTGAAGTGTGGATACTACACACATGAAATATCAACAATTAAAATGTAATAAATGTTTGTTATGTGGGGAACTAGTTACGTATACTAAATGGTACAAATGTAGTTATTTAAATTTTGCAGGATTATAATGGACAATGGAGTGCTAACATATTTACATAACTTTGTAAAGATATTTACTTGGCGCGATTATGAAATATCTTCAGAACAATTTGTGTCACTGTTTATAGTTTTGAAGAGCATGAATGATCTTTTAATCCCAAAAAATATAATCAACGACGCTGGGTTACTAGAACCATGATTTCTTTTTATTATGGCAAGTCACGTTGAATAATTTGGAGGTCGTACAGCAACTCTGATATTTAGGCGAAGGGAAATACTGTGACGCAATTAAAGTATATCGCTTAGTAAGTGACTTAAAAATCTATCGTTACGCGTATTTATTCTATTGTTGTTATCCAAGTAGCCCTTGAGTGTTCGTCCCCAATAACGCCATGTGTGTTACTTAATACTTTACATTATTATCACGTGTGTTGAGAAGAAATAGTGAAATGTTATTTCTTATAAATAAAAAAATACGTGTGTGTATCAGTGTACAGCGAACAGACAGACAGACAGACGCGGTGGGGTACTTTGTTTTATACTATGTACTTATATATTTTCGAAGCAATTTTTGTACCTTTCTTTGCTATTAGATTTTAATACGTCAAGTAATTATAAGGTCGTTGTTGTTTTTAATTTTTTTTTAAACCTGTTACGTAAATATACCTAATTGAAAGTTATATATTTGTATGTAATATGAATTATATCATCTTTTTGGTCAATTTGGCGGCCATATTGTTTTATTTACCGCGTTTGCTTCTACATAACTCAGCGTTTATAGCAACGTATAAGAATAACTTAAGTATATAGACAATACGGGCATATTATATCTATATAATAAAAGATTTAAGATATATTTTTCGATAATGTATAGCTTATAATTTTCATTACTTTCTTATATAGTGTTAGTGAGCACTGAGTTAGATATATAGTAAGTTGAGGTTCCAGGTATGTTGCTGATGATAAATCCCATCCCATTCGATATATTAATAGTATTCATATATCTAATGTACACGTTACATGTTACAGTAGATGGCGTTCGTATCGTAGTGACAAATGACAAACAAACAAACAAACAAACAAACAAACAAACAAACAAACAAACAAACAAACAAACAAACAAACAAACAAACAAACAAACAAACAAACAAACAAACAAACAAACAAACAAACAAACAAACAAACAAACAAACAAACAAACAAACAAACAAACAAACAAACAAACAAACAAACAAACAAACAAACAAACAAACAAACAAACAAACAAACAAACAAACAAACAAACAAACAAACAAACAAACAAACAAACAAACAAACAAACAAACAAACAAACAAACAAACAAACAAACAAACAAACAAACAAACAAACAAACAAACAAACAAACAAACAAACAAACAAACAAACAAACAAACAAACAAACAAACAAACAAACAAACAAACAAACAAACAAACAAACAAACAAACAAACAAACAAACAAACAAACAAACAAACAAACAAACAAACAAACAAACAAACAAACAAACAAACAAACAAACAAACAAACAAACAAACAAACAAACAAACAAACAAACAAACAAACAAACAAACAAACAAACAAACAAACAAACAAACAAACAAACAAACAAACAAACAAACAAACAAACAAACAAACAAACAAACAAACAAACAAACAAACAAACAAACAAACAAACAAACAAACAAACAAACAAACAAACAAACAAACAAACAAACAAACAAACAAACAAACAAACAAACAAACAAACAAACAAACAAACAAACAAACAAACAAACAAACAAACAAACAAACAAACAAACAAACAAACAAACAAACAAACAAACAAACAAACAAACAAACAAACAAACAAACAAACAAACAAACAAACAAACAAACAAACAAACAAACAAACAAACAAACAAACAAACAAACAAACAAACAAACAAACAAACAAACAAACAAACAAACAAACAAACAAACAAACAAACAAACAAACAAACAAACAAACAAACAAACAAACAAACAAACAAACAAACAAACAAACAAACAAACAAACAAACAAACAAACAAACAAACAAACAAACAAACAAACAAACAAACAAACAAACAAACAAACAAACAAACAAACAAACAAACAAACAAACAAACAAACAAACAAACAAACAAACAAACAAACAAACAAACAAACAAACAAACAAACAAACAAACAAACAAACAAACAAACAAACAAACAAACAAACAAACAAACAAACAAACAAACAAACAAACAAACAAACAAACAAACAAACAAACAAACAAACAAACAAACAAACAAACAAACAAACAAACAAACAAACAAACAAACAAACAAACAAACAAACAAACAAACAAACAAACAAACAAACAAACAAACAAACAAACAAACAAACAAACAAACAAACAAACAAACAAACAAACAAACAAACAAACAAACAAACAAACAAACAAACAAACAAACAAACAAACAAACAAACAAACAAACAAACAAACAAACAAACAAACAAACAAACAAACAAACAAACAAACAAACAAACAAACAAACAAACAAACAAACAAACAAACAAACAAACAAACAAACAAACAAACAAACAAACAAACAAACAAACAAACAAACAAACAAACAAACAAACAAACAAACAAACAAACAAACAAACAAACAAACAAACAAACAAACAAACAAACAAACAAACAAACAAACAAACAAACAAACAAACAAACAAACAAACAAACAAACAAACAAACAAACAAACAAACAAACAAACAAACAAACAAACAAACAAACAAACAAACAAACAAACAAACAAACAAACAAACAAACAAACAAACAAACAAACAAACAAACAAACAAACAAACAAACAAACAAACAAACAAACAAACAAACAAACAAACAAACAAACAAACAAACAAACAAACAAACAAACAAACAAACAAACAAACAAACAAACAAACAAACAAACAAACAAACAAACAAACAAACAAACAAACAAACAAACAAACAAACAAACAAACAAACAAACAAACAAACAAACAAACAAACAAACAAACAAACAAACAAACAAACAAACAAACAAACAAACAAACAAACAAACAAACAAACAAACAAACAAACAAACAAACAAACAAACAAACAAACAAACAAACAAACAAACAAACAAACAAACAAACAAACAAACAAACAAACAAACAAACAAACAAACAAACAAACAAACAAACAAACAAACAAACAAACAAACAAACAAACAAACAAACAAACAAACAAACAAACAAACAAACAAACAAACAAACAAACAAACAAACAAACAAACAAACAAACAAACAAACAAACAAACAAACAAACAAACAAACAAACAAACAAACAAACAAACAAACAAACAAACAAACAAACAAACAAACAAACAAACAAACAAACAAACAAACAAACAAACAAACAAACAAACAAACAAACAAACAAACAAACAAACAAACAAACAAACAAACAAACAAACAAACAAACAAACAAACAAACAAACAAACAAACAAACAAACAAACAAACAAACAAACAAACAAACAAACAAACAAACAAACAAACAAACAAACAAACAAACAAACAAACAAACAAACAAACAAACAAACAAACAAACAAACAAACAAACAAACAAACAAACAAACAAACAAACAAACAAACAAACAAACAAACAAACAAACAAACAAACAAACAAACAAACAAACAAACAAACAAACAAACAAACAAACAAACAAACAAACAAACAAACAAACAAACAAACAAACAAACAAACAAACAAACAAACAAACAAACAAACAAACAAACAAACAAACAAACAAACAAACAAACAAACAAACAAACAAACAAACAAACAAACAAACAAACAAACAAACAAACAAACAAACAAACAAACAAACAAACAAACAAACAAACAAACAAACAAACAAACAAACAAACAAACAAACAAACAAACAAACAAACAAACAAACAAACAAACAAACAAACAAACAAACAAACAAACAAACAAACAAACAAACAAACAAACAAACAAACAAACAAACAAACAAACAAACAAACAAACAAACAAACAAACAAACAAACAAACAAACAAACAAACAAACAAACAAACAAACAAACAAACAAACAAACAAACAAACAAACAAACAAACAAACAAACAAACAAACAAACAAACAAACAAACAAACAAACAAACAAACAAACAAACAAACAAACAAACAAACAAACAAACAAACAAACAAACAAACAAACAAACAAACAAACAAACAAACAAACAAACAAACAAACAAACAAACAAACAAACAAACAAACAAACAAACAAACAAACAAACAAACAAACAAACAAACAAACAAACAAACAAACAAACAAACAAACAAACAAACAAACAAACAAACAAACAAACAAACAAACAAACAAACAAACAAACAAACAAACAAACAAACAAACAAACAAACAAACAAACAAACAAACAAACAAACAAACAAACAAACAAACAAACAAACAAACAAACAAACAAACAAACAAACAAACAAACAAACAAACAAACAAACAAACAAACAAACAAACAAACAAACAAACAAACAAACAAACAAACAAACAAACAAACAAACAAACAAACAAACAAACAAACAAACAAACAAACAAACAAACAAACAAACAAACAAACAAACAAACAAACAAACAAACAAACAAACAAACAAACAAACAAACAAACAAACAAACAAACAAACAAACAAACAAACAAACAAACAAACAAACAAACAAACAAACAAACAAACAAACAAACAAACAAACAAACAAACAAACAAACAAACAAACAAACAAACAAACAAACAAACAAACAAACAAACAAACAAACAAACAAACAAACAAACAAACAAACAAACAAACAAACAAACAAACAAACAAACAAACAAACAAACAAACAAACAAACAAACAAACAAACAAACAAACAAACAAACAAACAACCTGAGATCATAGCGTTCAACCAAACAAACAAACAAACAAACAAACAAACAAACAAACAAACAAACAAACAAATAAACAAACAAACAAACAAACAAACAAACAAACAAACAAACTCTTCAGCTTTATATATTAAAAGTATAGATATAGATTTCATCAATTATAATAGAATGATTACTATTATTGTTATCGTTATTATATATTTTTGAAATTAATGGCTTATGATAACTGAAATATATGGTTTACGTTCTTTTTTTTTATGTCATAGGTCACATTCCACGGAATCTGATCATTGTGAGCGCACCTTTAGAAATAAACATGGCTCGTAACGGAAAAATGTACAGAAATTAAGATGGCGCGTAACCGAAAAACGTTACATACGTTTTTACATGCTCTAAAATTCCTCCCTACGTCGATAAAGAAGTTTCACTTAAAAAACTTCTTACCTCGTACCCCTTCCTCTCGGATTTTACAGGAATTGATCTGTAACCATCAGGTAGTTTGTCGCAATTTTAACAACAATACTTAATATACTCGTCCTAGATTCGTCTTCAACGTATATAAAGGTACATAAATATATCATTGTTGAAACTTCACGATTCATTTTATGCAGAAAACGGGTTTACGACTCACGTGACTGATTGATTGCATTCGTGACAGTCGAATAGGATTTTATTGTGGTCCAACATAGGAATCCATTTGGGTTTATTTCATGAATTCTTTTCAAATCTAACACCTTTATAATTCCATCTATTGTTTGATCCGAGGTAGGAAAAAAGCCGGATTTTTCCTTTACCCTTGCAATACTACTTTGTTTCCATCATCAGTTTTTTTTACTTTATTTAAACATGACAAAGGCATTAAAACCAAGGTGATGATCTGAAAACAACGGTGACCGATCAACATATCTGCAATCTATCAGCAGTCATAACAGTCATGGCGACACAAGGTCCCCTGCGCGGCATCTGGATATACGTTTCCGAATCCTAAAACGCGACAAACTAAAAGAAAGCTGCTGTAACAGGGTTATCACCATATGATAAAGCCATTCTGTCATTCCACATGTACATTTACCACAAAGATACTTTTCATTTTCTATTAATATATCATGAGCCTTAGTATAAGTATGAAACATAGAATAGCATGTAAATATTCCATTACGTATATATAATCTTCTTATCTTATATAGGTATAATATTCGCAAGTAAAATTGTAGCGGTATTCTGTTGTGCACGCATCACTCGAAAACTACTGGATAAACTTCGGTGAAATTTATACGTATATCTTTTTTTACATAGACATTTGTTTCTTACCAAAAATCGTTTATCAAGGATAGCTTAATTTAATAAGAATGTTTAAAGTTTTGACAAAGTACAATTTTTCTAAGCACGATACGTTCAGTGTGTTTTCTTGCCACGAACAAGTGGGCCAAATGGTGTGATGCGTATGCTTTATTCTCTGCACGTAAAATATGTTAAGATAATAAACTACGGAGTCCCGACTATCAGCTATTGTCATATAAATTAGTACCTATATTTCAGTACTAATGTGAGTTATATGGGAATGAGAAGTTATTGTACGGATTCGGAAAAGATAATAAATATAACGAATTCTTGACCAACTACAACATTTTTATATAAAATACATTTATTCGTATTTGTGTACATTTATTATACAGGTTGAATATAATAGCAATATTTATAGAGGATACTTTGCATTCGATTCTCGTTCTAAATCAATAAAAAAATAGATGCTTAATATTTGATCTAATTATCTAGAAAAATACAAAAAATACACACAATCCTCTACACGTCTATGTTAAAGCACAGTGTCAATGACCGTCGGGTGATCTCAATTTCACTGAAAGGGAACGTGGCAACGTCAGGAAGAAACAAAAGTGTTTATCGAAAGTTATTAACTCCGGGTCGCCCATTGTAGCTTTTGACACCGGTCATTGCACATAGGTTTATTACGATTGTGTTTATACTTTTGAAAGTCTTACAACAAACTTTAACTTATGTTTTCTTGGTTGTTTACTAGTATTTGTTTTGATATTATTACTATAATAATGTATAATAAGACTATCTGAATACGCAAAAAACAAAAGATAGCATCTTACAAAAATTTATTTATTATAAATATATATTCTAAATAAGTGTATATTACCTACCATAGATATGATGACTAATATAAAGATTGTTAGGTTATAACTTGACAATGAGCTTTATAATTTTCATTTCGAAGAAAATTGACACGTACTGAATATGTGGCTAAGCTATAAGCTGCTGTATAAGCTAATATTACAATTATAAACAATGTAACACCAACAAAAATATTATTCGGTTTACAAATTCTACTCATAATCATAATTTATCAACATAATTATGTTTCTGCAAATTGTTTCCCTTTCTTTATTACATTTGCACTAATATAAACAAAAGTGTTACAATAAAACATCTAGTTATATAGTATAACACTTATATACTTCATCGACCATGTGAGATCCAAAGCCCTATTGCACTCTCACGCCCACATTCCGATTATAGTCTTTTTGCTTACTCTGTAGTGCAAAAAGTCAAAACTGTTAATCCAACAGAGTAAATTTACACAACTGTTTGCTCTACTTGTGGTCTTTCACAGTTCATACATATGTCCGTCATAAATCACGTATATTCTCTCGGGTAAGATTTTGCTGGGTAAATAAATGGCTTTGTAGTTTGTATATCTTTATATATATCTTCTGTACGTGTGTATGTCATTGAACTCCTCCTAAACGGCTGGACCGATTTTGATAAAATTTTGTGTGTGTGTTCCAGTGGATCCGAGAATGGTTTAGAATCACAATTGGACCCGGTAGGTGGCGCTGCGGTTGAATTTTATTTTTATTTTCATTATCAAGGCAGGACAACGTCTGCCGGGCCTGCTAGTATTATATATTTCAGTCAATATAGCATTAGTACCGTTTGCAGGAATGTAGATAGAGTTCTTTTGGTTATAAAACAAATATTGAAAAATTTAACTCACTGACAAAAAAACAACATTTTAAACAAAATGGTAAACACGTTAACCTAGAAGAGGACTGGCTCTCAAGAGTAGCTGTCGGAGCATACATATTGGTGTTTGAAGACAGATTCTCTCTCAGATTCAGATTCTACAACTAAAGGATAGCTAGCTGGGCGGGCTCTGAAAAAGTCCTACCTACCACCATGCTATTGTTTCATCACAATGCATGGCAAAACGACTGCACTATGCCTGATGGTAAGCACAGTACAATTCAAAAACAATGTCGACCACCGAGGGACACGCTAATCATCGCCGGTCGCCGCTGTCATGTCGGCCTGTGAAAAGCTGAATAAGCACAGGCTGATCCCGATACGCGACCCGCAGAAGCGAATCACTATGACGGTCTTTTTCGCCATATACATGGTCGTTGCGACCCTGTCAAGCTGTAAACCCAACCACCCCGCCATTTTGACCAAAAACTTCGGTTTGATCGCAAAGGTTCACAACCTACGTCGATCGACGCGGCGTCGGAATACGATCACAAATGAGCCATCATCGCTTCAAAGTAAATGAATTGCACACTTTTTTGCACATACAAATCATCATATAACATAGGAAATCATAAATCACCAAAAACGGTGAGTTTAAACCTGAGGAACAATTGCAAATGCGTAATCAGTTCGACAATTTATATACTAGAGTTCAAATTATATCGGATGAAATAAAAAATCAACGTAGACAAAGTTTGGTCAGCGCCACACAGCCTACCGTTTCTTCTCAAAGTCATCCCAGAATTCAGCTACCGTCGGATAGCAATGGAGCCGCAGGTCGCATATCTAACTCGTTGTCACGGCAAGCCGTCGCTACACGCGCAGCGATGGCGCGCACGCAGTCGATCCCACTGCACGCTGCTGCACAATCACCAGCGCGGGATAGAAAATAAAAGATTTGTGCTAACATATAAATTACTACAGATAACAAAAGTACGGAACATGCCGCCGACCTTAAAATAGCTTATTTTAAAAGTAACAATATAAACAAACTTAACCTAGTGTTACGATATGTTATACTACGCTATTTAATAAATAGGTAGAGGACAGACCTTTACTACAGGTCTTTTGGTAAGGGTGTTACCAATGCGTACAGTTACAACGCGAACAATACCGTCCGTACCCGGATGAAGCTTATGCACACGAGCCAGGCGCCATTGCAGCGGAGGGAGGTTGTTGTCGATTACCACAACTATAGTACCCTCAACGAGGGGTGTGTTCGTATTATCGCGGAACCATTTACTTCTTTGTTGAAGTTGATGTAGATATTCAACACTCCAGCGTTTCCAAAAATGCTGTACGGCTTGTTGAATTATTTGCCATCGAACGAGGCGACTGGGATTGTCAGTTGATAAGTCGACTTCAGGTAAGGAAGTTAATGGTTCCCCAATTAGAAAATGTCCTGGAGTGAGAGGTAATGGATCCGTGGGATCGTTACTCTGTATGCAAAGAGGTCTCGAGTTAAGTATGGCTTCAATTTGACATAGAAGTGTATTAAATTCATCGTGATTTAAGGTAAGTTGCCCTATGACGCGGTAAAGATGAGTTTTCATGCTTTTGACCGCAGCCTCGAATATACCACCGAAATGACTTGCATACGGTGGGTTAAAATGCCAATGTATAGATAGAGAGATTAATTTTTCATTTATATGTGCTTGCGTTTCTTCATTTTGTAAAAAGTTATGCAAATCTTTCAAGTAACGATCGCAGCCTACAAAATTTCGACCGCAATCTGAATAGACGTCGGTGCAAAGTCCGCGTCGGGAAATAAAGCGTCGTAAAGCGTTAATAAATGACTCTGTGGATAAATCTGGTACTAATTCTAAATGCACTGCCTTCGTTGACATGCATACAAAGACGCATACATAACATTTGTATTTATTCGCGTTGCGATATTTACTTGATTTTAGAAAGAAATGTCCTGCGAAATCTACACCTACATGTAGGAATGGCCTGAGAGCTCGCACTCTTGCGGCGGGAAGTGGAGCCATAGGTGGCTGCGGAGCAAATGGCCGAGTGCGAAAACAACGAATGCAGCGGCGTGTGTACATTCGGACCGCATCGCGGGCAGATATTATCCAGTACTTTTGAGATAAAAGAAATTGCAATGTCTGCGGACCTACGTGCAGATATAATCTATGATAATAGTCTATAAGTAACGTCGTGAAGAAATGTTTTTTAGGTAGAATGATCTGATGCTTGGCCTCGTAAGAAATTTGAGCATGTTGAATCCTACCGCCGACCCTGATAAGTCCGGCTTCATCAAGAAAGGGTTTCAGCTTTTGGAGTTTGTTTGAGCAGAAATCGTTATCCTTCAAACGGGAAATGTCGTCCGCAAACTGATTTTGCTGCACGAGGCTGATAACTCGATTTAAAACGAATTTTGTTTCAGGGACGGTGATGCAAGAAGAAGAATAAGATTTTATCTTACAGCATCTATGGTAGAATCGAAAGATTATGGAAACAACGCGTAGTAATTTTGGTAATGATGAAAATCGCTCTAAAAATTGTAAGTCAGGTATGACTTGTTTTGATATAAAAACGTATTTCCGTCGTTCTTCATTTGTTTGTAAGTCAACGTTGGAAATAGGCCAGTCAGATTGGGCCTGCTTAAGCCAGGAAGGCCCATTAAACCACATCTCATGGTCTAAGTTCGATGGTAGTTCGCCTCTGGATGCTGGATCCGCAGGATTGTGCTCGGAACGGACGTGACGCCAGTGTGCGGCAGGCACACGACTCGTGGTCTCCGTGACACGGTTAGATACAAAAGTACGCCATTCATGCGACGATGAGCGTAGCCATGCAAGTGTGACCGTAGAGTCACTCCAAGCATACACATTTTCAATGGACAGAAGGTTAGTGTAGGTAACAAGTATTTTGTTTATTAGTTTTGATAAAAGAAAAGCGGCGCATAGCTCTAAGCGTGGTAAAGTTATGCGCTTCAAAGGTGCAACCTTTGTTTTAGCAAGGAGAAGATAAACATGAACCGTGTCTTGAGCATCAATGACACGTAGATACACACAAGCAGCATATGCCTTTTCGGAAGCGTCTGAGAAGCCATGTATTTGTATTTCGCTATTGTGATTAGGAAGCACGTGACGTGGCAAAGAGATAGATTGAAGTAAAGGAAGTTCAGATATAAACCTTGACCAGAGATCACAAACACCTTGGGGAGGAGCTTCATCCCAACCCGTGCCTGAAATCCATAGAAGTTGAATCAAATGCTTAGCAAATAATATGATAGGGCTAAGGAATCCCAAAGGGTCGTAAATTTTTGAAATCTCTGAAAGCATTATACGTTTCGTGCATTTCTGGGGATGAGAATCCACCTGATAAGAAAATGAATCTAGCTTTGGATTCCATTTGAGACCTAGAACCTTGACTGAATTATCAGTGTCGAGCGCTGAAAGAATCAGAGCGTCATCCGGATTCGAATTGTCACTGCTAATGGCTGACAAGAAATCAGGGCAATTGCTTGTCCACTTACGGAGTTCGAACGTTCCTGCCTTGCAAGCGGCAGTGAGCTCACGTTGCACCACAAGTGCGTCTTCAATATTTTCAGCTCCTGACACGATGTCATCTACGAATACTTCATTCAACAGCACTTGCGAAGCGATTGGATAAGATGCGGATTCGTCCATTGCCAACTGACGAAGCGTACGAAGTGCTAGGAAAGGTGCTGCAGCAACACCGAAAGTCACCGTACAAAGTCGGTACTCCTGTATAGGATCGTTAGGAGAATATCTCCACAGAATTCGTTGGAAATCCCGGTCTTCAGGTCTTACTTCGATAAAACGGTACATCATTTTGATATCAGCTGTAAAAACTATCTTGTGTAGTCGGAATTTTAAAAGAACGTCATCTATGTTTTGGTGCAGTTTTTGACCAATTAATAAGTTGTCGTTTAGTGAACGACCGTTACTAGTCTTGCAGGAAGCGTCAAAGACTATTCGGACTTTTGTAGTAGCCGAAGATTTTTTCACCACACAGTGGTGAGGTATAAAGTAGGGAAACTTGTCACCATGCGAAGCCTCACTGACAGGTTCCATATGTCCCAAGCTTTCGTATTCTTGAAGACACTTAGCATACTCCTCTCGCAAGGCAGGGTCGCGCGAAAACCTTTGCTCGAGCTTTTGCAAGCGATAAAGTGCTATGTGACGTGATTCGCCGAGAGGAGGTGCCTGTTCCAAGAACGGAAGGGAGACAATATATTTTCCATTGTCACCTCGCTTGTGAGTATTGACATATATTGATTCACAGAGAGCTTCTTCCTTTGTGACAGGCTTGATATCAGATACTGATTCAAGCTCCCAAAACTTTTGTATTTGCATATCAAGCTGATATGTACTAACATTTATGCAGACTTTTGCTGGCAATGAACGAGATATTTTACCGTTAAGTAGGTAACCAAAAATACTATTAATAGCCACGGGCGTACCCTGTGGGCCCTTAATAATATCATTCAGTAATATACTGTCAGTATAATCTGATCCTAGTAGAAGTTCTACGGGACGCGCGGAACGTAATTCCGGGTCTGCTAGGGGAAGATTTTGAAGATGACTTATATGCTCGAAAGTGCGCGGAATGTTTGGCAAATAACTCGTTATCTTCGGCAAGATAAGAGCTTCGATAAATAGTTTTGGTTCTGATTTGTTGTGAGGCGTAACTTCACATAAAACATATCCACGTGGCTGCTCATTTTGATCACCAATTCCAGACACTGTCATGCTAGTCCTGGCACGATAACGCTTTAAACCAAGACGTTGGACGCATGACTCCGTAATAAGAGTGGCTTGAGAGCCTTGGTCCACTAAGGCGCGCACAAGACGGGGTGTGCAGGGACCCGCATCCATAGAATGCATGTTAACCAACGCGGTGGTAAGTAGAACCACACAGTTATCCCTATGCCCAGAAATACCACGCACTGGTATGGGCGTAGAGGAAAGTTCCGGTACTGAGGTGAGCTCAGAGGAAGAGAAGTTACATTCGCTTGTTAAAGTAATATTTGAAATCATATCTTCGTGTATAGAAGTATGATGCCGCTGGGAACACACACGACAATTGTGTCGCGACTTACACTCATTGATATTGTGGCCAGAGAATAAGCAATTATTGCAGATTTTATTACGTTCGATAAAGGATTTTTTTTCGGATAAGGTTAATTTATCAAACTTGTCGCATTTATATAATGGATGTGCATTATCTTTACAATAATTACATTTCATGTTACGACCGGAATTAATGGTAGTCGCAGCATGGACTTCCATTATGGGTGCGGTATGTGCAAAAGACGAATCCCGCGCTCGTGATCGTGCAGCAGCGTGCAGTGGGATCGATTGCGTGCGCGCCATCGCTGCGCGTGTAGCGACGGCTTGCCGTGACAACGAGTTAGATATGCGGCGGCCTGCGGCTCCGTTGCTACCCGAGCTGACGCCCACACCGGGCCCGGGTGACGCTGCGAAGGACATTATCTCGGAAGCCGACAATTCTTTGTCCAGAAACTCAATAAGGTCACTTACAGGTGGGATCTCACTTGGCGACTTCAGTGATAATTCAAAGCGTTTTCGAATATTCGGCGTAATTTTGCGTAACAAAATATTCAGCAGAATGAAACTCCATTCGGTGACTGGTAAGGCGAAAGATGTCAACGCGGTTAAATTTTCGTGATACACATTCAAAATGTTACGCAAACTGTTTTCAACGCTTTTATCATTTACTGGTTCAACATCAAGAATTTTATCCAAGTGTTTAGTGGCGATAATTCGATCGTTCTGATAACGATTCAGTAATATTTGCATAGCGTTACTATAGTTATCACCAGTTATGGGAAGTGCTTTTATTAAATTGTAAGGTTCACCCCGTAAGGACAAAAGCAAATAACGGAAACGTTCAACATCTGATAATTGTTCATTGTTATGTACTAATGATAAAAACAAATCATAAAATGCATTCCATTCGGTTATGCCACCATGAAAATTCGGTAAGGCAAGTGTCGGTAGCTGAATTCTTGAATGACTTTGAGAACAAACGGTAGGCTGTGTTGCGCTGACCAAACTTTGTCTACGTTGAATTTTTATTTCATCCGATATAATTTGAACTTTATAGTATAAATTGTCGAACTGATTACGCATTTGCAATTGTTCCTCAGGTTTAAACTCGCCGGTTTTTGCTAAAAGTTTCTCAATTTTACCTTGTATAAGGAAAAACTGCTTCTTAACAGTGTTTAATTCCTTAACACGGGCAAGAAATTCTGCTTTATCGGCAGAACAATCAGCCATACGTTGGATGCTATTCATAAAAACTTCGCGTTCAAATGTTAGTTGTTGAAGTTCCATAATGAATGTAAATAATAAATATGTTTATATAATGAATAAGGTGGGTAGATAAGTAGTTAGCTATTAAGCACGAAGTACACTAACAGCGATACGATACTATAAGATATTTCAATATGAGAGCTAATACTATGAGTTAGTGTAATTTGTAGTATGTTTATACGAATATATCAAACATACAAAATTATAAGTGTGTCTAGTACGTAATACGCAGACAGTTTATTACAATTTTCAATATGAAGTTATATTATGTTAAGGTAAAGTTAAATTGATTAGCGTAGCTTGCTCTGGAGCGCGTGCATAAGATATTAGATAAGAGTTGTATTGGAGAAGGGAACGATCGCGTCGATGCGAGCGCAATGTAATTAGAAAAAAATAAAAGATGCGTTTACCTACAAGATAAAATAAACTTGCAATTGATATAAATTTGCAACCTTTACCTATTAATTCATTAGCAAATGAATTAGTACGGTTCGAAAAAACAGTACGCAGTGGTATTGTCGAAAAACAAATACGCTAAGCCTAGGTAATATGGAAATTTTGTTGATAAACGGTAGGTAGATTATGCCAATTTGATATTGAAAAATGTAGTTATAAAGAAATAATATGCCAGCACAAACCCTAAAGTCCTTGATAATTTAAGATAATTTGGAGCGAAGGACCAACAAATGTATAGGAAATGAATTTAGGAGGACTGTATCCACCACTCACCCGCACTAGGAGATCCTCTTCTTCGGGGTACCCCGGCTTGGTTCGTGGCTTAGATCGCTGGTTTGTTAATATTAGGACCACAAGTGCCAGTGTAAACTTTGTGTCCTAATATTAACAAACCAGCGATCTAAGCCACGAACCAAGCCGGGGTACCCCGAAGAAGAGGATCTCCTAGTGCGGGTGAGTGGTGGATACAGTCCTCCTAAATTCATTTCCTATACAATAAACAAAATTAATATAATTCGTCAATTAATAATTAACCTGTTTCCTGAGGTTCTCCTACAGAAAATCAACCGGGCATAAGACTAGCATCGTTTACAAATATATAATAGTAATTTTTGAAGAGTCTTTAGGCGCGTTGAGCGGTATTTTTAGCAGAATACATTTTTGTTTTCGCGTCATGACATGCTATGTAAGCATGACCGATCGTCTTACGCTTGCGCGGCTTGAATTAGATTAGCAACGCGTAGTATGGGGGCCTGTGTACATGTTATATTGATATTTTGTAGCTCATCGTACGTGTGAATGATTAAAAGACTATAAAAATATATATGTAGTGTCAATAGATATGAAAACCACACTAATTTTAATACTACATTATTACATTACATATTAATATTACATTATTACGATATTACATTAAATTCCCTCACGTGGAATATTACGTGTTGCAACTATTGGAATATTCAATGTAGACCTTCAAAGGTGATTTAAATTGAAGCAGATACGTAAATCCAACAGATGTTAGCGGCAGTGGCTCAATATATCCGCGTTTAGACTCCGCTCTGAACGACGTGGGTTCGAATGTTTAAAAACGTAGAAAAAGATTATGCTGACCAAATGAGAGCAGTCAATTCAATCAAATATGCTAATAATTTTAAATAGTGACGTATGTATGACTAAAATGAAAGCAATCCCCGTAACATGTGATTTAATAACCGGAATTTAATTTTGCTTTTCCTAAAATTCATCGTGACTTGTAGTGACATACTTTCTTTCATATTGGTAGTGGATATCGGTTGTAATCGTGAATTATACAAACTCGCTAATCTGTTACGACCTCCAGAAGGTCTTCGTTGGTAGTTTGATGAAGAGACACGCTGAAGCGTGCGGGTCATCCTTTGCTTTAGAAGTGAAAGTGAATGAACGCCAGAGGCTTAATTAGAGAGGAGACCTGTGCCTGCGCCAGTCCCTCTGACAAAGTCGCGCTTCACAGACGCGCATCGTGTAGTCTCATCGCCTCCCGCGCACGCCAGCGATCGCCCGCTTGTCGCTTACTAGCGCATCAGTGAATCAATCTTCAATAACTCAACAGAGGTACGCAGTAACATATCTCACGAAATTGTTTATAGTGATGGATTCAATATAAAATTACACGTGTGCGCCACATGAATAAGATGTTTAAAGAGATTTGGCTAAATTTTTCTTTCACGTTATATTTTTTAAAATATAAATATTAAAATAAAAAATCAGAAGAATTAAATAAAATCGAAAAAAATAAAATCGGCTTACTTAAAACACTAGGAATAAGTAAGTAGAAATACGGAATCTTTAGTGACATATAGAAAAATGTATATAACATTTTTAATTATATTTATAACTGGTGTACGTTGTTTTATTTATTTTAAAAAAATCTGCACGTTAACAGTTATGTAATTTAGTATTATAGTATTTTCGTACACATTACATGATCCGGTGAAGACGCAAGTTTCTGCACCGTAAAACAAGTTTCTGATCGCCGATCTCTCGCACACCAAGTGGCTTTTCACGCAAAATTTTACTAACAAGGAGGTCAACGAAGCAGGTTCGCTTTCACAAATACTACAAAATAAATTCATCTCACGTATTGATTGTCCTCAAGCCATACCGGAGTGCATTAGTAAAAGAAAGCGAACACGTAACCGACTCACACCCATGACAACTTTCGTCAAAACAAAACGACCTGTCAATAATCACCTGAGGCTATTTTCCGTGGTTACATGCGCAGAGAGTAAATTTTATATACTGTTTGGTTACACGTTGGTACTTTCTGTGAGAGTTGTGTTCAATACGAACATAATTCTATTTTATGTACTTGTATGGCATTTCGTAAACCTGCAACCGCAATGTATGGTTGTATAGTTTATAATAAAACACAAACCGTTTTGTTCATAATTGGAAATTATCTATTAAAAAAAAGTTTACATTAACAAATAATTATAAATTAACAAATATTTTTTTGTTGTAAAAAATTTATTTTTCCATTTTTATTGTGCATAAATATATTTGGTTTCTAATGGGTATAATAAATCGGTTCCAATTTCACGAAAATACGTAAAGACGAAGTGGGTGAAAATCAAATAAACGATTTTTCACCCCCTTAGGGGTTGAATATTTTCTTCAATATTCTTCTTTATATGGGACCATCTCTGAAAATAACTGATTCCAATAAAAAAAGAATCAATAAAATCGGTTCATAATTGACGGAGATATCGATTAACATACATAAAAAAAATACACACAACCGAACGTAGTAACCTCCTCCTTTTTCGAAGTCGGTTAAAAATAGTTAATCATCAAAATACGCATGTAAGATTTCGTACGTATATAAAGTACGTATACGTAAATGTGTGTCCGTTTTTGTAATGTAATAATAATATTAATTCATTGATTAGCCATTTAGTTGATACCCTATAAAATTCATACAAAAAATATTAGCCAAATCTGTTATATTCATCGAAAAACAAGAGAAAATAATGAATTTGCATAATCATCAATAGATAATTAATGTTTTCACAGTATTAAATAAGTAGGAAGTGGCTATATTCGATTCGATTGTGTAAGATTATGTCACTAATACTGTTCAATAGCTATATGAATAGTAAGCAATGGTCAGCGTATTTACTCGTCCCAGACTTTTTAATTTTTCTTAATACTTTTGATTATAATGTAGATGAGCCGGCAATTCGGCTTGGCAGCTGCCGCATTCCTGGCTGTGCTATGCGTTGTTAACGCCCAAAGACGCCTTGCTCTGCCCGATCCCAGAAGTTGTGCCAACAGTACGTATATACCTTAGATATGTTCTATTTATTTCGTAGTCAGGTGAAGCTGTTAAGACCTTGCTTGGTCAATAGCGTAGTCAGTTCGAGAAAAAAAAATTCTATTTATTTTGATAAGTTTAATTAATTATTTATACACATATATACAGTAGGTAAAATATGAATTAGAAACAAATTGTTGACACTGTGAAAACCAATTAATACATTCATAGTAATTTTCTCGTGTTACAATAAAAAAAGAAAGCTAATAGTTTTATCTGCTTATATCTTATAAGATTTGCCATTCAGCAACTAGTAAGTTATAATGTGGATCTTATTTATTTTAAAAAAATCGAAAAAAATATATACTAAATTCATATTATTATAATTTTGTTTGTTATGTGTCCTTTTTCCAAGTATTTGAGGTTAAGGGGTTATTTAAAAAAATATTTGACACTTGGTTTACTTGGGTAAAAAATGTTACGAGTAAGGATAAATATTTTTCTTTTTGTATTGTATTAAACATATCTACTGTTATTTTACAGTTCAATGACATATATTAGGATTCATTTTGCAACTACAAATGTATAAATTAGTGTCTAAAAGTAAATTAAACAGGCGGGTACGAAAAATCTACGAATTTATATAAATTTGTTTATATATATAGCAATTATGTGTATTACAATGCTGTTCTTGCTTCCTCTTTATTATGTCAAAGCAAATGTCAAAGCATGAATATTTTTTTAATTTATATTCTCAATCGATTGCCATTAAGAAATCTCGAGTCTCAAGGTTTGTAAAGAGAAAGCTTTTGATGGTCCTTTAACAAATTATCACATGATCTTATTTTTTATTAAGCCCAAATACATATTAATATTTTCGGATATAATAATATATTTTGTTAGAAACCTATACAATACTTTATAAATAAGAGCTTTAATTTGCCTATTGAATTAATAGAATATCCAATGTATATATTATATATTATTGATGACATACTTAATTATAACTAGTGGTTGGTATAACGGTATAACGGTGGTCGACATTCGACCAGAGTTCATTGATTTTTTTAAGTTTGAATTTTATTAGGGTTAATATCATTGTTGAATGATGAATGAAAAAGGGTAATTGGAACGTAAGAGTAAAATAATACATACAGTCGAGCATAGCAACCTCCTTCACAACCTTTTTTGAAGTCCCTTATTGACAGATGTCAAAATGTCTTTTTTATTTACATGTGTGTATATGTTGTGTAAAATTGAAGCAGTAGTGTGAGTAATGCATATTTTAATTAATTTAATGTACTTCTAATGCATTTTATATAAAATAAATAGCTTTCTGCACTTCTCCTCCATATAAACTTTAACTATGCCAAGTTTCACGTTCATCCGTTCACGCAATTCCTTTAAAAAGGGGTACAAAGTTTAGGCTTCACGTATTAATATACTAGCTGTTACCCGCGGCTCAGCAAGATGTTACAGTAGATAGCGTTCGTATCGTAGTTACAAATGTTTTTGAAAAAGCGTTTCTGTAATGTACACACCCACTTACAATTTTACATTTCTTTAATAAATTTTTAAAAAGCGCGTGCTGAGCCGCGGGTAACAGCTAGTATATTAATACGTGAAGCCTAAACTTTGTACCCCTTTTTAAAGGAATTGCGTGAACGGATGAACGTGAAACTTGGCATAGTTAAAGTTTATATGGAGGAGAAGTGCAGAAAGCTATTTATTTTATATAAAATGCATTAGAAGTACATTAACTACGTTTGTAGAAAAATCGACACTGGCAATAGAAAAAGTTGACTATAGCTGACTTCAGGGTGTCGGTTTTTCGTGACGGTGTGCGCGCGCATCGTAAAAATTTACTCTCATCATTTTTCCCTAACGCGCTAAAAGAAGTATATATTCAACAAATATTTTAACTTAATTCGAGAATAAACCAATGACAATAAATAACAAAAACAGGATAAAAATAACAATTATGTTACTTTGTGCAACACAGAAATCCTATTTATGTCATATAAATAAATACATACATCTGTGACCTATAAACATTCTTCTGTATAATAAATAATAATACAGTTTCGAATTTAACCGTAATGAAGGAAGACATCTTTTTTGTTTTTTTTTAGCAACCAATCTTCTAGTATAGTATGACTGCCATTGTCGAATAGGTAATGAATGATATTAAAAGTTTCTTGCTATCATTTCAGTGAACCAACAAGATGGTGACCGTCTTCTTAGAACTTTCCAGGGAGTTTTAGTGGCAAGTCAGAATCCATGCTCCGTGGTATAATTCCCATCCACTTTACTTGTGCACGATAATCAAACTATATTAAGTAAAACACCACCAATATTACAAAAAAAAATATAGAGACAAATAATACAAGATTATGAATAAAATATAATACATCCACTACATGACGTTCCGAAATCCCGCCAAAACTCGGAAGACGTTATTAATAAAAAAAATACCGGTTCACAGGGATTGAATTATGAATATGTAGATGCATGTGTAGAATTATTGAATATAGAATGATGTATGTATTGATTTATAGAATATGTGAATTATAGATAGAATATTAATAGAGAAATAGGGACTTATGCATGCATAGAATTACTGAATTATGGATTATATAGAATTGTGTATTAGTATAGGGTGACTTATAGATTACATTCGCATTAAGTAGGGAATTACATGATAGATGAAATTAAAATTATGCCATATGGAATATATAGCATGTGTGCATGGAAATATTCATAGAGATTATATGATAGAATTACACATGTTATATGCTATTGAATTGTATGTTACATAACAAGAATTATACGATCATACAAAACCGCAAATATGGACGATTGTGTAATTTAATATAGACAAACGTAATGGTTATAGAGGTACATAAAATTTTACAACAGTTCATCATCCGGTTAGCTTTGATACTTCTTACCACATAACTTCAGAATTGGCAGTATGGATTAATTCCTTCGCCTATGAACTATTTGAATAGGAAAACAAAATAAACTTTGAAAATGTTAGCTTTGATACTTACCACATAACTTCAGAATTGGCAGTATGGATTAATTCCTTCGCCTGTCCCATTAGACGAATATTATTATCGCTACTTACCACGTTACCATGGCAACGTATATAATAATAACCTAATCGCTCAAAAGCAAAAAAAGTGCCCGATTTTGAAACATTCTTCATTGGTGCTCTGCTTCTATTGGTGTTAGCGTGATGTTATATAGCCTATAGCCTTCCTCGATAAATGAGCTATCTAACACCGAAATAATTTTTCAAATCGAACCTGTGATTCCTGAGATCATAGCGTTCAACCAAACAAACAAACAAACTCTTCAGCTTTATATATTAGTATAGATATGATGATTACATCAGTGTGTTCTTTTCTGGTAGCACTTATTTGTATATCTATATCTATATATAAATTTCTTCTGTACTTGTGTATGTCACTGAACTACTTCTAAACGGTTGGACCGATTTTGATGAAATTTAGTGCCTGTGTTCCAGTGGATCCGAGAATTGTTTAGATTCACAATTGGACCCGGTAGGTGGCACTGCGATTGACTTTTAGATATTTTTTTTATATCAAGGCAGGACAACGTCCGCCCGGCCCACTAGTTGCTTTATAAAGTTCTATAGTTGTCTTTATTTGAATTTTTTGCTTAATTGATAAATACATTTTTTATGTTCATTGTTAAACAGGAACATATTTTTTATACATTTTATTCACTATTTATTTTAAAACTGAACTAAAGTGCACATGTAGAATAAATAAATTAAATTGTTACTTACATTTACGTCACCATGTAGGCATTTAAAGCAATAACTGTTTGTAGGCACTATGGGAAAAATTAAACTTTCGCAATACTCACCCGTATGCAAGGAGCGGCACTTGCCATGCGTTGTCAGTGTTGTCATATGGGAGTGCACTAATAAAATCGCGATCACAATCGATCGACATTCATTCTCCTCGTGTAATCTTACCGAACAAAGCAAACAAAGTTCTTTGTATGTTATATGTACATTTAACCATAGATACGAGTAAATTTACAAATATGCTAACTATCGACTGAACAAAATACTATGTTTTTACAAATTTATAAATAGCTACCTGACAAAAAATGATATCCGTTGGATAAACATTCGATGGAGCTGATATACGTTTTTAAATAGTTACCGATAAATTATGCGTCTATTAAAAATTGCCACCGTAAATATATAGCATAGCTATAAGCTAGACGATCTCACAATTCACCTATTGATTTGACCCCAAAAGTGAATTTAAAATTTTGAGACACATGTTATATGACTTGGAACAGATATAAATGTATTTTGTTTACATTCTTAGATTCTTTTCCCTTACTTTTTGTATACAAAACAATGTTAAACAATGAAATAAAAATAATGAGCTACCTTTTTCATAACTTTCTCTTTCAAATTTAGAAGTAACGACGTGACGCGACACGAACGCTTAGTTCGCTTGTGTAGGTACTCACTGACATAATAATTATTACTTTCTTGGGTTAGTGCGTAGTGCTGACTCTTGACTTCTCGTCTGCCGTAAGCAATTAACACGTTTCGTCAATTATATAACTTCACTACCACCGGAAGTATCCATAATATACACATTCGATAAGCATAACTTTACATTTTTATTGACTTTTTGAAGTATTGTATAAATAATACAAAATATCAAAAGTTCACAAATCGTTAAACATAATGTATGAATGCAAATGAATAGATGCAAACAATCGAAAAGATGAGACTGGGAGGTCTCGATGCTTACTTTCTAGTTACGAAAGAAACGCTTCATTTAACGACCTGGTGATAGGCTATTTGATTATACGTCGTTTTAAAAACGGTAATGTCTTGTATTTTAGTGAGAGTTTTATTACAACAAGTATGGTTAATAGGGTATTAATTACAGAGCTATTAGTTTACAAAAATGATTATAAAGATTTTTTAATTTGTATATTGTTATGAGATCATTGAGAATCTATGTAAATTCCATCCGATCGTGTGCGTAATCTTTCAGTAAAGAGAAACATTCAGATGCAACCAACGAATTATGGTAGGGCTTTCTGTTCGCATTACTAGTACACTAAATTTGAAAATCAGTAAGTAGACGACTCTATCGGCGTTATTACAAAAAAGTTAAATACGTATTGAACCCTGGCTTTAAAAAGGTCTCGTATTAAATGCACCGCGGTCGCTGAATGTTGGCCATCTTGTTCTTTTGTTTCGTTTTGGTTATGTCAGGTTAGACTTGTGAAAAAGGATAACGCGAACTTGCCTCGGTCGAGCGCGGTTCATTTATTACGAAACCTTTTTAAACCAAGTATTTAATACATATTTAATTTTTTTGTAATAACACAGTATAGGTTTACAAGGTCAACTATACTTGAGAGCCAATTCTTCTAGACCAGTGATACTCAACCTTTTTTTTAAACGGGCCACAAACACGTTTCACTAATGGTGTCGCGGGCCACAAACTACAAATATTTAGGTATTAAATAAAAAACCTAATTTCAAATTAACAACTTATTAATGTAGTGAAAAATGGTTGTCTAATAAAAAAAGTTTGGTATACCCTTATATCATAAGTAACGCGTTGCGGTCGGGTTATCTGGGATCTATTTAATTTAATCATAGTTTTTCTGATGGGCACGAAATTTAAAATAATTGTAAATAAAGTATAATCGGGTGGGCCGACTACAAAGACCCAACGAGACGCAGGTTGAGTATAGCTGCTCTAGAATAAATATGTTACATTTTCGTCCACATCATAACTTTATTCAAAGTTAAATTGTGGTCAAACGTTTGTCAATAGAATAATAAAACAAGAGCATTCTTCAAAAATTACAAGATAACTTTATTAAAGTAAATTGTTTTTTTAATGAGTATTACAGTATCTTCCTAAATTTAATATATTAAGTATATTAGTAGTTAAAAATGAATTTTCAAATTATATAGAAAAAATCATCAATCCAATAATATTATATTATTATTTACTCAATAGAACTGTGTTAATAATATAAATAGAACGATGAGTAGGTAAATAACTTTTTTTTCATATTATTGTTATATCTAGGTGAACATGGTTAAATTATAGAATTATACTCTTTTTGCAAAATATACGTCATCATGAAATCATCACTACATATTATAAAACAAAGTCCTTTGCTACGTCTGTCTGTCTGTTCGCGATAAACTCCAAAACTATTGAACGAACTTTCATGCGGTTTTCACCAGTGGATAAACCCATTCATGAGGAAGGTATATGATTTGGCAAGGTTGTTTTTATTATCAGAGCGGGATAATGTCCCCCGAACCCGTTTGTTATATAATAAAATTACATCAACATAAGATTTTTACGAATAAAAAATGATATATCATTTCCTCGTTAATCATTTTATTATAATATTACAATGAATATGATGATGAATGACATATTAATATCACATTGTGTAATATTTGCATTCAAAGTGAAGCGCATGAGAAATAAAAAAAACGATGCATAAATCGAATTTTCCTGGAAATTTCTAACAAGAAGATTGTCTTGTTGAGGCATTAGAGATAAAAGCATCTTGTTTTACTTACTAAAAAATGTATTCATTGTGAAATACAGTTAAAAAAAAGTAATAATAAGACAAAAAATTGAATTAGTGACATATTATTATTTTAATGTTGAGTATTTTGAGACATGATGCACCTATGATATTCAGGGTGTTCAGATATTTGCCAATTTTTATCGTGAAATAAACATACTAAGGTTATGTATGATGATACAAGAAACCAAAGTGGTAAAGTCTTCGTAAAAAAAACAAGCTAATGACAAATTATTAACAACGCTATAAACTAAGTATGGACACAATTTTCGTAATTTTCTGAGAACTAGTCACATATGAGTATATTATTATTACTAAGAAAATAAATGTACTATTAATGTGATATAATAATGTAGAAATAATATAGACGGTTATATTTGGAATTAAACTGTTTTGTTATATTGAGTTCAATAAATCGAATAACATATTTAATGATCTATGAATTTTGTCAAGTAATGTCATTCTTGTAACAGTGTGGTTATATAGATAGAGAATTGGCTTTGTGAGAACCGGCACAATATAAAGCGTTGAGCAAGACGGTAAACGACAAGAAGGTATAATAGATACAATTTCGAAACATGTGGTATTGTCATCGTTCAGACTTCACTAGGTGACATGCTTTTATGTATTAGAATATTCAAAATGCTTCAGAAGTTCCGTTAGCTTAGTCACCTACAACCTACGTAACAAAAGTTGCATCACAGAATAACAATGGTGTTTTAAGTCTAACTATAGTATTCCATAATCTTTTATAATTAGTTATGTAACTAGGAAAGACGCGAGAAAAGAAATTTTGGTGATTAAATTATTACGCAATATGCTAAATATATAATAGCTTTAATATTTGTTCAGGGGTACGCCATTCGACGTATCGCGACGCTCGAGGAATTCTACACTCGTATTTCTTTAGTTGGGAACATGCGCCGACACGGAATTTGGAAGTCGATTGGCTGGACGCTAGAAATATATGCAGAAGACATTGCATGGATGCCGTGTCAATGGAAACACCACAGGTCAGTGTATTTTATGCTTTCAAATGATAAACATAAATCGTGTTCTTACAAAAAAGTTAAATACGTATTGAATAGCTGCTTTAAAAAAGGTTTGAATACTCCCGTATTAGATGCACCGCGCTCGCCGACCGCTGCCGAGGCAAGTTAGCGGTATCCTTTTTTGGAAGTGTAACCTAATCTAATCAAAGCGAGATAAAATAGCGAGATGTCGAACGTTCGGCGAGCGCGGTGCATTTAATACAAAAGTACCCAAACTTTTTAAAGCAAGTATTCCATACGTATTTAACTTTTTTGTAATAACACCGCTTTGTATCTCACTCACCGATTATTACAGAAATTACGGTTATTTAAGATTGTCTCATTAAAAATAAATCATAATTTTGTGAGCGATTACAATAGGAACAGGATATGCTACCATGAGAATAGTTTATAACAACCTCACAAGACAAACAACGAACACGTATAACAATAATATTAGATTGAATTCTGCCGACGGAGTCATTGTTTCGTCAAAACAATTCTTTATTCATCAGTTACATGCAAGAGGTTGAATAATAAAAAGTTCACCTCAGATCCGTTTGAGGTCATCGTGTATAATATGAAAATGTACTCGGTATTTATCAAGATTTAAGTAACGAGGTCACTTATGATTTACGTTAACATTCCGTTCAAATATCTTTTAATAAATAAATCCATTTAATTAATACTCAGATGTACAAACATCATTGCGAAATGAATAAAGTGGATGTTGCAAAAAATATTTCATAATCACAGAGTATTAAGTATATACCAAGGAGATCGGTTGATATTGCACCATGTAGAAGTATAATGTTCGTGTCAAGGTATAAAATACATATCAACGAAAGTAATATATAGCACATCTACTTAAACTGAAGTGTGTACAAAATTATTTAGATTCTCACAAAATTGATGTTAGGTTCTCATTTATTTCCCCATGTAACATGTTATATTCACACGTTTTATTCACCGTTATAATTATATCTTTCAAGTAACAAAAGAACTTGTGTAAAAGATTTTCACATTGTTATAAGTTTTCATAAGTTTTCCTGTTTTCTCTATAATGCGTCCTACTGCGGTCGTTAGATATTTATATACTATCATTTTATTTTCATGAAAGTATTTGTCTATTCAAACATAAGTAAACCAATATTAATTCAGTATAATTTTGACTTTGCAAATAATATGTCGGATATCGCAGTAACATAGATACGTGATGATAATATTGCACGCATTTATATTCATGAGGATTGCTTTGAATCGCTTTGTAGAGCGTTGAAGTCGCGTGAAAGGGGTGCAATGGCCGAGTGCGTCATTGCGATGCCGCAGAAGGCAAGGGGCCGGACAAGTGGCACAAATTCCTCCTACAGCCGTGTTGCCCACTTCTAGTGCCGGACACGCACAACGGACGTACGCTTCCCGACGCGCGTCGTTCACATTATAACATTGCTTACCAACAATGTAACATAAACGGCGCGTTGTGCGAAATAACAAAAAAGTTGATCTTTGAGTTCTATGTTTTCATTGCTTTTAAATATCTGCCGTTAGCGTTCTGGTCACACTATTATCATACGCTACGCTTCCAAAAATTTGTCTACTTTTGTACAATTCCTAAAGGCCGTAAATTACGTGTCTTTATGTATGTTATAAGAATTTAATATACCAACACATATCAGGTTTAAACTGAAAATACTACGAAACGATAAATTTATTTTTTTGTTTACATAGACATATCCGAAAACGTATAACTTAATAAACTATAAATTGTAGATGGTATATTCTCTTAATTTTTGTAACTGATAAAAACATTATTGTTTACTTAAAATATGTAGTTTTTATAGGAAAACGAGTTCATAAAGCAGAGGATTGCCCGTGGCAATATCCGTTACATTTGGACGTCTGGCCGTAAGTGTAACTTTGCCGGCTGCGACCGTCCAGACTTGCAACCTCCTAATGTGAACGGTTGGTTCTGGTCTGGATCCGGAGCTAAGATCGGCCCGACCACACAACGCAACACCGGCGATTGGTCCTACACCGGAGGGTACGGTCAGGCTCAACCCGACAACCGTGAAGCTGCTCAAGTAAGATGCCTAATAGAATTATGTTATATATACGATGTTTCTTTATCGAACGGGCGAAATTCTTCTGTAAATTAGAAAGTTGTTCGCGGATATTTGATGACTCGTTCAACACTTTTAGTGGGTCGTAAATATAAATCATCACGTGAAAATAATAACATTTTTATAAAAGACTAAACCAATTCTATTTATGTGATGACTACGAGAATAATATTATTGTGTAATCAGATATTCATAATGATCTTTTACCGTACAGGGAAACGATGAATCTTGCTTGGCGATCTTGAACAACTTCTACAGCGACGGTATCAAATGGCACGACGTGGCTTGCCATCACGTGAAACCATTCGTCTGTGAAGACAGCGATGAACTTCTCAATTTCGTGCGTTCACGTAATCCCAACTTACGTATTTGAGCAAGTAATAAAATAATCATCACCTTTTTCGCCTTCTATCGTCTTAGATGGCTGACGTTGTACAAAAATTGCTAATGGCTGTCTACATTTAAGTTATTTATTATCTAATAGTTCTTTATTCGATATTTTTTCTTTTATTTACATCATGGCAATCGTATCCCATTAATTGTAAACAAAAAAAACACGCGAAAATTGTAATAGAGAGTCAACATAAAAGGAAAGTTATTGGAAATCAAATAATTTATGAAAATAGGAAATTTAACATTTATATTACTAGGTCAGTCATCCTTTATTGTTTTATATATTATTATATAATCGAGTTTCTACTTAAATATTATTATTATAGTGCAGCACAAATATTATTTATATTTTGTAAAAAGTTTAGCTTTTGCACGCTGAGGTTTAACTTGTAAGATTTAGATTAGAATAAATGAATTAAGTTTTACGAACGTCTTTATTTTTATAAACGCCACTGCTACACTTGTACCCACTAAACTTTGCTCATCGACTACTACTGAGTATTTCATCATCTTCTTACCCTTATCCCACCTAAGTAGGGTCGGCACAACATGTTTTCCTTTTCCACGCTCGCCTATCAGATGTCATCTCAGTCAACACACCTTTTACACACATATCATTTTTCACACAATCCATCCATCCTTTTTTCGGTCTTCCTCTACTCTTATATCCATCGACCGTCATACTCAAAGCTTTTCTAGTTACATGGTCTTCATCTCTCCTCATAACATGCCCATACCATGCTAACCTATTACTCCTTAACTTCTCTGTTACTGGTGCTATTTTCAAACTTCCTCTGATATATTCATTCCTAATCTTATCCATTCTAGTTACACCACACATCCACCTTAACATTCGCATCTCTGCCACATGTAGTTTTCTCTCATCCGTCTCTCTAGTCGCCCAGCACTCAGATGCGTACAACATTACTGGTCTTATAATAGTTTTATACACCTTCCCTTTGAGTTTCAAGGGCATTCGTGGGTCACAAGCTACACCAGACACCTTTCGCCATTTCATCCACCCTGCATTTATCCTATTCCTCACGTCCTTGTCTATGCAACCATCGTTTTGGATCAGAGAACCGAGATACCGGAAATCAGAGCAGGTTGGTAAGGATATACCATTTAAAGCTATAGGAGAAAAGCTGGATGGACAACCGAAGTCGTAAAAGAAATGTTCAGTTTTTAGTCTACTGATTTTCAAACCAACATTCTCCAGTTTTTCTCGCCATTTTACCAGCCTACTCTGGACCTCGGTAGCATCTTCGCCGACAAGAACAATATCATCAGCAAACAGCATACACCAGGGTGTCTCCTCCTGTATGTCTCATGTTAACGCATCCATAACAAGAAGGAATAAATAAGGGCTTAAAGCTGAACCCTGGTGCAAGCCTACAGCCACATTGAAATTATCGGTAACTCCAGCTTCGGACCTAACGTGTGTTTTGGCTTGACTGTACATACAACGAATAAGTTGTAGGTACTTCTCAGGCACTCTTTTCTTTTTCAGTACCTACCACAGAACATCTCGGGGTACTCGATCATATGCCTTCTCCAAATCAACAAACACCATATGCAAATTCTTATGTACACGCCTGTATTTTTCACACAGTTGCCTAAGTGCGAAAATGGCATCAGATGTCGCACGTCCAGGCATAAACGCAAATTGATTCGGAGTCACTTCAGTCTCATCACTACTACTGAGTATTTAATGTTACTAAATAAAATGTAAACCTATAGGTATATTTGTGAACGATTAAAACTGCGTATTAAGCTGGCATCAAAATCGTTTAATAATAAGTTAATACATATACCGACGAATTATAAATGCATAAACGTAGTACATAATAAGTGCTTATTTGTAAAAATAACTAATTTAACAAGTTTACAGGTATATCAAAGCATTAATTCAATTTAACACTCCTTAGAGTACAAAATGTCACACTGAAAACAAAGAATAAGTGAATACAAACAATTAACAAATAATAGTACATACATATATAGCTAAATTGTTATTTTACAGTTACATTTCCAATCTTCAAAGATTATAAAAGTGTATAGAATACATTTTAAATGGCGCGAACGATTTATTTATTTGTAAAGTCATTTTAAAATCAAACATGTACATGATCCGGAAAGTAAATTAAATTTTCTACAGCAAATACCTCCTATCGCTTATAATTTATAGCATACTCTAGCGGGCCCAGCGGACGTTGTCCTCCCTTTATAATAAAAAAACCTAAAAGTCAATAGCAGCACAACCTACCGGGCCCAATTGTGAATCTAACCCATTCTTGAATCCATCTGAACACAAAAAAAAAATCATCAAAATCTGGACAGTTTACTGGACCGTTTAGGAGGAAATCAGTCACATACACACGTACAGAAGAATTATATATAGGTATAAAGACAGGTTAAAATTACTTAAATCATACATAAACATAACGCATATTGACTTTGTTATTCTGTTGAAACTTTGGTTTAAATAACTAAAATTTTACCCATAATATACTAGAATTGTATTATAACGAAATATATGCAATAAATTGTTATATCACGTGAATATGTTCTTATATCATTTAAAATCACTACGTTTGAAAGTGGTTACCGCAGCTCGTACTCTGAGCCAGGAATAGCGTACTACGCGGCGTATAATACGTGCAGCGTACTGTGTGCCGTGTATTGCGCGCTGTATACTGCGTACAGCGTACTGTGTGCCATGTATTGCGCTCTGTATACTGCGTGCAGCGAACTGTGTGCCATGTATTGCGCGCTGTATACTGCGTGCAGCGTACTGTGTGCCGTGTATTGCGCGCTGTGTACTACTACATGACGCATACTGCACACTGCGTACTGCGTGCCGAAGAGACAAGCCGCGTGCGTCTCCCTGTGCTCAAACTAATACTATCTTCGTTAATCTAGGTTTTATCTTTATAATTGTTAATATCGGTACATCGAAGTCTGAGTATATAGATACGAATTTATTCATTTATCATATTATTCATTAAATAATCAATTTTGACGCTTATAATTATTAGTTCCACAACAGTACAATCGTGAATAAGAACACATATTAAAATAACCTACGCTTAACAAATTACAAAGTCACTATATAAACATAAACAAAGGTATTTCATATAATTCAAATATTCAACCATTTTAATATATTATATTCTAATTAAGGCACACGATTAATGTCAAGAAATATAATGAAACCAACATAAAAAGAGTTTTAGTCGCACGATACTTATAACTAAAATATAACACAAAATTATTACCATCGGTACACATCACAAAATACAAACAATTACAAACGAAACACTTATTCGTGGTACGAGAAAACCACACGTCATATAGTTTCAAAAACATATCAGTACTTACAACTAAAATTTATTTAACAGAACGAGGTGAGAACACGTGATCTAATATTTGTATAAATCAGTCTTGATAGCACTGTAACGGGTGGCAATTAACAATGTATGTCAATGTAGTATGTCTGTTGAAGCTCTAAAGGCCTTGCTAGGCCAATAGCGGAGTCAGTTCGAGGGAAAAATATGTCAATGTGATTGCAGACAGGACAGATCGGTAAGTATGGCGGAGAGGAGAGGTTTGTCTCTCAAAGCGGCGACTAGTTCGGCCTCGTCCCAGAGCAGGCGTAGTTTGCGCGTCCTCCCCCCACCTCCGCCAGCCCGACCCCCCGCGCCCACACGAATAGCGCCGCGCGATTCCAACAACGAGCACGCACTCATCATCTCGCTCATATCGAGTGCTCCGATGTTACGAGCCTCCGCCACTCTATACATAAGTCAATCATAAAAATAAATTGTGTGGTTTTATAAAACCACAATGTAAGTGAAACTTTTTGACGTGACGTCTTATAAATCGATGAACGCCGGCTGCACGCACGATAAAGCATTCTTTGTCACGTTCCACCTGAGACGAACGTGCAAGCGAGAGCGCGGAACAAGCGATAGAGGCGCGATCGACCTTATGACGTTATCACGTAAAATTATAGTCCGTAAACCGGCTTTACAGACAAACCATTTTTTTTTCGTTTCGCAGGCATTTAACTGAACGTTTTTGGAAAATTATTCGAATTAGGGTATTTCTTAATCGCGGTTTTAATCTTAACTTAACAATTGGAAAATGGGAAATCAAAAATAGATAAGATACCAACTATACATTTAAATTTCAATCTGCGTATTAGATTACGGATTACATAATAAAAATTCAGATGATAGACGTATTTTGAAAACCGAGTATAATATTAATGTCAATCATTGAATAATTTTGAATTGAGCCATCGTCGCCGCCATATTGGTTTTGGCTGCTCTGCCGAGGAGAGCCTTTCACTTTACCCCTACTTGGGATCGGCTGTACCGCGACATGCGATAGATAGACGAAAAAAATTGAGACGATGGAAAAAAACTATTATATCCGCTCCTTATGGAACACTATATTTTTATATCACGTGTATCCATAAAACCAAACGTTTTTTTATTCTTTATAGGATTTAGCGTTTCACTTGTTACTCTTATTTCATCATATTAAGAAAACGTGTAACATTTATGAAGCACAGTTATACGTATATTCTTTTCATCGAAATGAACGCAGTAAAATTGGAAATAATTAATAAACCTTTTTCATCTTATCATCTTAATAATATTTTTTTATGTAAAGACGAAAAAACATAGAAACAGTTGAAAGCAGAATATACTTTGCCAACGAAATTACTTTGTATCGAGAACACATAGTGTTCATAAATATCATACTTTACTTAAACTTTAAGGACATTATATGAAATGGAGAGGTGAAATATATATTTTTAGATAAGGACAAGTGTCTAAACAGCTTCGACCAACAATAACTAGATAAAGGGTCGGCGTAAAAATACGTCTCAGTAAATAAGAGCTCACTTGAAATGTGTGCCCTTAGTTTGTTTGAACCACAGCCAATGTAAGCCCGTTTCACATGCCGCAGTGTATTCAAAAGATGCAAAAATAATACCCGAAAAAGCAATTTAACAGCTGGAGTATCTTACTTTATTCGTAAGTACGTAATTTATTCGTTACGTGTTAAGGTTGAATTCTCACTAAATGTTGTTTATGTTGTCTTTTCATTTGTGAGGGGAGTAATTTATTACTTTGCTCGTTTTATCGTAAGTACGTAAGTATTTTGAACATTTGTGACTTTATTACTAGGTGTTACGGTTGTAATTAGGTTGAACTTAAAACTGTTTTAATAATTTTTTTTCTCCCTTTCTTAGTAAACAAACAGCTACACTTAAGTATATATTTACGAGGTCAGATTTTAGCTTCAATTTTGTACGTAACCCGTTATCTAGTTATTGTTGATCGAAGCTAAACAAATCTAATCGAAATCCATCTAGTAATCTATACTAATATTATAAAGAGGTAAAGTTTGTGAGTTTGTGACGTTATAGGGGTAATCTCAGGAACTACTGGTCCGATTTGAAACATTCTATCACTGTTATATAGCTTATTTATCGAAAAAGGTTATAGGCTATATATAATCACGCTGAGACCAATAGGAGCGGAGCACTAATGAAGATTTTTTCAAAATCGGGGTATTCTTTCCTATTGAGAGCATCCTCTAAGTGTTAACGTTAGACCAAAGTAACTATTCCACGCGAACGAAGTCGCGGGCGGAGGCTAGTATTATTTATAGAGATTGTTATACTTACTTTTTATAAACGTCGTGTAACTTCCCCATAACGATATCTTTGTTGTTCCCTTTAGTAAGCATTAGCATCAGACTGCACAGGATTAATTTCTGTTGCATCGGGAATCCTTCGTCTACATCTGTGTCTATCTTCCTAGCTCCGCCGTACACGTCGTTCAGGACTTGGAGGACTTCTTTTAGTTCAACAGTCACCGTTTTGTCCTTTATCATATTGTCTATGGATTGATTGTCCAAAAAATTACTGCGTTTCGCGAGTTCTATTACCCTCCGGCCTATATCTAAAGCTCTTCTCATGTCCCCGGAAACAGCGGCTATCTTCGCTATAATTACAAAAAAGACCCAGTATATAATAATTTCGCTATACAATCGTAGTCATTATTGAATCAGACTGTTATTTAAATAATATGTTTAGTTGTCAGTTATTCACAGTGATTCTCAACTAAAACCATTTTTAAAGTTTTTTTTATGGAGCCTTTCATCATTACATAGTATGAAACACATAGTATAAAACAAAGTCCCTACCGCGTCTGTCTGTCTGTCTGTTCGCGATAAAGTCAAAAACTACTGAATGGATTTTTATGCGGTCTTCACCAGTATATTAAGTGATTCATGAGGAAGCTTTTAGTATATAATTTGTCAAGGATTTTTTCAGGGCAGGACAACGTCTGTCGGACCCGCCCGTTGAATTTGCTATCGATATATGTATAAATGAATATTGATATATGCATTTATTATTAAAGTCATAACTTTATTTTCTTTACAGAGGGAAATCTATTGAACTAATCATAAGATTTTAAAAGTTCTTTCACTGGCTTTAAGCTACCTTCTGACGTAACTATATTGCTATTGGGTATTATTAGGTTTAATGCGAGCCAACTCGTTTAGTTGCTAGTATTATTTATACGAAAATGGTAATCTCTGATCGATCACAAAGTTGGCTCACTGAAATGTTTTTATAGGCATTTTTATATTCATTAACTATAATTCTCCACTAGGTGGCCCTGTAGTATGTCAATTTCTTAACTGTTCAGTCGATCGTTAGGAATATTTGGTATAAGTAGATAATTGAACACGGACAATGTTGTTTTGCTATGACTCAAATAGTTATTCATAAATGTGTAGCAAAATAGAAAAAATAGGATGTATCGTAAGGACACAGGATAGAAGTGACACATATAAATTTAAAAAATACAACATAAAGCCAACGACATGCTATTTTGCAAGGCGGTCACTCATCCAAATACTGACCGCGCCCGTCGTTGCCATCGGACGAGAACCAGTGTTTTCAACCCTATATCCGACACAGTGTTTACTTTTCGTCACACAAAAAGGTTGCCGATCAGAATTCTAAACCCCTGCCAAAAGTGAAGTGAAACTTGAAGTTTTTTTTTTTTCAAACTGACTACGCTATTGACCTGGCAAGGTCTTAACATATTCACCGGACTACTGAAACTTGAAGTCTTGATGACTAAAAGTTCTCCGATGTCGACATTGAATTCTACTAATAATTTATAACTTTTAAAGTCGTCGTCGTTGATATAAAAAAAACAACCCATGTACGTATCTACTACGTCACCGTATCGTTTCTAGTATCGAGATTCAAGAAAACTTTTTTTTTTTTTTTCGAACTGACTACGCTATTGGCCAAGCAAGGTCTTAACAGCTTCACCGGACTACTCAAGAAAACCGATCCACTTCGGTCAATACATAGTTTCAAAAACAGTTATTAGGTATTAAGTATATTAATTCGATTTGATATGCCGCAAGATTTGTATTACTAGTGAATGTGAAGTGATTAGAAAATGGTATAGAAAAGTGATTGACTTGAGATTGGGAGAGTTGGTATTTACGAGATACGTGAAGCTGTTAAGACCTTGCTAGGTCAATAGCGTAGACAGTTCGAAAAAAAAAGAAGAAAAAAAAAGGATATTGTTTTAACATGTTCAATGCTAAATGATGCTACATACTAATATAATTAACCAACTCACCAGCTAACATCTGTAAAGCGACCGGTGAGAAGACATTGGTGTTGTCCTCCTTAGCTAAAACCGTGGTAAATATATTGATAATTTGTTCTTTGGTGTACGGTGCAAAATGCAGTGTTTGAGGTCGAAGGGAACATCTGGCCTGTAATCTCGGTAATGTTCTCTCTGTGAGGTCCAACGCGTTCGCGATTCCGATCAGCACCAAACGGGAACCAACCAACGCAGGCCATTCGAATATCGTGTATAAAACAGATTGGCGTTTACTCTCCAATTGGTCAATCTCATCCAACACTAGAAGTCTGCAATGTTATACTAACAGTTAATATACCTCTGTAGGTTCCGATATTTTAATTAAAAATATCGCGGCGTAGCAAACAACGCGCAAGTCAATTAGACTTATATTATAAGGGAGTGAAAAAAATGGCTGTCCGCAAGTATGTATGTCTGTCGGTGTCTAGTATTATACCAAAATGAGTACAATATATAGACTACGGGACTAGAGGAACTTCGTAAAGTACATAGTATATGAGCATTCTCATATATATCTTCATATATACACCGTGACTGTTTAAAGAGTGACAACCTTCAATCGTGTTATAGTTCATGGTCACATTTAAATAATAATATAAAAACAAATACTAATAAGCAACAAAGAGAACCCAAGTTAAAGTTTGTTCTAAAACTCTCAAAAGTATGGGTATAAATTTTAATAATCCTAGGTTGAATCACAGGTGACAAAACCTGCCAGCAGCGTCCCGGAGTTTATAACCTTCGATAATAAAACGGACAATATACCCTTCACTTTCACTTAAGTTTTACTACACCTGACGGTCATTGACACTGTGCTTTAACATAGATGTATTTTTTTAATTTATTTAGAACGAGTTCCAAGTACTGAGTGTCCTGCAAAAATATTGCTAAAGAGTAACCAGTCACCCAGTATAACTCTTCTGTTTGCATGTATGTGAACTACACCTAAACGGCTGAACAGATTTTGATGATTTTTTGTGAGTCTTCATGTCTATTCAAGAATAGCTCAGATTTAAAATTGGAACCGGTAGGTGCCACTGCGGTTGAATTTTAGGATTTTTTTATTATCAAGGCAGGACAACGTCTGCCGGGCTCGCTAGTATATACATATAAGCCAAAAAAGTTCCACTTCCTCCGTGTGTACACACTGATACACGCACTGTTTTTTTTTTTTAATTTTGAATGTTAGAATCTTCATGCAGAAATTAACTTAAATTAAATTAAGTGATTTAAATTGAATTGTGGGTCTTTATTGGTTGAAACATTTAAAATGTGATATGTAGTTTGACGCGTTACGAGAATATTTATTCAATGACATTTAGAACTAAAAACCGTCAATTTTCGATTTAGTCCGGTGTAGCTGTTAAGGCCTTGCTAGGCCAATAGCGTAGTCAGTTTGAAAAAAAAAATGCACCAACGTGTGTGGTTTCTAACTTAGGAGACCGATTTCCATGAGACGTACAGACTATTATAAAGACTATGATAAAACTTATTAACACCATTATATTCATACCTATAATATTTAGATATAATATTATAAGCAATGGTAGCTCAGTGGTTAGCGAGTTCAGACGTGTCGTTTGACGTAGGTTCGAAACCTTCCGAATCTACCGAAGCTATCGGTGAAGGAAAAAATCTTGATTCACCTTTTTTATTTCCAAAGGAGGCAAAAAAAAAAGGCAAATGAGTATGTGGGTCACCTGATGTTAAGTGACCATCACCGTCCATAGACACTAGCAACACCAGGAGAGTCACAAGTGCGTTGCCAGCCTGTGTATGGGTAGGGGTAGGGGTAGGGACAGGAGAAAGGGAAAAGGAAAGGGGGAAAGGAGGTGGGCCTCCGGCGCTCTCACTGACCGAAAGAAACGCAACAATGCAATCACTGTTATTTCACGTCGGTGTTCTGTGAGAGGGTGGTACTACCCCGGGCGAGCCGACTTATGCAGGTTAAAACTAGTAATAGTTACAGCGTGGCTCTACCACCTTCTTACCAACCTATGGCATAGTGGTGTATGGATTTTTCTATGTCCACCGTCCGCTAGCTACACTAGTTAGCCCTCAAGTCGAAAATCTATACTCAAGTATGTACATGGTAGGTGTCCACTTTAAGGGGCTCGGACCGCGCATAGTCAAGGCGGCAGCGGCACTCGGACGACTCCTCCCCAACATGGGGGGGCCGGGAGCCGACTGCCGTCGCCTCTATATGGGGGTCGTCCGGTCCATGGTCGCCTACGGGGCACCGTTGTGGGTAGACAGACGCCCTTAACGCCACAAATATTCGTGCGCTGCGAGCTGCGCAGCGTACCGTGGCGTTGAGGGTGATACGAGGGTACCGCACGGTGTCCTCGGGGGCGGCCATGGTGATGGCTGGCTCCCTTCCTTGGGAGCTAGAGGCGGAGGTGCTTGCCGCTGTATATCAATATACGGCGGCTAAGAAACGGATGGGGGAGCCTCTAGCTCCCAGAGAAATAGAGAAAAGGAGGAGAGAGGCTAGGGACGAAGTGGCAGAAAGGTGGAGGCGGGACCTGGCGGACGCGCGGTATGGTCGATACACGATCGACGCTGTCCGCCCGGTCCTGCCAGATTGGTGCAATAGAGGATGGGGCTCTCTGACGTTCCGTCTGGTGCAGGTCCTGACTGGGCACGGTTGCTTCGGTTGGTACCTGCACCGGATAGCACGCAGGGAGCCGACCGCCGTATGCCATCAGTGCGGCATTGACCCGGACACCGCGCAGCACACTCTGTCTGAGTGTGCTGCGTGGGAGGAGCAACGTCGCACTCTGGCTGCGGCGGTAGGGCAAGACCTCTCACTGCAGTTTGACCGCCTCCTCCCACCGTAGCTGGACCTAGGGAAGATGGGTCGGGGGGCCCATCTTCCTATTGCACAGGTCCGGCGGACGGAGGAGACGGCCGGTGTGTACCCGGCTGTCTCCTAACAGGACGAGGCCCGGCGGCAGCAATATCACTTGAGGGCCAACCGCTGGGGCAGCACGATGAAGTCTATAGAGATCTCGTGCCGCCCCAACTTAGCGGTAGACGTACACCGTGGGGGTTTTAGTCTGTGCGAGACGGACATAACCCACCCTCTCCCCCGGGAGGGTGGTGTATCCATAAGGGATTTCCCCAAGTAAAAAAAAAAAAGGGGTCTTCGCACCAACTACACTTGTGGTGTAGTCCTACTCAAATCAAAAATACTTTATTCCATTTAGGCCCTAGGAAGGCACTTATAAACTTAGCCTGTTTACCATCTTAAACGACGTCGTCGTTTAACATCAGGTGAGATTGTGGTCGAACGTTAAAATCAAGTATTTAACAATGATATTATAAGTAAAAAGCTGTAGATACGTCATAAGCGCTTCGACAGCGCCTTGTGAAAACTTGGCTAGTTAGCAAACGTTATCTCAGTATCGTGTCAGCATTAATCGAAGAATGTCGCGTACTGATCGTTTCATAAAATGCCACAAAACTATGTGTGCCATTCTGTGTCGTGAGATATTGCATAAACTATACAAGCAAAACTTCTTACAGTTTATTTATTCACGCACCATTCACATTACTATTACCACGAATTATTTAATATTTTTCAAATATTACGAAACCAAAAAAATATTACGCAAAGAAATGATAGATGTCAAAGAAACAAAGCAAGCTGTCATGTCTGTTTCGATTATTTTTTATTTTTGACAGACAGATCTAATAAACATACTACTATTTCTTTTTCACCACCGATATTAAGAACATGTCATCTTACTTCCACAGATAGTGTGACGTTACAATATTTTAATTTACGTGTGTGTGCGTTATCATGCCATTTGTTTTGTCAAAATATCATGTAGGTAACGTATCTACACCTTTTTTCTTATAATATCATTGGTATTAACAAAATACATCGTATGATAACATTACATATACGCTACGATTGTAGTGTTACAAAACTTTTTTTAAATAAAGTTTTCGAAACGTTAAAGTATGTTCTACAATGAAGTTCGCGGGAAAAAAATTAGGGAGATATATATTTTTTTTATATCATAGGTGGCAAACGAACAGGTGGGTCACTTGATATTAAGTGATCACCACCGTCCATGGACACTAACAACACGCGAGGAGTTGCAAGTGCGTTGCCATCCTTTGGGGGGAAGGATTAGGGGAGGGAGAGGAGAGGGGAGGGGAGGTGGGCCTCCGGCGCTCTCACTGACCGAACGAAACGTAACAATGCAAGCACTGTTACTTCACGTCGGTTTTCTATGAGAGGGTGGTACTACCCCGGACGAGCCGACCCATTCATGCTGAAACCAGTAATAGTTTCAGCGTGGCTCTACCATCAAAATGATGATGGAGATGTAATAGCATAAAGGTTGAGAGCCACTGGTATAAGTAGATACGAGTGTAATTATTTTTTTTGTGCTAAGACATTCAAGGTTACTGAACTTTCAAATTTATAGTCATAATTTATTTTAAAAGGCATTACATTTGTTTTATGGTATTTGCGTGATGCAGCAAGAAGGATTATATCTTTTAAGTGTAATTATAGTATTTATATACTTTTGTAAGATTCAGTGAGCCGATAAATTATTAAATAGTGTTGGCAAAAAAGTATTTGAAGCAGTTATACGCATAGTATCACCCTTTTGAGAAGTAATTTTAAAATCAGGCCACACCTAACGATGCGTGTTCAACATACTTAACACTGATTAGATATCTCAAAATTCACTCAACAGTACTAATGGAATGCTATTAAATTTGCATGTAATTGTTAGCGTCAACTCGTGTGACATACATCATGCGATTACTGTTTCACTCAAAGCTATATTTAAAAAAGTGGTTTTGCATAAATAAGGATTCTAACCATGTATTTATTGTGCCATTTAGCGAACAAAAACAACTAGTGTTATCATATGCATTTATATATATACACTTCGTTCCACTATCCTTTTTAAGTTCCGTATTTCCGAAGTCAGAAGTAAGGGACAAAAGTTAAAATTGTAAAATATTTACCCAAAACAAAATTACGTTATTTCGATATTACTGTTTCCGAAATCGGTGTATTTTCGAGTAAGTCAAATATATCAGCGTAGGATTCACTGTCGTGTTACTATTCTCGTATTTAAGAATAATCAACGCAATCTTCTATATTATAATAAAACTGTAGCATTTTATGAGAAAAAAAAATCCTAAATGTAATCTCGTAACATTAGTTATCACTGTGCCAAGTTTCGTCAAAATCGGTTCAGTACTTTCAGAGTGATGCGCGTTCACAGGGACAGACAGACAGACAAAAATTTTAAAAGGGTTATTTTTGGCTTCTATATCGACAACAAAGATTTTTGTCTGTCTGTCTGTCCCTGTGAACGCGCATCACTCTGAAAGTACTGAACCGATTTTGACGAAACTTGGCACAGTGATAACTAATGTTACGAGATTACATTTAGGATTTTTTTTTCTCATAAAACGCAAGGGATTCTCCATGATCTGCCTGTTTGTCTGACCCTTTAAACACGTATTACTCTGAAAGTACTGAACCAATTTAGACGAAATTTGGCACAGTAATAACCAATATTACAAGGTTACATCTAGGATACTTTTTATTTCATAAAACACAAGGGATTCCCCAGGATAACGGACGAAAGTAAAAAAAAATGTAGTTCATGATATTCTTGACGAATTTTGGTAAATTTTTATTGTGCTATTATATATAGCAGACAGATTAGCTAAAAAATTAAGCTATATTTCCATATGCTACTTAAAAAAAAATACCAAAAAAAAACGACCACCGTGATTCGAACCGTCGGCTCCGTCGAAACATATAAAGCCCCGTACGTTACAACTGAGCTACGCCTACATGACATTTCTGTACGTAATTATCGACCACGTATGAAACATTTATGTAGACGAAACTGTCACTTATGTTGTTACATTTATTTCATTGTATAAAAAAATGTTTGCTAAACAAAGGTGACAAGATTTATTTATTTATCTATACTATAATAAAACTGTAACAAAGCCAAATCTGTACATTACAAGGTTACATTTAGGATACTTTTTGACCCATAAAACGCAAGGGGTTCTCCAGGATAACGAAAGAAAAGAAATTAGTTAATGTAACTAGACTTTTTTGCGACACCTTAGTATAAGAGCCAGCAACGTTGGAAGAACGAGAATTTGAGAAAAGTTGGTTCTTTAATATGAAGATATATTATGCCCTTCCAAACACGATTCAGGATACCTGGTAGCCGGTTAACGTTGTATTTTTTAATGCGAATTACACCTTTACAGATCAACATTTTGATTTATAAATAATTTAAGGAACATTTTTTGTCAGTAACTTTTATAAGTTTAACGTTTATACGTTATTAAAAACATGAATTTTTCACTGCCAGACAATTTTGTTATTGACAATAATGTGCCTGGTGATATTCTTTATAAACAAAATAATTCATTTCAAACCATTTTATTTTTTCCCTTGCAAAGAACATATTTCATTTTGTTAACCAGGCTCTTCCACAATTATGGCTATCTTTATTATACAGCCAGTGTTGCGCTAAGCTAGAGTTATAACTAAGTTATTCTATACATAGGTTTTGGTAGGGGGTAGAGCCACGCTGAAGCTATTACTGGTTTCAGGATGAATGGGTCGGCTCGCCCGGGGTAGTACCACCCTCTAACAAAAAGCCGACGGGAAGTAACAATGCTTGCATTAGTGCGTTTCGTTCGATTAGTGAGAGCACCGGAGAGGCCCACCTCTCTTCCCCTTCCTCCTCTCCCCTTCCGCTTCCTCCCCCTCCAACACAGGTTGGCAAGGCACTTACGACTCTCCTGGTGTTGCAAGTGTCTATGGACGGTAGTTATTACTTAACACCAGGTGACCCACCTGTCCGTTTGCCTCCTATGACATAAAAAAATACATTATATTTTTAATTTACCCTTTTTTATGTTGAAATAAAATAATATTAAAAAAAAGTGTGTGTGTGTACTTATGTACACGCATTAGAAGTTATACTTCTTTGGCGTAACAAGTAAAAATCTTTTCAAAAATTTTATCTTGCGCCTTATTCTACGTTTGTAGAAAAAACGACACTAACAATAAAAAAAAGGTATTTAATACAATGAAAGTTTTAATATAAAGAAATACAAACAACAAATACAAAGAAACAAAATGTTGACTATAGCTAACTTCAGGGTGTCGGTTTTTCGTGACGGTGTGTGCGCGCAACGTAAAAATTTACTCTCATCATTTTTTTGTTACGGTGTGCGCGTTCATCGTAAAAATTTACTCTCATCATTTTTCCCTAACGCGCCAAAAGAAATATAACTTCAATAAAATTACAGATATCTTAACATGGTTTGAACATACTTCTTTATTTACAAAAAATTGCATCGGGCACATTATTGTTAATATCAAAAATGTCTGGCAATAATAAATTCACGTTTTAGTAGCGTTTAAAAGTTAGTGAAAAACAAAACATTCTAAAATTATATAAAGTTCAATATTTTTGCCTGTAAAGGTTTACCGGCAGCCAATTCGCTGTCGAAACCGTTGCCTAGCTCTTAGACAAATAGTCACAGGCAAGTGACAGATGACACATGTTGCTCATATCTTTTTAATATTTATGTTTTTCTTTAATACAATGTAGTGTGAAAAAGTTTTATTACAAGTTGAAGTTGAATAGTTATGATGTCATTCAGTGTTTAATTTATCATTATTTATTTTATGAATATATTTTAACGTTTAAATTACAATTTAACTCTATCAACTTGATATTTTATAATGTAAACTATACTGAGCGTATAGTAAACGCCTACAAAAAAGGGAAAGGAACTACGTTCCAACTGGAGGACCATGGACCTCTCAAGCTTTTTTTACATTACTGCCAATATACGTAGGTTAGTTTTTATTTTAATTGAACCCGGTAGATGATGTTACGAACGGGTTGTAGGCTTATTGGCACAGAAGTTACTGGGACAACGTACTGGGAAGACATTTATCGGCAATATATGTAGGTTATTTGTTATACACATGTTGCTCATATCTTTTTAATATTTATGTTTTTCTTTAATACAATGTAGTGTGAAAAAGTTTTATTACAAGTTGAAGTTGAATAGTTATGATGTCATTCAGTGTTTAATTTATCATTATTTATTTTATGAATATATTTTAACGTTTAAATTACAATTTAACTCTATCAACTTGATATTTTATAATGTAAACTATACTGAGCGTATAGTAAACGCCTACAAAAAAGGGAAAGGAACTACGTTCCAACTGGAGGTCCATGGACCTCTCAAGCTTTTTTTACATTACTGCCAATATACGTAGGTTAGTTTTTATTTTAATTGAACCCGGTAGATGATGTTACGAACGGGTTGTAGGCTTATTGGGACAGAAGTTACTGGGACAACGTACTGGGAAGACATTTATCGGCAATATATGTAGGTTATTTGTTATCTTAATTGGACCTGGTAGGTGATGCTGCGAACGGGTTCAAAGCATATTTTAAAATATTTCTCACATACCAACTGGGTATATGTTTGAGTGAGTCCCTGGATAGTTGGGATTCACAATTTGAAACAGTAGGTATCGCTGCAATCGGGTTTTGAGATGTATTTAGATTTTTTGCGTTTAAAAGTACAATCGAAACCGGTAATAACCGATTTGGTGCAGACGAAGTCGCACGGGTTAGCTAGTACAAAATATTTTAAGAATAATTCCTACTAATTTCTTTGAGAATCACTCAACAATTTAGAAAGCTGACGTCACAATAACATTAGATTTACAATGTAGTTTATATTATCTATACATATAATAAGAAAGTGTCTGTACTTCTTATGATTTTAGTTTTTTTTAAATGTTGCTGGTGTCTTGGAATAAGTAATAAAATACATTTCAGTCATTTTTAGAAATGTCCGTGTGTCTGTCTGTTTGTTATGAACATGCATTACTGCTAAAGTACTGCGTTCACGATAAAATCTCACCAAGTAAATCACAAAGCATATCCTCGAGTAACATTTAGTCATGGTCTCATTCAAATCGGTTCACTCTATTAAAAGTTTTGGTAATTTTAATGACGACGCGACTTAAGTACGAGACAAACGTAGATAAATTAATGTATGTATATATATGTATAGTAATGTATATGTTTTTTTACATTCGGTTATACGCGGAATAAGTCGCAGGTACAGCTAGTAAATTAAATTTGTTTAAATGTTTATACTTCAATAACGGTTAAATAACTAAATAGATTTTATTTTAATAAAATTCGTTTATGTCGTTGAATGGGATATAAAATATTATTTTTCATTTGACTCTCGAACGAAAACGGCAGATAACAGCTAAATAAAGCCAATTTAGTAGACGTACAATAAAAACTTACCTATGTATGTATTTGTATAATTGTATATGTATTTGCTTGTATTATTATTTATTATGTTTGTATTATTATTATTTTTTTATTCTCAGGTTTATGGTGGTCATTGTGCAACCAAGGCAGTGAATAGCTTTTTGGACAGGCACATTTGTAATATTTGTATCTTTTTTTTCGATGTTTACTTTTTGTTGTTGTTAGCTGTTTACATGTATAAGTTCTGTTACATTTATTGTCAATACACCGACTACACGTCCGTACAGTACTTAAGGTCTCCATTGAAAATCAGCGCTGCAGTACCACCCTAATTATGCTGCAGCACTTTGCTGAATGGAGGTGCCTTTGTTGGATATTCTAATAAGCTATGTATATGTTCATTTTGTTGTTTTGATGTTATCCAGCAATAAAGACATTTTCTTTCTTCTTTCTATTTATATAAAGAAGATATATCATTGAAAATTGGTTGTCGGACAGTTTAAACGATGGAATATCAATCTGACGTCCGCAAGTTCCCGGCATGTATAGTCCGCGTCAAACTTTTTGGCGGCCGCTCTGAATATAGCCGTGAGTATGGGCTTACGCATAATATCATTAAAAGTTGAATACAAAACAAAGTAAAAGTAGGATTATAGGAATCTAAATTGGCATATATTTATCCTTAAGTTGTCTCGATATTACGCATATAATAAAATACCTATTATTACGTAAATTTGTGATCTACGCAGCTATATTCAGGGCGGTCAAAAAGATTGGCGCGTACTATACCAACCAATATTTCGGAATTCATGTCCATTTACTCATTTAAATTGGTAACTTTATCGTCTGACGGCGAAGTAATACATCGAGAGGAAACTTGAACCTGAGAAATGTTCTTGTAGTATCACAGTATGTGGGTAAAAATATAGAACTGGATTTCTCGGAGTTTAAAATCGGTAATACATGTTAGACTGACGTTATGATTATGCCCTTATTTGTTTAAGAAAGTAACTAAATTTGTTAAACAACTTACATCATTCTGTGGTTCTTATTCAGATATTTTTCAATAGCACTACAAGACGCTTCAGTAGACGTCGCGACCTTCAACTCCAATTCTTTACATATCCTCGCGTATATACTGTTTGCTGACTTCATCATTGTACAATTTACGTATACTTGTTTGTAGTATGTTTTTATCTACAAAAAAAAATGACACTTGTTTGATGAATTATACCCAGACTATATACCAGGTGACTGTTTAGACAGTTGCAATATTTCTGGAGGAGACTCTGTACTCGATTCTCGTTCTAAATTAATTAAAAAAATACAATACAAAAATACAAAAACTATACTCAATCCTCTATGTTAAAGCAGTGTCAACGACCGTCGGGTGATTCCACTTTCATTTGAAAGGGAACGTGGGAACGTCAGGAATAAAAGAAAAGGGTTTATCGCCCGTTTTACTATCAAAAGTTATTAACTCCGTGTCGCCCATTGTAGTTTTTGACACCGGTCATTGCACTAAGATTTATTATATTACGTAGCCATACTTTTGAAAGTCTTAGAACAAACTTTAACTTAGGTTTTCTTGGTTGTTTATTAGTATTTGTTTCAATATTATTATTTTATATGTTAAATATGACCATGAAGTGTCATATCCTAGAATACTGCGTGTCTAAACAGTCACCTGGTATATTATTCCGAAGTAAACACAATTTACCTCTGGCAAGTGTAATATATGTGACAAACTAGCTGTTTTTCCTGTACCCGGTTGTCCAGAAATATACAAAGACGCGGAGGTTTCGTTTTCAGCGTGTTCAGTTAAAAAATTCCGAAGCCAGTCAATCTCTTTTTCTCTACTTGTTAAAGGTCTTGCAATTATTTCATCGCTATAAAAAACCAAAGTATTTTTTTATCTTCACAAAAATATTTTGTTCTACAGATTTTAAATTGCTAAAACATGCAATTACATAATCAGAGTGTAACAGATACGTAGCAATTATTTAATATCAAGATGTTTTTTATTATTATTTGACAAAAGTGTCCCCAAAGATCTTACCCGTTTGTTTTTGATTGGGAGATTTCATCAGCACATATATATCGTGTTGAAGGTTTCATTGGCGAATCAATTTCTGGAATATATTAGTAATTATATATAAAACTTAGAGATAGCAATCATACAAACGGTAGAAATGTAAAAGAAGTCGTGTCACTTTTCAGGTGATTCAAAAACAAAATACACAATATTCATTTCCCTATAATTCAATATTAATAATAGCAACAAATAATAAAAATGCGCGTAGACACGCGAATGTAGCTACACTTTATCTACACAAATAATTAAAATCGAAGTATTTGTTTGTAATATCAAATTAACTACTTTGTACTAAACGGATACGAAAGTGTAATAGGTACTTATAACATTTTTATTTTTGTAACTTTTTATTTTTTTACCATTTCTTTTAAATTTTTGTCTCTCTATTTGTTTCTGCTAAACTTCGAAATGGTTAGACCGATTTTGACGGAACTTTCGCTGGTAGTTAGCTGATAATATAAGAAGCAACTTACGACTACTTTACTTCTAGAAAAAAATTAAGGCCTGCGCAAATATAATTCTTTAGAAAGATCAAACACATACGAAGTCGCAGAAGCTGACAATACAAATATAAAATTCTGGTATGAGTTCTTAATTCTCCTCCTAACTAATCTGGCTGAATAACATCTTCTTACCGGGTTTGCCAGTACCATATAATGTCATGTTCTTTTATATTTTGATATAGATAATATGATGAATAGTTTGTAACATAGATGTCGCTTCTGGCAGGTTTGCCCGTTGGATTGTCGACTCCATATCTACAAGTTCGAACTTCGGCATGTAGCAACGAAGGTTTCGAAGTTCTCGTTTCATTTACTAAACTTAAACTGGTAACACTATCGGCTGACAGTGAAGAGAAACATCGTGAGAAAACATGAACCTGAGAAATATAATGTCGAACAGTAATGTACTTACCATCTTGTTTTTTTAAATCATCCTTTATGTGTCTTTTGAGTGGTTTTCGTTTAACAATAACATCATTCATAATATTTGAGATATCATTATTTTCATCAGTTTCCTTGTATTTTACGTATGTTTTTTTGCGCAGCTTGAAAGGTATACTTTGTTGTGTGGTCATCTGAAATATCAATCGTAAATATATTAATAAAGTATATAAATTCTCTCGTTTGGATTTTTAATGTACTGTCTATTCATTTATCTTCTATCTGCATGGCGGTGCGTAAATTGTCATCGAAAAATTTGCATATAAAAAATTCGAGGCAGTCATAAGGACTGCAGACAGAAGTGAAAATTCAAAACAATGGAAGAACCGTATTCTTTTTTGAAAATTTAAATCAATTATAAGTTGTTTGAATTATTTAAATTTCATCATTTGTAAACTGGAATTATTAACATTAGTCAAGTATTCATAACTATTCGCACCCCGAGCAATAAAGTTACATTATACAGTATATTAACATCGGTTAAAGGAAGCTAATATCGAGGATGTGTCCAGTCATGGTGTTCATCACTACGTCATGACATACATCCTCCTCGATGCAACAGCACTCGTCATCACAGGATTGGCTTGCCAGTTCCTACACGTTAGGAGACGGCTGCCTCGCAATGAACATCTACACGAGCCACCGATTCAGGAGCAGCGTCGACCATCTCGTAACCGCACACTATCTACGCAACACCGGCCACTCGACCTCCCGTCTCATTTTCTCCTCTCCCTAACATTATAGTGTAATTTTAAATTTATATAACTTATCACTTATGCTTCCTTATAATTTGTAGATATTTAATCTTAGATGGCCAAAATGTACGAGCAATCGTACCTATTTTACTTACTGTGCAATATTATTTTATAAGTAATATGTTATTATTACAAATAAATCAGTGAACATTAAGCACTCGACGGAAACGGTTGTTTCATTTCGCTGATCCGTCTATCATTTTTATATATAATTTTTCTATCAATATCACTATCAAATATCATCATCAAATTATCATAATACTGGAACACCCTACAAAACATATAATGGGATGCATAAGCTCAATATAAATTTTTACATGTACACAGGCCGCTATAGTGACGCAATCGCAATACCCCACGGGCTTGTGAGGTCATCGGTGACGCGAACCCATAAGTTTTCCCTTACCAAAAATCGTTCAAGACGGTTAAACAAGTTTTCACATAAAAAATGAATGACAGAAGCATTATAGATGGACACAACATTGAGCCTATAAATGTATTTACTGCTTATCCTTTTGATTTTTTTTTTTATGTCATAGGTGGCAAACGAACAGGTGGGTCACCTGATGTTAAGTGATCACCACCGTCCATGGACACTAACAACACCTGAGGAGTAGCAAGTGCGTTGCCACCCTTTGGGGGGAAGGGTTAGGGGAGGGAGTGGGAGAGGAGAGGGGAGGTGGGCCTCCGGCGCTCTCACTGACCGAACGAAACGCAACAATGCAAGCACTGTTACTTCACGTCGGTTTTCTATGAGAGGGTGGTACTACCCCGGGCGAGCCGACCCATTCATGCTAAAACCAGTAATAGTTTCAGCGTGGCACTACCACTCTCAAATATTTAAAACGAGTTTTTACTCGCCGTTTCGCCTGTGTTAATGTGGACTTGACATATCCCTCAGAAGCAGTATTTTCATTTTAATATGATTTTGTATGCTTCTGATTACGTGTATGTAATATTTCATGATGATGGGTTCAATAGTTAAGGTGTAAAAGCACAAGAAACAAACTCACATTTGTAATATGTATCAGTAAAGATTGGAACACATTAAAAAAACCCTTTTAAAATGTTGGTGACAAATGACAGTCGCGGCTCGAAGTTTCGAGTTGCTGGTAATACGAATAAAAAACCTTAATAGTTGGTAGAACCACGCTGAAGCCATTACTGGTTTCAGCGTGAATGGGTCGGCTCGTCCGGGGTAGTACCACCCGATTCACAGAAAACCGACGTGACGTAACAGTGCTTGCATTTCGTTCGGTCAGTGAGAGCGCCCAAGTCCCACCTCCCCTCTCCTCCCAAATATAGGCCGGCAACGCACTTGCGACTGCCCTGGTGTTGCTAGTGTCTATGGACGGCGGTGATCACTTACCATCAGGTGACCCACCTGTTCGTTTGCCCCTATAATATTAAAAAAAACTTCGAGTGTTAATGGTTAATTTTTCTTAAAACATCTAAATAGCAGACATCCCTTTAAAAATCACAAAATCGACACAGAACCACTTGAATGGAATGTAGCATAATAATTGAATAACAACAAAGGTCTGTAAAAATCATATAATTTTATTGCAAATACACACAGATTATTATTATACTTATTGGTTATTCAAAATTTCGCAAAACATATATATAACAATAATTAAAATTAAACATACAAACAAGGTAGCTTACAATATATACAGCAAATTTCCTTCAAGACAATGAATTTATTCAAAAATTTTATTGCATTAACATATCCAATGAAAATGTTATTAATTATGCTTGTGAAAAAGGAAGATAATTTATTGCATAACATTATTTAGGTATTATATTCATCTTTTGTAAAAAATCCTGACTTACAAATTATTCACACATTTTTACTACATATTCTATTTATTTATCTTTACAGAATTAATGTATTATACATTTCATAAAAAACACGTTAATATACGTTTCATGTTACAGTTGAAAATAGTTTTCACTAAAACTACATATTTATTAGTGAGAAATAATATATAGATAAATAAAATGTAATTTAAAACAAGCTCATAATATATTGTATTTAGGAGAATCTTTACTAATAATAATAATAGCTACATAGTGATTTTAGTGATTCGCTTCTGCGGGTTGCGTTTCGGGATCAGCATGTGCATATCCAGCATTTCGCAGGCCGGCATGACAGTGGCGACCGGCGATGGATAGTGTGTCATTCGGTGGTCGCCATTGTTTTTGGATTGTACTGTGCTTACCATCAGGCACAGTAAAGTCATTTTGCCGTGCTACTATAAAAAAAAAATATTGGAATTGTGGCCAAAGCTATATAATGCGAAGAACGTCTATTAACAAAAATAAAAATAATCATTGTTAGTGAAGATATTATGGGTTTATGTTTAAAATATTAGTTTAATTACATCCATTTAATTTTAGATACGGATCTCATCTCAGGACCTGTTTTCACAGATGCTTCACTTGCATACTGGCATATAGCTGATGACCTAATTAATAATTTAGCTACCTTTTTTTTTAAACGAGGGATCCGGGTTAACATAATGAGCCTATGGAGCAGTATCCAGAACCTCGCGAACACTATGTGCATTTTTACATTGAACAAACATTTTTTGCTAAATTCCACACAATCGAAGTCGTAGGTAACAGCTAGTCTATTTAAAAAACCTGATCAATACTAATTTATTCGATTTTTTATTTATATTTCAAGTACACTACTAATGTCCAGGCCAAAGTAGTTAGTAGTAACGTTACAATATAAACTATTAGGTCCGTACCTAAAAAGCTAGTATTTCATACTCGATATATTAGTTCTATTTAGATTTCCAAATTACACGTGATGTCAACAACGTGTACGGGTCCAAGTCCCACTAGTGAACCCGGGGTGTTTTTTTGACTTGATCCCTTTCGTTCCTAAAATTGTTTTCTCAACGATGATCTTTGTGGTCGATCCAGAATTAAATTAATTAAAATCATAGTGGCAGCAGATTCATCTCAAACGACATTGGATTTAGCAGCAGGCTTCAGCGTAAGTGATAAAATGACACTGATTCATTTATGTGAAATTGCATAGATAAAAAGCTCGAAAAGTTAACACAAACTGGACAAAAATAACAAAAACTATGGCAAATAAAGTGCGATTGAAGAACCAATGCGATAACTCTGAATCAAATTGTCATTTATTATGAAATGTACACTACACTACAAAAAAAGTAGTGTTAAATAGGGAAGCAACAACAGTAGACTTTTCTGAGAATACACATTTTAACTGTAACATTATAACTTTTACGACGGTACAATTTAGTATAGTAGTTTATTTACGAATAAGTAATACAAAAAAAAACAATAATCAATATCATTAAAATAAAAATACTATGGGTAAAAGTATAGATTAAACTATACAATTATTGCAAGTATTATTCCATACAAAGTTGTACGTACTTTAACAACACAATTGCAAGTTGAATTTTGTAAACACCTTCTCCAAGAAAGGAACCTATCTATCAAACAAATTTTAAATTTCTTCGATAGTGCGTCGATGAATGCGATCACGATATTTTCTTCCCTAGTACTTATCATATAGATTTGTCTTATTACAAAAGTAATTTATTGTAAAGTGTATTAGAATATTTATTAATCTTTATACACATACATTATTAGCTAATATCAAAACGGTGATAAACATTTTATAACAAATAAATATGTGTATTTGTCCACTGTAAAAGTAGAAATGTATGGACTTTAATCAGGTTCAAACTCAAACATATCATAGCTTTTACCTTAGCCTTGAAAGCTTTTCATCAAGTTGTTTATATTACTTTATTTAATATACATATATGCTTATAGGCCTATTTTTGGGGGCACGCTAATTTTCGAAAGATGCACGTCCATAATTTTTTGGATCTCAAAGATTGCAAAATTGTACACCTTGTTATTTTGGGTACTTGTGGCATTTTATGGTAAGACACTGTTGTAAAATTTTCAGAACGAAAACCAACTTATGGCAATTTATCGGTATTTTCGAATTTTCCTTTAAGGGCACTGCATGTACCCGTGTGCCCCCACAAAAAAGCCCTACATATGTTTCACAAAAAATTACTTTAATTATACAGTATAAAAAATTTCAAACCATATGATAACCCTTTTATTATAATTGTTTTTTACCACGTAAAGTTTGTTTAAATTTATGTTTAAGCTTACATTTTAAAAATTGAATCAATTCAGTTACTTGTAAGCACTATATTATTATTTTGGAGCCTACAGACTTCACATGAGAGAATAGTTTCACTTTTTTTTTATATTAACTTAATAATAAAACTTATAAAATAAATTATGACGTCAATATCGGTTGAATAAAATGACTTCAACATTGGTTCTGAGCTTTCAGAGAAAACCATTATGATGAAGCTATAGTTTTATGGTAGGTAATGCCACCCTTCTTCTAGGCTTAATGACTTACTACCATATTGAGTTACAATATTAATAAGTATCAGCTGAGATTCTGGAGGATTAAGAATTATTTATTGTAAATTATTCTCATAACATTGTATCATATAATCAAACAATTATAATTTCAAAATTATTAATTTATAATTAAAAATTTATAAAGGAATACCCTACTAATGAGATACTTGAACATACATCATAGGATGGTTTCCTCTTCATTACAATACAGAAGTACAAAGATGTTTATCATATCTAAAGCACTTTATAAGGACATTTAACACCATATAATAGTTATACTACATTCACCTAGTAAAATGTGCTTCTAATTTTCATTTGAATGTTTTAAGAGAAAAATGTATCTATCTTGATATAATATTTACTATAGAAGAATTAAAATTCTGTTCATTTAACAGTTTTAACAAGAACTATTAGATGTTTTTAAAAATATGCCTACATATTCTTACATAATAAGAAGAATATATATTTGATGCATTATTTAATTCATATAACCAAATTGTACACATACTATACTATATAAGTTATGCAAAATGTATTCTAAAATTTTTCTTTCTGTTTAGACTGTCTTCCTAGAATCAAAAAGAATATGGTAACATGGAGATACGTCAATTCACATTTTAAAATAACTTTTTTAAGCAATGATCCCTATAGTTTTTCTGTATCTTCTATGGTTTTCAACTTTCTCATAATGATCCAATTAAATAACCTAACATAAAACAAAAAGGTCATAATAATAAAATTTATCCTATCACTTCAATTCAAAAGCATGTTAGATTAATTATAGCTTATCTTTATTGTTAAAATCATTTTGAGTCTGGTGAACCATGTTGGACATATTCTTCATAAAATCGTATTGTCGCTGTGCCTTAATCCATGCATTTACTTCCAATTGTCTAGCAAGTTGTTGAGATATAAAGTCACTTGGGGCATTCATTGTAGGAGGAATTGATTTCATTGTTGATGTAAGTGGTTGCCATATTCCTGTTAGTTTGTTTGATGTCAATGGTTTTACAAGTTTTGGTCCTGGCTTAGATGGTCCAGGAGAATCTTTAGGCGGTTCACTCTTTGATGTATTTACATTAGACACTTGTGTACTTGTTACTTGATTTGATTGATTTAAATTATTATCTATAGTAAGATTATTAACTTGTTTTTCTTCTGCGATAACTAACTTAGGAGATGAACTAGGTGAGCGGGTTTGTGATCTCGGAGAAGGCTGTGCTGGGCCCGGAGAAGCATGGGAAGCCAACTGCATATAGTTAGGAGATGACACTGTAGGGCTTACATTGCTTATTGGTTTGTTATGATTTGATTTATTCGGTGTTTCCACTCTATTGTTATTTTGGGTAGCATTTGGATTAATTTTTTCATGCTTCAGTTGATTCATATTGCTAGTCGATGGGATTCTAAGAGGGCTGACACCTGTAGTCATTGGTCTACTTGTCATACCAGGAAAAACATTACTGTGAGACATAGACAGTGATAAGCTTTTTGAAGGTAAATTTTGTTTCTTTGCTAAATTTGCTATTGATTGCATAGTCTCCAGAGCTTTGTCATAGGTTTGTTGAGAGACCGATGGATTTGGAATATTGTGGGGAGTAGACAAATCTAAAGCTGTCCCAGTTTTATTTTCTACTGAAGTTATATTAGGGGCTTTATTTACAGAGTTATTTAATTTACTTGCAGCACTTAGTGATTTTGGGGTAGCAGGTACAAGCTTAGGAACTTGGGTTTTAGATTTTGGTAATTTTCCCTTTTTATCACCTTGTAGAGACTGTAGCTGTTGCTCAAATGTTTGCTGAAAAGTAATTGGGGCTGTAAAATTGCCTGACTGCTTTGCTAACTTCGTATCAGCTATAGGTTTCAAATTCGGTACTGGACCTTTAGCTGATGACTCAGAACTTTTATTTACTGGTTTTGATTGTGAAGTAGATGTATCTGTTTTGTTTGTTGGATTTAATTTCACATCAGTTGTTCCATCACTTTTGTTCTGCTTTTTAGAATCAGTATCTGGTAATTTTAATATTTCTATGTAGTTGTGTACTGGAGGACTAGGTACTTTATGAGTTGAAGTATTATTGACCGAAGCTAAGTTTTTATTAATTATTCCTTTCTTAGGATCAACATTTAGGGCATCTGTGGGACTTCGATCTAATTTTTGGTCCGTTAAAGTAATAGATAATGATGAAGGTATATTAATTTTACAAGAATCAAATAACGACTTTAATGGATCTCCAGTAGTCGGCCCTGGACTTTGAGCACTCAGAGATGATTTTACCTGAGACAAAATTTTACTTCTGTCCATTGTTGGGTCACTGTTATTAGCTAAAAGATCCATTCTCAGCTTATTAACAGTTGAACTCTTACATTGTGATGATTGTGGCACTGGCATGCTAGGTTTTAAATCAGGCATTCTTTTAGTAGGTTGTTTTTGGGCGTCCACAAATTTTAATGCTGAATAAGGTGTTTGGGGCTCAAATTTAGGTATTTGTAATTTTAATGGGGAAATTGTTTTAGGCCCTACTGTAGGTAATTGTCCTGGAGGTACAATATCATTAGGGGATTTGCGTTTTGGAGAACTATTATTCTGAGGACCAGTAACATTTCTTTTAACACCAAGATTTCCTAGAACCTGCTGTTTCTGATTTGTTATTTCCGGTTGTTTACATTCTTTGTTATTTACTAAATTTGCTGGAGTACTATTTGTAAATGAAGCAACTTGTGAAGATTTTGTAGCAACTGCAGGTTCTTTTGAACCACCCTGAGTATTAGCACTATTGATTGGATTGGCTGTAGAAGTAGAAACATTTGGAGAGTTATTAAGAAAATCAGTAATTTTTGCCTTTTCAAGTTCAATTTTCAATTTTTTAAGTTCAGGTGTTGATGATAAAGCATTATTCTTACGTTTTAGGTTATCAGATAATTTATCTTTACCTTCAAGCTTAGAGGGAGAAACTTGAATTTTAGATATTGGATCATCTGCAGAAGTTATTTTTTCTTCAGACACATTACTCTTGCTTGGTGAATATTTAACTGGGACACAATTGCTTTTTGCTGTTAATTCAAAAGAATTAAGAAATTGTGACTTTTCTACTTCATCATCTGCTTTTTTTGATGATAAGCTTTCCGTATTTTCGACATTCTTTATATTTGTATGTAGCTCTTGTTTGTCATTCTTATTCAGTGTATCATTGGTTGGTTTACTAATACTTTCATCTGGCATAGGGCTGTTAGCTCCTGATGAGACTTCAGAACCTTGATCATTCAAATTAGGTGCAGGGCTACTTACATTTGTATCTTCAGTTGAAGCAGGACTAGATTTTCTTTCTCTAAGGTTAGAACCTTTTCTATTAATATCAAACAAACGATTCCTTATTGCAACATAATCAATTATCTGATAAAAGAATCTCATTGGTTCATTCCTTTTCCAGTTGTATATGTAAGCTATATCCATTAAAGTATAATAGTCAGGTAATGGTACTCTTTTATATAGGATTCCAATAGCACATTGGGTGCTATCTATGTCGAATTTTACACTTAAGAATTTTTTTAGATGACTTATATTAACAACTGCAGGACATTGCAAATACCTTCTTGTTGATATCGGCACAGGTTGAGGATCACTACTATCTGATGACTTACTTGATATACTATCAGTGTCTGTAGCATCTGCATATTCCAATGAAAAAGAAATAACATCTTCAGGGCTAAATATAATTCTCTCTGTATCTTCTCCTCTTTGTTCGGGAGTAGCTGAAGCTGCAGGTCCTGGTCTGGAGGCATAGAATTGTTGGCGCCTTTCCATCTCTTTTTGGAAGAGGCCAGGTACAAGTTTGTAAACAATGTCTTGAAGAGCTTTATCTAGTTTGATGTTAGGTTTAGCTGAGTTAATCATCATTTCGCACACGGGACAATAACTTTTTACTTGCAAATGTTTTATAATACAGCTACGACAGAACGAATGCAAACATTCTACAATTGTTGTTGCGTCGATATAGTAGCCTCGACATAAAGGACATGTTATGTGTTCATTAACTTCACCTAAAAGAGTTCTTTGAGGTACAACAGCACTACTAGTGTGATCAGCCATTTTCACCACCTTTTTATCAGAGAGTTTGTTTGAAGTAACCATTTTTACTAATCAGCGTCACTGTAGTGTCAGCAGCTGTATCTTAATTTCTTCCCGGCATATACCACGGACATAACTATAACTGACAGTTTATGATTCGTTGTATCACATTTTGCAAACAAATATCTACAAACTTTTAAACAAACGTAAAATAAGAATATGTAAAACGTGACCCGTGAACAGGAACAAAAACAATTACCATTATACTATGACGACTATCATTAGGTTGGTAACACTGCTGGCCATTTGCTACTTGCAGGAATTGTTTTGGCCCATTTCTGTATGGTTAACTTATATCAATTAATAATTAAATGCAAGTAATAAATAGCTTGACCCTTACCTTGTTCAATATAGACGTTCACCACATAAATTTGAAAACAATAAGAATAATAACAAACGAAATCTAACACTCGTTTTGGCGCCAATCTGTCAGCTGGTGTCAAAGTTATCAACTCTCAATAAATATTTACCCCTAAGCTATAGTAAAAACCCCTAAGAAACCTAAAATCACCTCAATGAATTAAAGATCCCTCTAAAATAAAAAGAATAGTTATAAACGCTGGAGTTGACACGCATTTCGAAATATATCTTTCTTTTTAAACATTATTGCTAAAAGTATTCTTAAATATTGCAACTTAATACCATTTTCTCTAATTTTATTCATGTGATCTTTGTATTTTTATACCATTATTCATTAAATTAATTAATGATATTATAAGTAAAACAGCTTTTTTCTTGAAAATAATTCCAAAACTATCAGTTGTTTAGTGCTTTCAATATTATAAATAAAAATGGAATAATTTTGGGAACAATAATATTCTTTACTTACAACTTGTCCAATGCTTCAGATATTTAATGCAATTTAGTTCTGGTTATGATTTTTTAAAATAATTATTTCCAAATTAAATAAAATGAACGTAGTAAAAGTTACACAAGACCAACCATTACGTTGTAAAGTACACCGAATCATTATCGAACTTTATAGGGTATCTATTTCAAAACTTATTTTTGACAACATTATAATACGTAATGCACACTAGAAATTGTTTAGAGCCAGCTGTATCACAACACTATATTCTCCAAAATAAAAATCAGCTGAAGTAGAAGTATTTGACCACGTTTAGTTACTTAATTGGAGTGTAAGTGACTCAATTGGTTTTATATCAGGGTTTAATTTGAGAAGTCGTGACCTTTGGATGTAGATCTTTTGGACATTGATAAATTATCCGGAAACCTTTTTTGGATCTGCATTGTCTGGGCGGTAAGTTCATAGTCTAACATTTTAGTTTGGCTGATTTCTGTGCACTTGAATTATACCAGGTGACTGTTTAAAGGTAAACAAGGTTTAATGTTGTGGTAGTTCATGGTCACATTTAACATATAAAATAATAATATCAAAACAAGTACTAATAAACAACAAAGATAACCTTAGTTAAAGTTTGTTCTAAAACTTTTAAAAGTATGGGAACAACACTTTTAAACGAAAAATAATCACACATAAGTTCATTGAACAGAATTGAAGAGGCGCTTTTTAAGATTAATCATTACGTAACTGCTTATTCTCGGAATGCCGCACCGTTGAACAAAGAGAAATAGGGCGCGGGTTGAAGAGTGGGACGTGGGCCAGACTGTACGGCAAAGCGGATTGAATGCGGTAATTCATCACGCTTTTTGCGTAAATCATCTTACGTTGAGTGAAGATCAGTTTTATTTTTCTCGAAATAATTAGGTCAAATATTAAACACCTATTTTTTATTTAGAAACAGAAACGACTAATGATTGTTCTGTAAAAATATTGCTGGCGTCTAACCTAATACCCAGTATATAAAACATTTAGCCTTCTCAAGACGCCGCTTCTGTTTTCTTAGTTTTTTGCAAATTATTGTAGTACACAGTATAACGTTGTCTGCTAGTTATGTATCGCTACGAGTTCAATTACAATAATAAACTACAAAGTGAAGTTGAACTAAATATTATTAGACTCCGCATTATTAGTTATGAGGAACTACGTTAGGTATTCTTGTCGCTATGTCAACGAATAAATATGATTGTTAGATTGGGTTATTGGCTTATAATTAAAAGTACTCCTAAAATTGTGAGCCGTCGCGGGACGCCATGCCTGGCAGATGTGAAACATCGAAATTATTTTGTACAAGTTATATGCATAAAAGGATAGTTTACGATCGGAAATAAATATAATCAACAATAAAATATTACGTTTTTTTTTTCAAGAACATATGACTGTTTACCGTAATAAACATTTATATTCATTAAATACAAAAAAAAATAAATCATATAGCATGGCGTCGCATGCCACAGCAACACATCGACATGACAACAGTCGGTCTGACCCGCCGCTATAAATGTTTCACATCAAAAATCCAAATCAGTTTTTTTGTAAGTATATTAAGCATAAACGTAAAGGTAGAAACTTGTATAAACGAAATACAAGACTTGAAATATAAAATACAAGCAATGACAGTAGCGAAAATCAAACAATCTTTTCCTATCGTTTCTTAGAAACGTTTCCTAGTATCAGTATTATCTTCGTATGAAACTAATGAATGAAATGAAATCAGTACATATTGTTCTTATCTTTTTCAATATACCAAATTTAAATTTTACCAAAGTTATAGAGTAAAGTAACAGAAATTGTGTAGATATGTAACTACTATAGTGGACGCTACTTTGCACTTCGATTGAACACTACTAGGTCTAACTGCAATAAAAAGCAAATAAATTAATCAATATATACATATGTATATATTAATTATACAATATATAATTAATATAAATATAATAATCATCAATAAATTAAAAAAATATATATGTTGCAGATCGACGTGTAACCACGACATTCGATTACACGTGTTTCGCTCAATCACGGAGCATCTTCAGATCGATGTTGAGTCTTCCGATGCGAGCGGGCGAGTTTGAAGTACTGCAATTCCAAGCGGAAGTGGAAAGTAGCGTCCACTATAATATTTAATGATGAATTTCCGCAAAGTAAATCACAAAATAAAAATATTACAAGACTGTTACAATACGGAAATGTAATCCGCATAATTCTTTATGATGATTGAGGCATAATCTTAAAAAATAGCTATAGAAAAGTGAGAATAAATCGTGGAAACTGAGGAGAAAAAGCATTCGCTCGACAAAAACTCATTTACTCTTTGCTTTTTCGAAGCGAACAAGACATAAATTAAGAATATAAGGCAAAGTATAGAGTTAAAAAGATAGAAATTTTAACACTTGCATACAGTTGCCAAAAAATTTACATCTATGTGAGAAACTGCAGTTTATTTCAAGACGTAGAATCTATTTATATTATGTATTTATGTGGTAAATCAAAATACTTTAAATTACAATTGATTCAATAATTTTTGTAGTTTTTGCGTCATTTTTGTAGATATATCAAATATAATTTATTTTATTGCTAGCAACATTGGATAACTAAATTCTTTAATAACCAAGGTTGCTACTTTGCGAGGTATTCCCTAAAGTGCAAGAAATTTTACCTCGATTGATGATTTTGTTTATGACGACAATATGTGGGAAAAACGTAGATTTTAACTTTTTACTATTAATTATATTTTTTGGTACTATGTCGTCAATAGGTAAATTAGGAATGGCAATCATAATCACTACAACTATTGCAATCGACACTTTTCGGAATATCACATATTTTTATTTATAGTAACTCAATATTTATAATAACATAAATAAAATAAAAAAAACACGTGTGTAATTCATACACAGTAAGATAGAACCCTTCAGACACAATATTGACATTAATAATAATGTATTCTATCTTATTCGTTCGCACGTATATGTATGTTTCTGTCGCTTCTTAATATTGCCTTTTCTTTTCATTGAGTTTCAAAACACAACGGAGTTTCATACGCAGGTTAACCATTAACATTAATGCCTGTTTCAGATTTAATTTGATTTTTTTAAAGAATAGTGACGATTTATAAATGTCTGATAGCATAAAAACAAATGACGCGTAATAAATTTGTTTTTGCAAAAAAAAACTCTATTTATGATGTTGATGGAGATGCAAGTATATTTTTTTAAGTTCAATTAAAATTGTTTTATGAAGAACTCCCGTTTTGAAATTTGTATATCAAATCGGAAACTATGAAACTATATTACGTTTTTCATCACTCGGTGTATTCAGATTTAAATTGTGTCTATTAATTATTGTTATTAAACGTTGTTTTTTCTTTAAATAATAATATGGCTAATCGAAGCTTTTTGTGCTCAATTTTGGGGAATACGACACAGATTATTAGGGAATTTGGACTATTAGCACTGGTAATGCTGTTTGAAACCTACCTATTTGGTATTCGTCCCTCTTTAGATATTGTTACTGGCAAGCCGGTCTTTTATCATTTGGCGTTGTGTAGTAAACGTCGTTTTAAATGTTATCCTAAATTTAAAATATAATCACTGAATATACTACAACTACTGTAGTCCAAACGGTAATCTTTAGGCCGTAGGAAGATGAGAGCTAAGGTATTTTTTGTTTTTAACAAAGTAATTAATGATTATATTGATAAGTAAAATGCAATGCGCTACAAGCACATTTGTATAAAGTAAATATAATAAATTATTATTTATTTCAGTGGCGTAAGAAGCGTATGCGAAGGCTAAAGCGTAAAAGGAGGAAGATGCGTGCAAGGTCCAAATAAATGGTGAGTAACGATTATCTTAATTCAAAAGTAATGTAATGAAAGAACTTTGTGAGGATACTTTTATCAATCTAGCAGTTTTAATTGTATACGAGTGCACGTATGTTTAGTTTTAACTACATTTGATTTGCCAACTTAAATTTATGTTTACATTCTGGATATTTAGGTTAGTGTTGGTAATCTGATTTTGATTAGGGTGGTTATTACAGTTTTATGAAAAAAAACAGTTAAAATTCCTATGCCTGTACAGTATTTTCCAAATATCATAACCTTAAAATAACAAGCATGGCTGTTTTTTTAATTTTTGTCTTCACGTGTTCAAACTCAAACTTGGAATTGGTCACTATTAGACAGTAAACTCTTTTTGCGGGGGCTAGGTTCCATAATTATATTGTGAATAAAGAAACTGTGATTGCGGAATGGTATTATTATCTGTAAGAAGCGATACGTGGGTATCGAAGATTGTAGAATTTAAAGCAAAGAAATATAATAATAAAATCTCTATTGTTTTTATTAGTGAAGGTGTAAGAAATATAGTGATTATTTATTATCTTCGTCTTTTAATAGGGTATTTAATTCGGATGTTTAGCTTCAAAGCCACGAGGGTGACCCGGGAGCGTTGTCTAAACTATAACAGGCTAAAATTTTAATTTGTTTTTCTCTAAATAAGGTTGTACTACTAAAACAAATCAATTTTGAAACCAGTCAGTCACGGAAACAGCGTGGTTTATACCAAAAGCCATAAGTGACATGATTTGTTACTCAAAATACTTTTACCTTTGAGTACTGAAATTCTAAATAGGGAAAGTTTGTACTGTATGTTTGAAATTTAACTATATTGAAAATAAACGGAAAACTATTTAAGTTATAATGCAGTAAAATCATAAATAATCTACGAGTTAATTTGTAACATAGAAATCATTCAACCACAACTACTTTTGTCTATTTTGTAATATAAATCGCACTTAGTATGATATTATCTATCCTTTTGGAAATGTGAGTTGTTAGGTAATATATACAATTATGAATTACACGTTTTTTTATATCTGAATTTAGTAAAGCATAGTAAGTTACATTTTAGTAGTCTATTAGTTTACCCAGGAAATTACTAAAATGGTTTTACCTTTTTTCTTTATATTGGACATGCATTAAAACCAGCAGTATTTGCTCCACATTTATTTATTTTATACTAATAATCATAAAAGTCAACATCACTTATATTAAGTACATATGATATTAAATACTTATTTGTTTAGGAAATTTTATGTGAGTGCAATCTAAGCATTAAGAATGCTCATCAACTAATGAGTCTCATTCTCAATTGTTTGCAACTTAATATATTTTGAATTATGGTCAAGAATGATTTAATTTGAAATATTTTAGGCAATCTTTTAATTCTGTAGAACTGTTTCAAAATAACAGCGTTAAGCATTTTAAGAGAATACGATAGAAGCTGTTTTTGGTTTGTTATGATTTCTATTATCAACATATTTAGTATATATTTATAGTAAATATATATATATTATAGTGTATATTTTATGAAAGGATTCCCATACATTTAATAAGCATTTCTTAAGTTAGTTCTAGTTTGTAAATATTAATTTTTAGCTATTTTATGATTTCCAAAAACATACATACATTTTTATAGTTTTATCAGTTCAAGAACAACGTTAGAAAATTTAGTTTTTTTTTTCTCTAAAATTATTGATAGTTTTATAGCTAATAGTTTTTTTTGGCAACCCATCATCCAGATTATTACTGCCATTGTCGAGCAGTTAATAGTATTACAAGTGTTGTGTGATTATGTCAATGTTAATGTTCCAACAAGATGGTGGCTCCCTTGTTAAAACTTGCCAGGGAATCTTTTGTGGCTTCTCAGAATTCATGGTCAGTGGTGTAATTTTCCATTCACTTCACTTATGCACAATAACCGAATCATATTAGGTAAAACTCTACCAATTTTACAATATATAGAGTCAAATAACATGAGATTATGAATAAAATCCAATACATGACAGACTAAAATCCCGCAAAAAAAAAAACCCTAGCCAATTATTATATAGATTTTGAATAGATATTATACTTACGATATATAAAATAATTACGTATAAAATTTAATTTAACCAGTAAATGTATTTATTCATATCCAAAAACCAGAAAATATAATGTTAATTTCTTGAATTTAACAAAAACAAACCTAGGTTTATGGCATTAAAATTTGAAAAAAATATATAATCACACATTTTTTTAATAAGAAACCACCCTCCGAGGCAGTGATTCTTCTTTCATAGAAAGTAATCCAAAGAATAGGAGGGAATATTGATTGTAGCTGTCTCCATCTGTCTTGATTATAAATATATAACAGACATACTAAATCAGCTTACATATAAACTACTTACTACTTTCGTTTTCGTAACTAGTTATATAATAGCATAATATATTAATCTAAGATATTTTTGTTTCAGGTACATGAGTGCTGTTCGTAATTTCTACTTCTGCTTGCGTGTCAAATAAAAAATATTAAAAACCGTTTCTGTTTTCATTTTATTTTTCTATATTTATATACTAAGTATTTGTGTTTTAAAAGTTTGACCCCTACATAGGGCTTATTACAACACAAGAATTGGTTTTGATGACGGCTCCGTATAATATTTTACATTTCCATGTTTATAAAATAATAATATTGATAGGGTTTATCTAATAAAGAAATAACACAACAAAACATTACGTTTTGGTGTCATGGATATCTACAAACGTTTTCCAGTCCACCTTTGTCGAATATATTGAATTAACTCTGGTTTTTTGATTGTGGCGTGTTTTTAATCATTTACGATTTAGGTATGTTCTTCAGAACACGAATTGTCAAGTGTAATTAAAATTATATTTGTAGAATGTGTGTGTCTAGTAAGTACAGAAAATATATTTCCACCACTACATAAGTTTATAATTAAACTATTCGTCAAAGTACTGCACAGGGAAAGAATAATGCATTAAATATAATTATAAACTATTTCCTAAGCTGAGTAAAAGTTGGAATATTTGATAATCAAAATCCGAGTTCCTTGAAAAATATTTTTTTGTAGATTTTACAGACGGATTTTCGAAATGAGCTTTGGTAGCAAATTTTCTATGTAACTGCATTACCATGTTATAATTAAATGTGCAAAAGATTTTGGAAAGTTTCAAGATTTTACGACCAATACGAGTACATAAAGTTACACTATCAACAAAGTCGTCTAGGTAGATTTTTTGAGAATCGTCGAAATCATAGTAAGGACCACTAGGATCTAAAAGTGACGGTAGAAAGATATATGCTCAAATGGAATCACCACATGATGGTAGATTACTGCTAACGTTTAAGTTTTGTATTTTTGTCTCTTTTTCCAACTGCTGTTGCTGTAGTTTAATGAAAAAACAACCTGTAATATTTTTCATAAAAAATTTATATTTAAGAAAAAGTTATAATTATTTCTCATTGATATTTTAGTAGAAAAAGCTTGAAAAAAGAGGTACCACACCTATATAAAAATCTTTCAAAATCAACTATAGTATGGTGAATTATTGGCACAGTATTCGAAGTGTTCATAACCCACTATCGTCCTTAGCCTATCTTTGAAATTCATCATCTGAATCTTGTCGCCTTCGCTTAAGAATATATTGAAACTTAAAGTTCAGAAAGTATTCCTCTGCATCATCAACTTACATCAGACAGACAATCTTATGCTCAAGGCTGTCATTTGCATCTAGCACCTGTAGAATCATCCACTTCACCATCAATTCTTTCTATGTGCGCAAACTTAAAAAATTATTAATCTGTTTTTAAATATTCTTAAGCAATATTCAAGTGAAAATGTTTCGGAGAAATTTGCGTTACCTATAAAATAATAGGTAAGTTTACGAATGACAGTACATAAATGGTCTAAAGTATACAGTGCTCAATTTTAAAGAAATTTCACTTCAACTGCGTGTATAGATTATACACATAATTTTTGATTAAAAAGTTACCGCAGAAATTAGTAAAATCAATGTCATATTATGTAAGTAAATATAATATTGAAACAGATAAGAAAATATAAATGTTCAGCCACGAACTTGTCGATTAGATGAATTTTGTAGTATGTTCTGGAATGGATTGTGGATCAAAGAAATTAGGTTCTTTTATAGGAAGACTGATCGGAACGGTCACCGAGTAGACTCTGATCGATAGGGTTTAATCGGAATATTGACACAACTACTCTAGTCCACGGAAGAAAGAGAAGATTTATTCTTTACTCCGTGACTCTAGTCTCTAGTAGTCTAATAAGAACGTAAATAATAAGATAGTTTGAATGGCTGCACTAATATTATAAGAACTTGTGTTAATACAACACATACACAAATATTACGGATAGAGGTGATTTACCTCAATATTATATTCGCAATATTTTAATACAAAGAGTATAATAAGTGTTACAAGCTGACTTGCTACAAAAACTCCCAGGAAAGTTCTAACAAGATGGCTTCATTGAAATTATATCAAGAAACTTGTAATATCGTTACTCACTTATGACAATGGCAGTAATAGTATAGAATACAGGTTGCCAAAAATAAAATAAAAGAAGTGTTACAAGGAAGATTAATAACACACAAAAGAATGGACTGATGTAACGCGTTTGGTAAAATAGATGCATTATTTTAATAAAATAACTTTAGCAACTGGTACATTAATTTATTTGCTTGTAGCTTTGGGTAAATGAATAAATAAAAAAACGTATAAGTACTTGTTAAACTTTTTAACCGCTCTAAACATATATGTCTAGAACATTAATTTAGGTATCAAAGAAATGGAGTATGCTCGCTAGCGCGCTTTCTTCTTTTCTATTGGTGCCAGCCACACAATACATTTAAAATGCTTGTAATGTTTGATAAAAAAAGCACAGGTCAATAAGATTACTATATGTCTAGGAGTAAGTCCTTTTTAGTGTGACGACAAAATTAAAAAGTATGTATCGATGACAAAACCACATTTTGATGATTGGTTATTTTAAAACTACACATATATGTTCTCTTAAATTTTATACATTAGTAATGACATTTTTGTGGGCATTACGCGAATTTACTCATTGCTTTTAGACAGTTTTATAATAATCGACAATAATGGGTCGTATGACTGGCATCAAATGGGAAAAAACAACACAATGTCGGCCAGTACACAATATTATTTCATCTGATTTTCCAAAATACAACCCTCAACCTTGGAAATTTATGGTACGTACAATCACCACATGCAAAGTGGTCTCTCCGAGCACCCGGGCTGAAGGGTCCCTATCGAGTGTAGACAACATATTTTAATATCTACTCTAAATTTTTCTTACATAGTGTTCGCTGTTATAATTTGTTTCCGAGTATGACCCCTGAAAATAATGGAATATGAAGCCAAACCCAAAACTATATTTTGCTCGGGAGGCTAGAGTAACTTAATGTAAAAATTGTTAGCAATGGAGGTTTCGTGTCAAACTTTCTTTTTAGGAAGGACCGTCACGGGTGGAATGGTGCTTATCGTATGAATATCAGAGAATGTGGCTGGATGAAAGAGAATTGTGGAAAAAGCGCATGTACCCAGAAAATACTACGGTTAATGTCGATGTTGTGAAACGCTACGTGCTTACTTTCAAAACTGCTCATCAAGTTCCAAAACCAGCAAAAAAGAAACCGTTTAAATTGAAAAAGTAAGTTTATAAATTTATTTTCGAAATAAATACATACGGTAAAAGGCAAATATTAAAAAAAAAATTGATATTATAAGAGAAATATACATTAAATTGATGAATGAACAATTAAGTTAAACTAAAAAATATAATTGTTATTAGAGCACTCTTAGTAATAATTAATGTAGACATCGAGTTAAATAAATAAATGATTTGCAAAAACTTACAGATTCGAAGGCGTCGAAAGTAAAACGGCAAGTAAACGTGCACCGGACGATAAAGCTATGCGTTCAATAAAAAAAAACAGAATAAACTCGAAACCATTGAATAAAGTTACTGCAATACATATGCATTTTGATAAATAAAATATATTTTTTTATGTCTTTTTGTCTATAATAATATATTAAATCAAAACCTACATGAATATGAACGAACTAATATTAAATTTCTACATATTTAAAGACACATGACCTGAGTAGCCCATTATTGAATCATTCTGGTTTGTGATGCAAAATAAACTTCAAATTTTTAGTTCATAATCTTTATTATAATGTAATTATATATATATAATTCTTCTGTTTGTGTGTTAGTCTCCAACCTTCTTCTCAACGGTTGGATCGAATATAATTATTATTATTTTGCGTTTGATTGGGTCCATTGGTTTAGATTTATGATTTGATCCGGTAGTTCGCGCTGCATTTGTGTTATAGTTCTTTTAGAGGAGGACAATATCTGCAGGGCCCGCTAGTATTAATATAATTTTAGTTTGGCTGTTTATTATTGAATCATTGTGAAATTTTAAATGAAGTAAGACCGAGTTAGTATGTCGTTTGTGACTATTCGAAATTCATTACTAATTAAACCGACCTGCTAATATCCACCTTCGGAGTCATAAAAATAAATTCCAAATAAAAATATTCTATTTTAATTTCTTAAAGTAAAAATAATTCGACAAATGTATGAGTTTATTTATATTCAAAGGGAGGATTTCACCAGACAATGCCAAAATTATACTGCTAACTAATTGATTTGTTCAACAAGTTTTTTCCATCAAATAAATCTCATTTGATGACATGAGACTGTCATATTTTGAAATTTTTATTATTTTGTCCGAGAATTTACAAAGAAACAACTTGGGACATAAAAAATGAAAAAGAACAAAGATACTTATACGAATCAGTCTAAATTATTATTACTAAATAAAACTGTAATGAAGTTTTATAGGGTTTTATGGTTAGTAGGTATTAACAATTTTTATTAGCTATAATGATTACGAGATACCGAGATGCTTTCACATTTCACTGTTAGTATTCACATGTACAAGGAACAAAGCTTTATTAAAAACTTTCTCAATTATGTCCTATGACTTAATTTATGTAATTTACCGACTGATTTTGAAATGTATTTGTTATATATTTTATGTTTATCCAAATTGAAAACTGAAAGCAGTGCCCGGGAAGCCTCCGCCAGAGTTAAAATGAAAATGTTGTCCACCGCGATTGAAGAACGATTGGAATACAACATTAGGGTCAATATCTGAAACAAATATTTATAATTACTTTTACATGAATGGACAGTCTTATAAAAGGAAATATATATTAAATTGTTACTTTACGAGTTCTAAAGTATTAGTTACCCGAAACACCTAAGTTACAAAACATCTAGTATTGATGAATTATGGTTATTTATAAGTCTAAATTATCAATAAGGGGCCATTCAAGTCTTACATAAGCACTGATGGGGGGATCCTTGATTTGCTTATTTTTGCTGACATAGGGGATGGGGCGATCAGAAATTACAAAAAATCTGCTTACGTAATACTTGAACGGCCCCTAATTACTAACACTGTACAGAAAAAAGTATGGAGAGTAGAATTGCAAATATAAAAAATGGTATATATTACAGGCAGTACTCCCGTTATGTGAAACAATATTTAGCGCCATTCCTCAAAAATTATCTCGATTTACATGACAAGTCAATCAATATTAGTAGGGTAATAAGTATCAAAAATATTACTAACTCGAAAAGATATCAAGTATTTCAATAAACTGTTTTGAATAATAATATATATTTATAGAAGTTAGGACATCTTTTTCTTCAGTTCAATTCAGTATATAGACTATATATTTGCATATCTTCGTTATATAAGAAAAAGTGCTATGCCTCTCTATGAGACTCTCTCTCTTTCTGTGTAATCTGCATATTTTTATTTTCTATCATTTTTTCAATGCACATAATGTAAAGTAAGGGAAGCCAATCAAAAAGTTTCATTTAATATTTTAGTAATCTACTAAAAATTAGATAAAGAATAGTGAATTATAAATAATAAAAAAAATGTTCAATAAAAAAAATTGAGCAGTCACGGGACGCCTGGCAGATCTGAAACACATGTGTAACGTAGCAAACAACACTGTTATACACTATAGGTATGCGAGCTCAGTGCGGTAAGAGTGATTGCGAACAGTCGCTTTCACATGGCATCGCGTCGCCACGTCTCGCCACGGCAACAATCCGGTTTAATCTCGCCTATAGATGTATAACATCGAAACATAAATTTTAATGAAACATCCACGCAGTATTGCACGCACTATCAATCCAATATTGAGTAACTATTTATGCCATAACCAGATGGATGTTGCCGTCACATTGTTTTGAAGTTTTAGTACATATGTTAACTTATTCTGTTGTCATAGTGACGCAAAAGATGGCGTTGTTTAATATATGCATATAAAGTCGCCTGGACAGAGAGAACATGGCACTATTTACTTACGTGACGATTCCTAGCATTCAAACCGAAAATGATGTAGGATTTTTCCTATATCCACATCGATTGCCTGTATATCGTCGGTTTTTAAATATATATTCAGACATCATACTGACCAGCCATACCAGATCCATCATCGTCAAGATTATGTCCGTGATCGTAACGAGCACGCTTCTTAGGGTCACTGAGAATTCCATACGCCTCACCGACTTCTTTAAAACGACGTTCCTGTTCACGTCGTTCGATGTCCGGAGCACCGGCATGACGATCAGGGTGGTGAACCAGAGCACGTTTTCTGTTAACAACAAAACCACATTCAGTTTATAAGAATTTAGTATCTTAAATGGGCAATTGATAAACAGGGCCTATGGGGCAGGAGAAGGATCGCGCGTCTTGATAGTCCATGAATCCCAGGGATGACCTTAAAATCTGTAGTGATCCTCCAAACAAAGAGCAGGAGGATGCAAATCCACGATAGCATTCCACATGCTATAGTAGCAATATCCAGACACCCAACACCTGTGTCTACTATACTGATGTGACTGACAACGAGGTCCATCAATCGAAACAAGGATGCTTCGGCGCGGGACATTGTGGATTATTATTTAAAAATCAAGCACTCATACAAACAATAATCTCAGTTAAAAATGATGTATAATAGTTAAGTAAAATAATAACAATAGTTGCTCACATTTAAAACGATTTTTAACACAACTAACGAAAATAGAAACGAGGTGCGGACCAAGAGTCTGCAGAAATAAAAAGAAAAATTGTGCCCTCACAATACAATCCATACTAATATTATAAACTAGTTGTGCCTGCGACTTATCTACTTGTTTCTAGTACTTAAGTCGAGCCGTCATTAAAGTTATAATAACTTTTGATAGAGTGAACCGATTTGAATGAAAAAAAGACTAAATATTACTTGAGGATATGCTTTATGATTGGTGAGTTTGGCTGTGATGCGTGTCTAAATAAACCAACAGACGGACAAACATTTCTAAAAATAATTGAAATGTATTTTGTTACTTATTCTTCGACACCGGCAACAATATTTTTCACAAAAATCTAAACAGTACACACATATTAGATTCACATTCTTATTATATGTATAGATAGTTGATAGAAGTGGGTTTATTTGTTACACTTTCACGCTTTAACTACCACTCAACTGATCATCATGAAATTTCACATACACGTCAGGGGTACAAAAAAGGACATAAGATACCCCTTTTATCCCAAAAATATATATTGTTCCCAAGGTTTTTTCAGAATGATAATCCGAGGATATTTTTTTTTTTAATTCCTGGGTTAATTAAATGAGAAATGGAAAACTTCGACTAACGACCAGTAAACATCAACATTAAAGGCTCGGATTCGGAAAGAGTCTTTATTTTGCTATTCTCTGACAAAATTTGAGGATCATTTGAAAAAAAAGTTAATTTTTCTGGTACACCCTAACATACATATACCATTGCAGACTTCCATGTAGGCATTTTTAGATGTACTATTCTGTGGTATACATCTTTATGTATCTCATAAGGTTTAACCAGCATTACCAATGTAAGCACGCGAAGAAAACATCTTACGACATAATTAGAATTCGACGATTTTAAATATAATATACAAGTTTTAAACATAAATCCTGTAATAATGGTGAAAACTGTATTAAAATTTATTTGGCAATTTTTTTTTTTATATATCATAGGAGGCAAACGAACAGGTGGGTCACCTGACGTTAAGTGATCACCACCGTCCATATACACTTGCAACACCAGGGGAGTCGCAAGTGCGTTGCCAGCCTGTGTTGGGGAGGGGGGGGGGATGAGTCTCCGGCGCTCTCGCTGACCGAACGAAACGCAACAATGCAAGTACTGTTACTTCACGTCAGTTTTCTGTGAGACGGTGGTACTACCCCGGGCGAGCCGACCCATTCATGCTGAAACCAGTAATAGCTTCAGCGTAGCTCTACCACCAATTTAAAAGAGTTAGGGGAACACACAGATAGAAACGAAAAGCGACATCGTTTTATAACATTAATAGATACTAACTGTTCCTGCGTGCGTGTGGAATAGTTACGTTGGGCTAACACGCAGCTAAAGCTCTCAAAAGGAAAAAGAAACAATTTTGAGACATACTTCATTAGTACTCATACTATTGGTCTTAGAGTGATTATATATATACAATATTAGCCTTCCTCGATAAATGAGCTACCTAACACAGAAAGAATTTTTCGAATCGACCAATAGTTCATGAGATTAGCGCATTCAACCAAACAAACAAACCCTCCAGCTTTATAATATTAGTGTAGATTATTTATTATATTTATATAGAACCCTTAGCAAAATGACCGGCTTCTACACTTGTTTGTTTTCTTTAGTTGAAAAATACTATCCATACCTGTATGCTTTCTTGATATCGTCGTCTGAAGCAGATTTGTCAACACCAAGTATCTTGTAATAATCCTTACGCTTCGACTTCTTAAGTGCTAACTTAGCTTCGTGAAGCAGGTGTTTCGTATCTTTGCTCTTATCAATTTTGTACAGTTTCTCATAATCCTTAACGGCTTCCTCGTATTCTCCGAGCTCAGAGTAACACTTTGCACGGCGCAACAGAGCTTTTACATAGTTTTCGTCAAGTTCGAGAGCGGCTGTGCAAGCGTCCGCAGCTTCTTTTATTTGGTTCAGTTTAACGCAAACCGTCGCTTTATTAAAATAGAGTTTGGCATTCACCGTCCTATTGTTCTTGTCAATTTCCAATGCCTCATTGTACAGGTTTAGGGCTTGTTGCCATCTACCCATTTTAAATGCTTCATTGCCTGAAATGTTAATGACATATTAAAATTAATCATTATACAGTGCAGTACACTCATTGATATACAAAAACACATATAAGATGCATAGTAACGTCTTGTCTTTTTTTTTTTGCATTTATTTTTTGTATTATAGTTTTCATATTATTATAATGGTTTATTGTATCTTATTATAAAATAATAATATTATATTATTATTACTGAGAAGACTGTGAAACTAAGAATCCTGAAAAAAAAAAACCATGAAATTGCAGAAAATGCAGGGAATAGTCTAAAGTTGGCCAGTTTTCTGTTACATAAAAATGGCAATATAGCAAGCAAACCATACTCTTGAAGAACTTCGTTTTTAACCGGAACGGTTATGCCGCTCAAGCAGACACTATAAATTGTCAAAGTTAAAGCGTACAGAAAAATTGTAAGGCTAAAAGATCCCATCAGACTTCGTAACTATATAATATTAATCATAAGTACAATGGTACAACAAAATAATCCCAAGGAGGGTTGATGTCAGGCAGGCGGCCGATCGTAAAAATTAAGCCAAATCATATACCACAACATGAGAAACATGTTGTACCGACCCTACTTATGTGGGATAAGGGTAAGAAGAAGAAGAGTAACGTGTTGTCTCACAGCCGGCACACAAAAATGAGTTCATAATTTTGCATTATGCAATCGTTTCGAATAGTCTCGCGTCGCTTGCGTCCTTGTAAAAACCACTTTAAATCATTCAGGTAAGGTTGAATGTGCAAAATCATAAGTTTATCGCATAACTATATCCACATATGTATATTGGGGAGTTTTTGCGGCCGGTTTTTCGCTACTTTCATTCGAGACTTTGTCTTGGGTTTTTATATGTCAATGAGTACACTACGCTACACTTAAGTGTACAGTATTGGGCGATAATAAAATATTTAAACAACAGGAATAAACACAATTATCAACATATTTCAAGGAAGTGATTGTTATTATCTTTGACAAAACTATGGAGATGTTATTTAAATTTTAGGGCAAATTTATCTGTAACTAGCGGGCCCGGCAGACGTTGTCCCGCCCTGATTATAAAAGAATCCTTGACAAACCAAATATACCAAAACCTTCCTGATGGATCACTTTATCCACTGGTGAAAACCGCATGAAAATCCATTTAGTAGTTTTTGAGTATAACGCGAACAGACAAACAGACAGACGCTGTAGGGGACTTTGTTTTATACTATGTAATGACAGTAAATAAAAAAATATTCTCCATTATTACTATGATGTCTATGTTATCTGTTACAATAAATTATTATGGTTAGTATAAGAAAATAAAACTTGATAATAACAAATGATAAGAAACTTTTTTTCACCATAGTTTTATTTTTTTTACATCTGTACTTAAAGACGTTATTATGTACATTTATCATACCAGTTTGAACTAGATAAATTAGTGATCAATAATCTTACCTTCTTCCTTCTTGTTTTTTAATAATTTAGCTCTTTTGTATGTTTCCATTGCTTTCTTGTGATCAGGATTAAGGCGCAAGACTTGTTGGAAATGTTTAAAAGCTTGATCATCTTTATCCTGTATAACAGAAAGAGTTTATTACTTGTTGAGGTACAAATTAAGTTCGACATATTCGAATCAAATCACAGAGGTTATAATAACATGTCGGAATGATCGAATACATACCTCATAATAAAGGCACAAGCCCCTTACGTAAATAGCCTCAGTATCGAAACTGTCAAATCGCAATATATCATTGGCAATTTCTTGAGCTTCCTGACAACGTCCAAGTATTGCTAAACATTCGGCTTTTATAAGTTTGGCCCTGTAACCAACAGCAAATCTAACTGTCGTTTCAAACAAAATATGCATTGCTATTATAAAAGTGCAAGAGTTCTAATAGGGAGAAAAAGATTTTAATTTAAAAAAAAAATCACAGAAAGTCGGTGTTTAGTCGGTATTAAATATAGTTCAATAATGCTGTTTTATTGTTAATTATCCCTTGTAAGTGGTAGAGCCACGCTGAAGCTATTACTAGTTTCAGCATGAATGGGTCGGCTCGTCTGGAGTAGTAGTAGTACCCGACCCACAGAAACACCGACGTGAAGTAACGGTGGTGATCACTTAACATCAGGTGACCCACATGTTCGTTTGGATCTTATGGTATAAAAACAAAATATAAAAATGACAGTAGTTTAAGCAATATCAAAATAATTTGAAATATTTACAATATCTATTGATTCAATAAAACCCTATTATTCAAGCAAATTTGTAAGCTCTTTTTTATATTTTATTTCTTTTTTTATAGTATTACTTATTATTATTATAAATACAGTCAAAATCTTTTATAATGACATCCAAGGGATTACTCATATTTAGTTGCAAAAACCGATAGTCCTAACAACCGGTGATGTTTAAGAGATACAGCATTCAGCCGCGACCTTTGTTCTGGGTCAATATAACATGACCACTATGTTGTTCTACACTATGTCGCCATAAACAGTTTTGACTGTATTGTAAAGGGTTCTTACTTAGAACAAGATGGGCTATAATCAAGACAGCGGTCCATGCAAAACACAACACGACGGTAATCAGCAGCCTCCATTGCTTTCTGTGCGTCATCATGGAGACGTCGCAATGATTCAAGGGCTCTGCGTTCACTGGTCGAGCAATCCGCTCCGCCGAGTTCACTGGCTCGTGTGACAGCTTGCTCGCCACCAGACAAATCACCTATAATTTATTTTACACATGTTTATTAAAAAGAGGAGATTACCATTCTATTCTACCATTATCACTGTACCACTTAATGGGTGTTCACCATTTAATTTCTTTAGTCATTGCATGTATGATGATAGACATGATTATTACACGTACACACCTGACTGGGTCGCAACCACCATGTATACGGCGAAAAAGCCCGTCATAGTGATTTGCTTCTGCGGGTCGCCTTTCGCGATCAGCCTGTGTATATCCAGCTTTTTGCAGGCCGGCATATTAGATCTTTTTTGTCTAAATGAAAAGACAGCGGCAACCAGTAATGGATAGTGTGTCACTCGGTGGTCACCATTGTTTTTGGACTGTACTGTGCTTACCATCACGCATGGTGCAGTCATTTTGCCGTGCTACTATATAAAAAAAAAGATAATGTAATACGAGTGTCAAATTTAATGTTAATCAAAGCAGCCTATCAATATGTATGAAGCCCACAGCACAGGATAGGATTGTAGCATAGTTTCTTCTCAATTTTAAACTAAGCAAACTATACATATAATAAGAATGTAAATCTGAAGTGTCTAAACTTTTAAAGTTTTATGGAAAAAATTGTTGCAGGTGTCTTGGAAAAGTAATAAAATAAATTCCAATAATTTTTAGAAATGTCTGTCTGTTTGATTCAAGACGCATTACTGCTAAAGTACTGTAAATACTTAATGTAAATTAAACCTCACTGAGAAAATCATAAAACATTTCCTCAAGTAACATTTACTCATGGTTTCATTAAATCCGTTCACTCTATCAAAAGTTATTGTAATTTTAATGAGGACACGAATTAAGTACAAGTGTAAAATTAGATAAGTAAATGGACTTAATACAATAGTAAGATATTTATTAGTCACTGTTTTAGTACATTAGGTTCCATGCAGATGGAGTTGCGGGCACAGGTAGTAAAAAATAAAAATTACCCAAAGCAATGCAGCACTTTGCAATACGAATATATCCTTTTGTAAATGTGGAGTCCAGAGCAACTGCCTTTTGTGCATCCTCCAAAGCTTTCTTATACATGCCAAGCATCATGTAACACGCAGATCTATTTCCATAGTATGCAGCATTCTCTGGACACAGTTTAACGGCTTCATCATACATGGCAAGGGCACCTTTATAATTTTTGAACTTGTATAAGTGATTCCCGCTTTCTTTTTTTTCTTCGGCCAAACTGTAAATAATTTATCAAATCCAAATATTATTTACTCTATGCACGTCAGAACTCTAATACTGGTTCAGAAAAGAGCCCACCACAATCAAGAGGTAGTGAGAAACTCAATCTGGTCTATTTTTTATTATATATTTTTATTCACAGTTAGTTACAATCTTTATTGTTCTTGTACAGATGTCATTTCTAGATATCACTCCAGTGGTCCTTATTTTATTTTGTAATTTTATTTCAGGGTAGTGCTAAACTCTTTCCAAATCTATAAAAAAATTCTGCCATGTTTTTATAGCTCTTATTTTTTTTTAATAGTAACCTAGGCCCCAGTTTTTACAAAGTTTTAAAGGGAAAAATAACATGTGAAACCTTTATTTGTTCTTTGTAATTTTTAATTTGCTTACATAAATACGTAAAGTTACAAAACATGTTTTTATAGCGAATGTAGGGCTCTATAAAATAACTATCTTGCGATTTTTCATTTAACTTATCGGTTCGAAAGTAATTCCAGGTTAAAATTCAAGGTATTGTTGATTCTGTTGATTTATGGTTTTGAAATTTAACTATCATACTTGTCTTTACGATGCAACTTTGGAAATATTTCACGATCTATCAACTCAGCTCTTTAAGGTAGGTTGAAAAATACATTTTATTCAAAATTTTATAGAAATAATTGTTCAGCAGTTAACTATACTAGAAAAATATTATTTCTTATGAATTACAGTGTAAAGTCTTTATAACATCTTCAGTATAAAAAGAAACTCTTTATAACATAAAAATTTGTTCAATTTGGTTGCTTTTATTCCCTTCCCTCTGTATAACAAAAAAAATGCTCAGCCCCTTGAAGTTCCTTATAAAGAATTTACACTGTATTTGAAGAAAGGATTTTCTATTATTTTTTACTAATGTGCAATAACAAATGTATAGGGATGTGCTACAATGAAAGGTACCTGTGAACATAGCTAGTAATTTATAAAATTTTATTCAACTATTAAGAAATATTTGTATAAATAACAATGGAATAAATTTCAACTTGGCACATACATACCTCATAAAGTTTTGAAGAAACTTAAACTTTTCACCCTAAAAATCATGAAATATTTTCAAAGTTACACCACAAAGATAAGTGTGATAGTTAAATTGCAATGGAATCCTATAAAACAGTGGAATTGATGACATCTTAAACTTTGACCTAGAATATCCCTTTTTAAAGTGAAAAATCATAAAAGAGCTTTCTTATAGAGCCTTAGATTTCTTATAAAATATATGTTTTATAGCTGTATGAGTTTATGTAAATAATTTACAAAATTACAAAGAACAAAATAAAGTTTTCACATATCAGTATTCCGTAAAACTACAAAAAGCCATGGGACCACATAACTAGTATGTTAAAAAAAATATTGGGTCCGGCATTAGGACTCTTATGAAAAAAAAAACAAAATTAACAAAATAAGGAACACCCTATTGATTGCCTATTACTTTTAATTGTAAAATGAACAATTATAAGAGTTTAATGAAATTTTCAAAGTATTCAAAATAAGGAGCACCCTATTGATCACATATTACTTTTAATTGTAAAATGAACTATTATAACTGATTCATTTGGAACTTTTTGTTAGTGGGAAAGGTGTTATTACACAACTACAGCATCAATTAGATTAAAAAAAGGCATGAATCCTAAGAACATATGGCAAAGCAAAAATAGAAATATTATTTTTTGTCTAAAGATAATTTGACTCTTTGTTCATAATGGACAAACTCAAAAATCAATCAGTTCTAAAAATTCATTCACCTATAGGATACCTATATTGTCAGAGAATAACATGGGCTGTATTTAATTTCAAAATGTACATTAACACAAGCAAAACCTTTAGCAAAAGCTAGTTTATATTAATTAATTTTGTAACAGTATATAATGTTACAAACTGATGTATATATAATTTAATTTTATCTAGCTATTTAGATATCTATAATTATTGCTTGGCCTATGTATTTAAAATATGGTGTTATATATGGTGGATATATATAGGAGTAAAAGAAGATCGAAAAAGGTATGGATGGATTGTATGAAAAAAGGGGTTTTTGTTTTATTTTGTCTGTGGCCTCTGTGGAAAATTCCACAATTCCAGAGTGTCATGTACATTAAGAACAACTCCAATGATAATACAACAACAAAAGATTTGAAGTTGATTTTAACCACCACCATTTATGTCTAACATAGAACCAAAGGACAATACACCATTGGGATTAATAAGTTCCTAAACAACTAAGTTAGTATATAAATACCATATACATATATATCTAGTACAGGTAAGTAAAATGCAACAATTAATTAGAGCTTAATTTTATTCATATTATTATATTTACACATAAAGGTAATAAAAGGAGTGAAGGGAAAGAAGAGCAGGAATTACATATGAGTTGGATGGGATATCTCCTGGGGAAGTATATCACATAGAGATATGCGCCAATTTGGAGAATTAAAGAATATATGGTCCAGATTTCCTTCATCTTAAACACATTCACACAACTGGTAAAGGTGTTAATACTGAGATGACATCTGATAGGCGAGAGTGAAAAAGGAAAACATGTTAGGTGAGATAAGGGTAAGAATATGACGACCTTGGCACAGTAAAGACTTAAACATGAGTAACACAATCTATTTGTTTAAAAGATTTTTAGAAATTATCTACCAAAATGAAGGATGATTCTGTATTTGTGAAAATCGACTAGGTTTCATATAAACAGGTTTAAATAAATAGTTGATTAATTCTATATGCTATCCTTTATCTCTTCATATATTTCTCTCAACATGAGTACAAAGTTAATTTGTTATATCCATAATGATTCCTATGTATCAAGGTTTACACATCTATTTACTACCTAAATAAAGATATAATTGTATAAATTTTATGTATACAAAGAGTATGGAAATAAAGTAAATAATGAACATACACTATTTTCCTAATAATACACTGATCGCACAAGAAAACATTATATTCAAACTAGACAGCTTCAGTAAGAAGAAAAAGACAACTAATAATAACATTTCACAGAAGTTCATCTGTTATTATGTTTACATAACATTGTAAGTATACAAACTGCAATGCAGCTACCAGTTAGAAAAACAACCTCGTACAAACACCCACACTGTAAGTGGTTATAATTTATATACAAGGTAATCGATGTCCTTTCGCTTGAAAGTCAACGCCATCGAACAAATTTTACACTACCCAGTTTAACGTTTTACGTAGGTATTTGGGATTATTGAAATTACGAGACAAATACTCAAATACTGTACAATAGATGACCGATAGTAATTTTTTAAAGATTTCTTTTAACAAAAAGCGAACGCTTTGTAAGAGACCACACCGAAACCTTCCTCTCGGGACATATTTCGTATTTACCTAATCTGAGGTATAGTAAAGAGCAAAATATTGAAATGATTACCTTTCAGGACTCTTTGGAACTAGATCATCAATTGTTAGATCCAAATCCACTACATCTGCCTCTGCCATTTTGTATTTTTGCAAATTTGGACAAAGTTTTATCTACTTTATTTGGATGATGAATTCACAAAAGAATATATCATTTTCTTTCTGAAACCAAAAGAATTAAGTGTTACCAGAACAATGAAACTTCATGATTACAATATTTACGTATACTAACAAATGTTGCTAGTTTAGCTACTTCTACCACTATTTACGTATAAAATAATAAAGATGTCACCGAGGACTCGCTCCATCGTCACACGCGCGCGAGGACGTATGCTTGAGCTCCGCCGCGAGTTACGCAACTACGCTTGTTCTGCGCGACGATGCGCCACAATAGCGCTCCCTCTACTTTCCCTGCGTGGAAGAGAGGAAAACCAAAACACGACTCCTTTCATGATCAACAAGATGCCGTTGCGTCAACATCGCAACATCACACACCACCTCATGAACCCTCAGACACCACCGCTCACCTGAGAGCGAGTACACCTGAAACAGCCTGTATCCCTACAGAGAGCTACGAAGACGACCCCTCGCCCCGAGAGGCGCTACAGAATCTGTCCAGCTTCCAATCTGAACGGATGGAGCTATACGAAAGCGATACCCTCGCTTTCGCCCAGTTCATTGTAACTGGGACTCCATCCAGCCTGTTGGAACGCTGGATAGCGCTGTATCTGCGCATCATTAGGGACGAAGTGGAGAACTATCTACTATCAGATAGCGACATGGAGGCGTTAGAATCTCCCATAAGGGGAGAGCAAAAGCTAACACTCCCCGAGCTTCCACCATACCAAATCAAGGTTTTTTTTTTTTTTTTTCGAACTGAATATGCTATTGACCTGGCAAGGTCTTTACAGCTTCACCGGACTGCTAAGGCCGAGCGCTTAGGGCACTCAGCCGATTTTGGTTTTGGGTAACATACACAAGGGTGCACGCACACCTCGGCTTGGGCTGTTTCCTGGAAAAAGACACGTCTGTCCTAGCTAACTATTCTAAGCTATTCATACATATATACATTTGTGAACCATACAATCGAAATTGCATGATTCACAAATGAATACGTGTATATCGGATTGAAACGAACTTAAACTATTCGATTCAGTTCGATGAGGGAAAAAAAAAACAAAACCCTCCCACCATGTGTATATATGTGCACGTGTGTGAGAGAGATGATCTCATATGTCTGTTCAAGTGATGTAGGTGAGTCACTGTATCGCGAAAATAATATCAAGAGGGCTCCGCGCGGGGACGACCTAGGCTCGAGATATTATTGAGAACCGCGAAGTGTGCGGGAGCTAATAGGGATCGATTACAAAAGCGTGGGCGCAACACGCATTTTATAAGATTGAATTTAAATTTACTAACGGTGACGGCACCGAAGTCTAAAAATAGACATAACAAAAATTATTATTATTGTTTGACGGTTATTTTTAGGGGAAGATAGACGTAAATACGCGATTTACTCTATCTTATTTGAGTTATTTATTTTTTAACAGCTGCGCGCGCGAGCCGTTGTAGTGTAGCCGCGATGGCTGGAAATCTATGGATTGCCGTGACGGCACCTAGTAGCGGATTACGAGAGCACTCTTCGTACGCCGAGATCTCCGAGATCTCGTGGAAAATGAGTAGTTGACCTGCGTAGTCAATACTCGATAGGGAAAAGGAGTATGCGGGGTCATCCTGTGAAGGATTAGCCGCCGGAGGTTTGGGAGTGTGCTGGGACGCGGGTTTAGGAGCCCACGGGGCCTGAGGGGCCCGGTAGGGGCGGGGGGGCGCACTAGTCGCGGGTACGGACGCTGCCGGTGCACGAGACGTGCCCGGCAGGTTCGGGAAGGCCTCTCGAGACATGAGAGGCGGAGGTCGAGGACGGGCGGGGGCAGCGGCCGTCTTAGACGGCGACGCCTGCCTGGGGTATCGAGGGCGCTTTGTGCGCGGGGCGCGGGGACATCCGCGATAATTCGCGGTATGGCCCACGCCGCGGCACAGAACACAGCTCGGAGGGTCGGAGGCGTCTTTCGTGCGAGAACACTCCCTAGTGGAGTGGTCGCCGAGGCACTTAACGCACCTGGGTTTCAGGCGACAGTTTCGTGCGGAGTGTCCGTACACCTGGCAGTTGTGACACTGCGAGGGCACAGACGTTTTGCGCGGCGGCTCGACTATGACGCCGGAGAGGCCGCAAAGGGATGTAAGATTAAAAATCGCTTTCCCCTGAGGGGTGCGATCGAGGACAACGAGAACCATATCATATGGAGCCCTGGTGCGCGGAGAGCGCATACGATGAACCTCGCGAACAGGAATCTTCTGTTCCTTGAGGTCGTCTGAAATGTCGTCAGTCGGGAGTTCTGAGGGGACTCTACGGATCACAACCCGTAGTTTACGCTCCTCTTCGAGAGAGTGCGTGAAATAGCCCCACTGGTTGTCCCGAAGGAAACGAGTGAGGTTGCGATGGGCGGTGGACGTGGCTACCTTCACCTGAATACCTACAGCGGTATTCACGGCGGAGGTGTAAGGGATACCTGCCGTTTCCAGCAGGCTAGAAATCTCAACCCAAGACGCTTTGTCTTGGATCGTAACGGGGGGCGGTGGGCGGGGCTTCTTGCCCGAAACTGCGGAACCCGCAGCCACGGGCGAGTCGGGTCTAGAGGGCGCTGGTGTCGCCTTTGGCACTTTCGCGCCATCGACGTTTGCGATCTTTTTAGAGGGCAATTTGTCCTCCGGATCGGAAGAGGAGTTCGAGCGCTTCTTGCGCGGTTTGCGGTGCGTGACGGTGGTGAAGCCATCGTCCGCAGCAGGGGCTTGCTCAGCCTGAGGGGCTTGCTCGGCAGGGGGATCCTGCTGAGCAGGAGGGTCTTGCTCCATGTCGGAGCCGGAGTCGGAGTCGGAGTCATCGCTATCGCGATCGGCTGGGATTGGGACCAAATCAAGGAACTTGAACCTCTAATAAAGGCAGAACTTCGGAAACGCAAATTCCAACAAGATAGCCCCAACTCGAGCCACGCTACACACAACTCGCCGCCATCCTCCCAGTGCGAAGAAATGCCGGAGAAAAAACTTCGACTTGAAACGCATCCCCCGGCTACGGAATCGGAACCCGACGAACAAATAGTTCGAGAAATACCCGCCGAGAGCCGCGGGGCGCCACCAGCGCCTGCAGCCTCGCGAAGTAACACAAAGAAGCCCACGGAACCCCAAAAACTCATCGAGCGGCCAGGAGTTCCGGATGTACCCGCCAAGAGCCGCGGGGCGCCACCATCTATGGCACCTGCCGCCTTGCATTCGAAAAACAAGAAGCTCATAGTTCATGGAATACCCATCGAGAGCCGCGGGGCGCCACCAGCGCCGACAGCCTCGCGAATCAAAAACACGAAGCCAACGGAACCCCGAAAACCTACAGGGCGACCGGTAGTTCCCGATATACCCGCCAAGAGCCGCGCGGCGCCACTTTCTGCGGCGCCTGCCGCCTCGTACTTGCAAACTAAGAAGTCTACGGAACTCCGGAACAAACCAGTTCCAGCTATACCCGCCAAGAGCCGCGGGGCGCCACTTGCTGTGGCACCTGCCGCCTTGCGCGTACAAATCGAGAAGCCTACGGAACTCCGGAAGAAATCAGTTCCAGATATACCTGTCAAGAGCCGCGGGGCGCCACCAGCACCTGCCGCGACCTTGAAAAATAAGGAAACAGACCGCCAAGCAGCGCGGGTGCCCGCTCCCGAAACCGCGCCAGCTTCGCCGCGAAAGGAGGACCGGGATCATCCCCCGAAATCTCCGCACGCGCACGTATTGCACGATGCAAGCGCCGATCGCCCGGAGGCGGAAAACGCGTCGCGACTGGCAACCCGCGAGTTGCCTACATCGTACGCGTCGATCACAACGACACGCAACAAAGACAGCCACCAAAACCAGCAGATACGACACCTCGGCAACGCTTTCCCCCGATCGTCGTGGAACGACTGCCCAAATGGACAGAGCATTTCAAGCGACTGGAGGAAATGCTGGGACGCCTGCCGAATGCACGTCCGTTCGGAAGAGGAATTCGATTCAGACCGACGGACCTCGCAGAGAACCGCATTTTATGCGACTATCTTACTAAACTAGAGCAGGAAGAGGGAGTGAGTTGGTTTACATACTCACTCCCCTCCGAACGCAACCTGAAGGTCGCAATACGCGGCCTACCGGAAGATACCCACCCGGATGAAATTGCCGAGGCTCTCCGGGAGAAGGGACTGCACCCGGAACACGTCCGGGAGATTAAAGGGAGGAGAGGAAGACAAGGGAGCATTTTCTTCTGCTCCCTAAAGAGAACGCCCGATATGATACCAACAGTATACGAGATCTCTGTCCTCCTACGTATGGAAGTGAGGATCGAAGGAAGGCGTGGGAGGAGGGGCCCGGCACAATGCCACCGCTGCCAGCAGTTCCGGCACTCATCCCACAACTGTCACCGTCCAATCGCATGCGTGCGATGCGGCGGACAGCATCTCGCGTACCAATGTACGCGCCCACTTGACGAACCGCCAACCTGCATCAATTGCGGGGGAGCCCACCCCTCCAACAACGCGACATTATGTCCGGTGTATAGGAGGGAGCATAGAAACCGCAGAGCCAGTACTATCGCCAGGTCCGGTGATGCCAGAAGGGCGAAAAAGTACGATGCTCCTGCTCAAGTCGATGTCGAGGAGTCGGCGGCGGGCAGCCAAATGGCGGCCGCCAACGACCCCTCCCACAAAAGAGATCTTATGAAAAGAAATAAAAAGAGAGCTACGCACCCGAAAGGGCGCGACCACACAAGAAATCCACAGTGAAAACCTGGTGGCATCACACATAGAAAGAACCCGCACCTGCCGTCACTCACGCTGCCAATCACCACCGCAAGGGGGCGATACTTTCATCACCACCCAGCGCGCGTCATCAAATTACACTAAGGTGTAACCTAAAGGACCTGTCCGTTTTAACGGGCAGCGATGGATATACCACTGAAGAAGGCGATCGCCTTGAGCAGTTACCTCACCCGCCCACAAGGGTAGGTTGAGAAGACTCCGACAGACAGATGTCACCGAACATCTATTTCACATTTGGCACTAACCAGCAGTAACGTATTGTTGCTTCGAGTTCCAAGCAATTGATTAATTAATTTATATATATGTAGTGTTGAAACATTTGGGTATATCGGAATTTCTTACATTCGTTGTATTTTTAGAATGTCAATGATGTAATTGGAATTCATAATTAAAACTGAAAGTGAAATAACGGAACTAATCATATTTAATGTATTAAATCTTTAACCTTAGATTTTTATTGTCAAACATTCAGTCAGTTGCATTTAGGCGAACTCCTGAAATCACTTTATCAAGTTTACCTAATTCAATGCGGAATTAGCTTTTAAAATATACATTGAGTTACGATAAGTGACAGTAACATCAAACTTGCTACACCTCAGAGATACTTGATAAAAGATAATATTGTTCTGAAAATTTCTTACCAAAATAAGACAAAAAAAAAGTAAAGATTATTTCACAGACTTTTTTATACTTTATAGGTTTCAGCGTTGGAACACAATATGATCTGATGTTAAAATGTGATATATTCTGTATTGTTACAAATTGGTGATCTTTGTTCTAGTTTTTGTGACATTTCAGAATTAAAGTTACTTGATATTATTTCCAAATATTTCACTTGTGTATAATAATCAAGAGAAATGATGTAATACCCTTCCAATATTACACAACATAGAATCAAATCAAATATTATGAATAAAAAATAAAAGTTACATGATGAACTAAAATCATATAAAAAGTCGATAAAATTTATTATTCATAAGAATATTTTATTGTAAAAAGTATGCACCAACATTTCATTTTTGTACTTTGAATTCTTCTGTTCAAAAAACATCAGCTGGTAGCTGGTACTAAGGAAAAAAAGGTGAAAGTATCCAGACATTTGTAATCACATGTCACATTATACAGGTATACCATATAAGCAATATTAGAACCCTCAGTTATTTTGTATTGGTATTGGTCTCAAGTATAATTATGATTGTTCATGAATTGGTCTACTTCTCTATGAATTCTCTATACCACTTGGCAACTCGTGTTAAAGTCAACATGAGTGTTTTAAGCCCGGTTCCTATATTCACAAAACGATTCGTTTTGCTTACTACCGGTACTAATTTGGACGAGGCGTAATCCAAAAGTGTTTCTATAAAAAACGTCTCGTACGATAAGTTACGTATTGTTTGCTACGTACGGATGGGAGGGATACGAACAACGGAGAGTAGGGGTAATGTATGGGGCTGAGGGTTTGTAGTGTTTCAATAAATATTTTTACACAGTTATGAGCTGTCAAAGTTACTAGACGTTTGTGATTTGTTAACCGCCCGAAATCTGTCCGTTGAATACATACTTTCGTTGTATATTTTGTTTTTGCTGTTTGTTTTCGTTGATTAGGAATAAAGTATATTAAAATGGATATTGTACTGGTATGTATATAATTTTCTATATAATTTGAAGTGACATAAAATTCATAATCCTATAATATGATATTTATTGTATAGTATTATGTTTTAGAAAAAAAAATGTATGAACAGAGACGAGGTTGCTTTACTTGTGGATCTTATACAAAGCAATCCAATTATAATTAGCAAGGAGACGAACGCAGCAACAAATAAAATTAAAGATGAAACTTGGAATTCACTCGAAATTGAAACTCACACGTGAAATTCAGGAATATTTAGATACTGCCAGCGATAACATCGAAGGAATCCCTGTTGATATAGAAATACTTAATACATCTACGAAAGGTATTATATATTTTTAAATCTATGTTTTCCTTGTGTATTAATTGATAATTGTAATTTTATAAATATTTTCTTATCCTCTAGACAAAGAAGTTGAAGTGTGTAAAGAATCTCATAGTGCGGCGACAACAAAAAGTTTCTTTGGGTGTACAAGGTCAAAACAAGTATTAAAAAGAGGTATAAAAAACATAGTTACTTAAACTTTCTCACATTTCAAATTCCAAGCACTGTTTATTATTTAACAATCTAACACATGTTGGAGGAACTATACTTATATTTTTATGTTGGTTTACAACTAAACAATAAAACTAATACCCTTGCTGAACATCTAATAGAGAATTGTTTATAAGAAATAAATGGTTATTGTATTGTTTTTCAGGTAAAAGGAATGCAGATGTTGAATCACGGGTAGCCCGTAATTATGCGATAGCCCGTTATTATGAGGCAAAAAAGGATAAAATAGATTTAGAAATTACGTTTCTTAAATTAAAGTTAGAAAAAGTATGTGATGAATAAGTAACTATCAATGTTGTGAAGATCAGAAGTATGTTGAAATGTACCAAATGTAATGTGTAGTATGTATATTGTTAGTGTATAACAACTCTTATTAATAAACATATTAAGAAAGTTATCTGTAGTAATTTAATAACCTTTACGTTAATCAGTATGTAACCTTTATATTGGGAAGTTTGAAGTATGATAAATATGTAATATATTGTAATAATTGTAATGTAATATAATTAATAAAACACAACATTTTTTATTATTTTATAGAATGTATTTAAATAAAGTGTAATACAGGACTTTCAATTGGCATACACAGATCATATATCACTTAAGTACTAAAAATATTTGAGATTAGCACTGCTCTCTCTGTATAATTTGCTTCATCAGCATTAGTTGATACAGGCACTTCTACTTCATTGGGAATTTCCATCTCTGGTGGTATATCTACAAGATTATTTAGCCTACAGATATTATGCAATACAGCTGTAGCTACAATTACTGCATTGACTCGCACAAGGCTCAAACGCAAAGTCAACGATACTATGGGAAATCTCCTTTTCCACACACCAAAGCATCTAAAACAAAGGAAATTAATTGAAGATTAATTTATACATTATACATAGTAATATATCTCATATAAAATTATTGAAAGGCTAGGTTAAAAATAACAAAAGTTACCTTTCAATACAATTTCTTGTTTGAATGTGAGCTTCATTATATTGCTGCTCACCTCTAGTTCGAGGGTTTAATACCGGAGTCAGGAGATATGGTTTTAATGGATATGCACTGTCCCCAAGAAGCCATCTATTGCCATATAACCCACTTTCACATTGAGCTGAAAAAAATGTAGTAATTATATAGTTGTTTAGTTCCAACACTTATGAAAATATTTATCTACAATCCTTGTAAGATATAACATTACCTCTTAACACTGAGTTATTAAATACAGTAGCATCATGAGCAGAACCAGGCCAACGGGCTACTATATTCATAAAAAGTAGCTGTGCATTACATAATGCTTGGACATTTAAGGAAAAATATCCTTTACGATTTCTAAATTCCTCTCCAGTTTGTGAACCTTTGAAGAATGAAAAAATAATATATATTAACGGATCTGTTATAAAAGTAAGATATAACTATCAAAAGAGATGTTATGATAATATGAACTTACATGGTGATTGAATTCTGATGTGTGTACCATCAATCGCACCAAGAACTCTGGGAAATCCAGCTATTGCATAGAAATCTTGTTCTGTATGGCTATGTATATAAATATATTTTTTGTGCAGTTGTGCTATAGCACAACTAACATCTCGTACTATGCGACAAGCAGATGACTTTGAAACTCCAACAAAGTCAGCCACTGATAACAGCATTGTGCCTAATGCATAAAACCTCAGTGTCAAAAGTAGTTGATGCAGAGGTTGTATAGCGTGATTCCTGAAAGAAATAGAAATTTATTTATTTTGGATATTAACTATTATAATTATTGAAATATGTTATTAAGTTTTGTTAATTAAATATTATATTATTTGAAAATAAATATTTAGACAATAGAAAAAAACCTACAAACCTGGTTCCTTTCACTTTTAAATATGGATATATTTCTTTCAGTAAAAGTTGTACAGACGGTTTATCCAGACGGAATCTCACTTGGAACTCGTAGTAATTTAAAGTATTGAAATGATCAATCCTTGTTTTATAATTTCGTTGCATTTCATCACAACTTGAGTCACTCCAATCCGATAACATTTCTATTTCACTCAACTCACTATCTGAACTAGACATTTCTGAATATCAAATGTAAGTTTACAAGATATATTTTTATGATCAACTGTCGAACACAACTGAACACAACTATCAAAGTTTGGGCTGCGTTTGTTTCTGTTGCGTTTTGTGCACTATAGTACAGACGTCATAAACAAAAAATGTTTTTAAATAAAAACATATTGTCAGCAATAAAAAAGTAATAACTCATTACAAAATGAATATATCACATAAAGTTATCCATTTTTCATTTAATATACAAATTTATTCTTGTTTATATTTCAATTCAAAAATAAAATTGTGTGTAAAAACAAAACGTATCTAACGTGAAGGAGGGCGAATAACCGATAACCGTTCGTCGCACGTAGTAGGCTTCAAAAGTTATTGGAACGCCTTTAACGACTCGTAACGATAATTCAGAAAACGAATAGTTACTGATGTCTATTAACGTGATAAAATAGTTACCTCTTATTTACGAACAAATTTTATCAACACTTATAACACTAATGCCCGGTTCCTATATTCAACTAGTCGTTAATAGACATCAGTAACTATTCGTTTTCTGAATTATCGTTACGAGTCGTTATTATAAGTGTTGATAAAATTTGTTCGTAAATAAGAGGTAACTATTTTATCACAGTTGAATTATAAATAATAACATGGAAAAGGATACTTTGTCTGTAAGTGAGATTTTACAGAATAATGGTGATATAGAATGGCAACCACTTGCTTTGACTTTGGTTGAATATCCAAAAGGTAATTACCTGTTTTTATGAATGTTTTCACGTGAATTGCCGTAAATTAAATATATAAAGAATTGTTGTACATTTTTCAGGTGATTTAATAGGAAAATTCTTTGCGTTTATAAGTTTATCTCCGTTCGGTATTGGTTCTGGCTTTGTAACACTTATATTGTTCCGTCGAGACCTTCACACAGTAAGTTTTAATTGTAATTATTATATATTTTTACGATTTTCTTTGTGTTTATGTTATGACTTTGTATTTAGTTTTAATTGCATGTGATTAAGACATTTTCAAATTCTATTTAATCGCCGAGTTTACATACTATCCAAGTTGAATGCTTAACTTCTGACACCTTTACCTACAATCCAAGTTGAATGTCTGTCTTCATTTGGTGTATTCTGGCTATCCAGTGTATTTGTTGTCTTAAGCTAAGTTATATCACTAACCACCAAATGAGATTATTTAACTTATAACTTAATAAACAAAAGTTTTTATTAATTACAAACATATTTGTTTTATATGTAAATGTGTAATAAATTACGTGTTTGTGTACTGGTAGAACTATTTAAGTTAATTTGTATGTTTTGCTATAAACTTTTCAGATAGCATTTTTTTGTGGTACTCTGATAAATGAACTACTTAATATAATTTTGAAGCATATAATATGTGAATCACGGCCACTTGCCCGGGGACATTTGTACAATGAATATGGGATGCCATCATCACATTCTCAATTTATCTGGTTTTTTAGCTTTTATGTGCTCTATTTTGTTTTAATAAGGTAAGTTATTACTATTACTTGATATAGCTTAAGCATAAATGTAAAAGTAATATGATTCATAGCACAGTGCCTATTCTGCATAGGTAATAAAATAAACTCTAGTGATGTTACATTAAATTTACAGTTTTAATAACAATGAATTGAGGAAAAATGCATTTTTAATTGATTAAGTGTATCATTTTTACTTACAGTGTCTTATGGTATAATTAAAATAACTTTTGTTAGAAATTAAATCTAAAAATCTAATGATTTCATCCATTTTTCTCTTAACAATAATTCAAATTTATGCAAAGGTTTGCTGATTTAATTATCTAACAAATTTATAGTACTAGATATTTTTGTAACTGTTGCTAGAACATTTTTATTTGTCAGCAATTAATTGACATCTATAAGTTTCGACTGCAAATATTCTAAATATTTGTGTTAAAGAATAATGACTGAGAATGAACTTTAGGCAATAAAAATGTACAATTTAAAATGAGGACTTATATCATTTTTATTTTCAATCCATTGTGTTATAATGTCTAAATACTCCACTGGGAAGTATTTTTCTCTTTGAATATCTAGTCTTACCAAAACTGTCAATTGATTTAAAGTATAAACTCTATATAATGTTGTTAAGTATAACGAAAAACTCTCTGTAACATTGAAATTTGTTCAATTTGGTTGATTTACAGAAAACCACTTACTTTTTCTCTTCCATCCCTACAATGAAAACTCTTTATAACCAAAAAAAATGCTCTGTCCCTTGAAATTGTTATAAAGAGTTTACACTGCATTGTCTCTGGAGTGATATGTAAGGATTCATTAAAAGACTAATGGCGGATTGATGTCATATGCTTAATTTTTCTTTAATAATATGATTTCAGGTTACACCATATAAACAATAACAGCATAATATCAGCATTATGGAGGGTTATTATTGTTGGTGGATGTATGATGTTGTCCCTGTTGGTCAGTGTTGCAAGAGTGTATCTAAATTATCATACAACATTGCAAGTTGTGGTTGGTGGGATAATTGGTTTTATATTTGCAACGGTCTGGTTTACAATAGTGCATAGGCTGTTCACACCATTGTTCCCGCAAATAGTTTCATTGTGAGTACATTTTTTTAAGTAATATTACTTAGTTCAAGTTGTTTATTGCTACAGTTACAAATGTAGCTTAGTTTCAGTTATTTTTCATAGAGATAATGGTATTATCATAATTATCTAGACATCTAATCTAACTATATCATATTTTTTTCATATAAAAGAACTGGAAATCACTTTTTCATTCAGCTTCATTGACAAAGTGTTATTCACTATCAATGGTGATTTTGACAGGTGGTAACTACTTTTTAAAAGCATAGAATGGAATTTTCTACTAGTAATGGATACTAAGTGCAAATAATTGCCAATGGATATGCCAATATTGCCAATGGATACTAAGTGCCAATGAGTCAACCTGGATGTTAAGTGCCAATGAAAATGTTATTATACTTTTGTCGTCTTTTTGGACACTCATTACACCAAGGTTTTTAAAGATATGTATAAGTAATGTTTTATGATTATGAAGACAATATCCAGCAGATTTACAGTAAAAACTAAAATAGTTTCAATAACAAAGGTTTTATTTAGTATTAGTCATTAAAAAAAAACTTTTTGTAGAGAAATTTTCAGGAATTGGCATTTAAGTTCGTAGATAAACTTAGTAGCTTTCGATTAAAAAGGTCAGATCAGATGATTTAACGTTAGAAGTCCCTGCTCATTCCACTAGGTTCAGCGCCAAGTCTTACACAATCCAGGCTGTCCGACTATGGAATGCTCTACCGCTTCTATAAGATGGGCGCAGACGATGGGCATTTTTAGAAACTCTGTCAAAAAACACTATTTATCTATTTAAAATTTGCTTATGTGTATATATTTATCAATCTATACATCTATATATATATATCATATATTGCATTACATTATATTATATTACATTACAGTTATTATATTTTATATTATTTATAGTTATTACATTATTATATTACAGTTACGTGCCACTATCTTAGGTGGTATTACCTAGTATTTATTCCTGTACACCCAGAATACCCCTGATTCTACTCCATTGAAAAATCCATCCAAAGGTTGCCTGGAAGAAATTGCTAATAGCAATAAGGCCGCCCATTGTACCGTTAATAAAACGTGAAATGTTTTTGAAATGTATATATATGTAATAGGGGTACAATAAAGTTTAAATAAATAAATAAATAAAAACAAAATGAGTCAGATATGTCACTTATTCTCTGAAATATCGTATAAATAGCACAAGAGGTGGTATTTTGGTCAAGACAGTAAATCTAAAAAAAAAAACTATAAGAGATTGACCCCAATCGAGCAATTTTCCTCGATAATTGTATGTATATTTTAGGTTGCTACATTCAGTTGTGTTTTTTTTTATGTATGTTAATCGATATCTCCGTCAATTATGAACTGTTTTTAATGATTTTTATTTGAATCGATTATATCCAGAGGTGGTCCCATATAAATTTGAAGAAAAGAAAAAGAAGAGAAGAAAAGAAATATTCAACCCCTAAGGGGGTGAAAAATCGTTTATTTGATTTTCATCCACTTCATATTTACGTATTTTCGTGAAATTGGAACTGATTTATTATATCCATTAGAAACCAGATATATTTATGGACACTAGAAATGGAGAAATAATTTTTTTTTCCAAAAAAAAATAAACCGCCTTCGATGTGAAACACAAATAAGGCAGTAAAAAGCGAAAAATAACTGAATTATTAAATTAACCAAATTAAATAAAAAATATTGATATTCACGCTGCCAAATAATATATTTGAAGTTGATCCCAACCTAAATTCATATCATCTACATACAAAGTTTTGGTCCGTTCTGGTGTCTCATGATGTATATCTGTATAGTATACATATTACCTGCAACATATTTGAACTATAGGTTGGCATCGACTTCAAATATATTATTCGGTAGCGCGAATATCAATAATATTTTTTATTTAATTAGGTTAATTTAATAATTCAGTTATTTTTCGCTTTTTAGTGCCTTATTTATGTTTCACATCGAAGGAGGTTTTTTTTTTTTGGATTTTTTTTTATCTTGCGTGCAGCCGGCGTTCATCGATTTATAAGATGTTTTTTTTTTTTCAGAAAAGTGTGTGAGATGTTAATGATAAGAGATACGACGTTGATACCGAACGTTCTGTGGTTCGAGTACACGACGTCGCGGCAGGAGGCGCGGACCCGCGGCCGCAAGCTCGCAGCGCTCAAGCCGGTGCAATGACGTTGCGCGGTGCGAGCGCCTCGCGCCTGACGCGTGCTCACGTTCGCGGCGGTCGCGTTGTTCGCCGCCGCGATGCTCACTAAGTCAGAACCGGCACGTTCATTACTCCCATATTAAAACTTTATACCCAATGATATTATAACTAAAAAGCTGTTGTTACGTCATAAGTGCTTCGACAACGACTTGTTAAAACTTCGCTAGCTAGCTTATTAATATTTAATTATTTTTTTTCACCACCGATATTGAGAATATGCCATCTAACTTTCACATTTTATCTAAGACTAGCGTGCCCGGCGAACGTTGTCCCGTCCTGATAATAAAAAAACCTTGATATATATCAAATAACTATATATCATAACCTTCCTCATGAATCACTTTACAAAATCCGATCGATACTCTTTGATTTTATCGTTAACAGACAGACAAACAGACGTGATAGGGGACTTTGTTTTGTAATTATAGCGCGGGGTTACAATATTACTTTACGTATAGGTGCGTTATCGTACTATTTGTTTTGACAAAATATCATAACGTAACACCGTACGTAACGTAGCATAAGATAACGTATATACACCTTTTTACTTATAATATCATTGTTAATAACACACGATAGTATTGACCAATGAGGATATATTTTCAGTGATTGTCTTCCTCTAGGCATAAAGATTATTCAAACATACCGCTCAGTAAATGTGACTTTAATTCGACATCACACATATTATCTTTATGTGATCTCATATTAAGTTCATATGTTGATAAGGTACTTAAAACACTAAAAATAATTTAAGTATTAGTACTAATTGTTATTGATTATTGAAAAAGTAATGCACATCATAGGGCAGCAGCTAAAAATTATGTATATAAGGGATGCAGGTATAGAACATAGTTTTTCTTTAAAAGATTTATTCAAATAAACTGTATTAAATTTCGTTTAACTGGACATAATAATGCAAATGTATATTACATGACAAATCTGAGTAACAAATAAATATTTGACCGATGAGTAAATTAAAATTTGAATCTTACGTATATTTTACATGGATTATTCCTCTGCTAGATTTCTAAGTTAAATTAATATACCAGAGTACCACATGACCTTAGTGTGACATACTGTGTGTAAATTAAGGTGATATTGTTACTGGGATATATTAATTTCTCAAGACAATATAATCTATGGGTTAATAGCAATTTTTGATAATTCTTATGACAGATAGAGTAGATAATAGGTGAGTTGACTATAAAACTAATGAAATACAAGTTTTAGAACCCTCAATAAATGTTTCAAGATATGAGTATACCAGTTGAAAGGTTAGACGTTCGCAGTGTTCTAAATTATGACACTTCATGGTCACATTTAACATATAAAATAATAATATGAAAACAAATACTAATAAACAAACAAGAAAACCTAAGTTAAAGTTTCTTCTAAGACTTTCAAAAGTATAGCTACAAACGTTTAAATAAAATAATAACCGTAAATGCAATGACCAGTGCCAAAAGCTACATTGGGCGACCCGGAGTTTATGACTTTCGATAGTAAAACGGACAATAAACGTTTTTATTTTGTTTCTGACGTTCCCTTTCAAATGCAAGTGAAATCACCCGACGGTCATTGATACTGTGCTTTAACATAGACGCGTAGAGCATTATTTATAATTTTTCTATTTAATTAGGTCAAATATTAATCATCTATTTTTTTAATTGATTTAGAATGAGAATCGAGTACAGAGTGTCCTCTCGAAATATTGCTACTGTCTAAACAGTCACCTGATATAAGAGCAGTGTAAAAGAAAAAAAAGCTATGATGCACTATCAAACAGTATGAGTTTTATAAACATAATTTGAATATAGAAGTCATTTAAATATAAAATTTTATTAGTCTGGTTTGTTGCCTTTAATATGTATTTGAAAAATTTATATAAAAATAATTATTGAACCTCATAATGCAATAATTGTTCTAAGTATCTAGTATTACATATATATATACATATATGTAACTTAGTACATATGTGGTGTATTTGATGGAAATTCTAGTTATACGAAAAAAAATATTGGATATATTGTGTAAAAGGGTGTTATACTATTTGATAATTATTGATCGATAGTAACATATTAAAACCATTTACTACGGTTGTGTTATTGGTACCTAAAAATGTGTAAAGTTATGTAACAATCTATATTGAATAGGACATTGCTGTAAGTGTAAATATTGTTTTATAAGCGCGCAAGTTTCTTGAACGTGTGAATTTGTAAAATTGCTTTTTTTTCACATATAAATACAGTGGAATCTCTAAAACTCGATAAGTCGTCAAATAAAACCAAATAGTTGTATAAATTATACTTCACAATTGACATTTTAGCAGTTACAGCCTTCGTATCTTGAAATTATTGTTAAGTCAAAAACTCATTAAGTCGAATTTTTTTCATTTCCCTTGATATTCCAGTTATAGAGATTCCACTGTAGTACGAATGCTTTAATACAAGTTATAACATTTAAAAGCTTAAGGTATCTACTTGATACATCTTTATTTAAGTGAAGATGATAAACAATTGCATAATTTATATTGCCTTCTATTTTGGAAATAAAAATAGTATTTTTGTATTAGTATATATACTCTGTAAGGAAAATAGTTGATGTAATTATGGATGGATATTATTAAGATTCAAGATATGTATTTACTTATATAGCGATGATAGGCTTGTAAATGCTTTTAAAATAGGGTACTGGGTAATGCAACACATTCCTTGACCAAGTTTTTTTTAAACCTAGGTTTTAGCCTCTGACTACAATGTCGTGATTTAATTGACTATGTGGTCTAAAATGGTGAACACGTTAAGTTAAATTATCAATTATCTTTATAATTTTTCTTGAAATCTATTTCAGAGGAAGCTTTATAATTGGGAATTAAATCTCTATCAACTTTAACCCCCAACCAAATGACATTAAATCCTACACAAAACTGTAAACAAAAAACAGTACTATCGCAAAAGATGCCTTACATAATATGTTTCAATATTTGTTATCAATCTAACATATATAACTTGACTATAACTAGCAACCGAGTACCAACTCAAACGTAATTGGTAAACGTCTTATCTCGCTGCAGCATTATTTTTTATATAAATATTTGAAACTTTGTTGATGATGTGTTCAAAATGTTTGTTAAAAATAGCAATTTTATATAGGTAAATATTTGACTTGTGTAAGTCAAGTCAGCTACAGTTCATTGGTGGTGTATATACACTACTCATTGCTAAATCCTCGATTTATAAGATGTTATCACGTCAATAATATAGTAAGAAATCGCACTTATCTAGTCGACATTTTAGCATTTAAATCCTCTCGAAATTCTTGTTAAGTCAAAAACTCATTGACTCGATTTTTTTTTTGCATTTCCCTTGACCTTTGGGTTATAGAGGATTCCACTGTATTTATTAGTGTCTTGGAATTCAACATTATCTGTAATTAACTCGTGTTTCTGGAGAATTTTAATCGAGCGCTTAGCCATTCCTTATTTGGCTGCCTCTTGTTCGAACAATATTAATAATTTATAATTTTATTCTTATTTTTGACCAAGTGCCTGTGTCCGTCCTTTTTGAGTTAGAAATATTTAAAGACATTGTAGTAAATTTAAAATTGGAATTTTACTCTCATGCTCCCGAAGAAGTTTACCCCAAAAAAGTTTCTAAGATAGTTATAGTAATTCAGCCTAATATTCTTCGGTTTGATCTTTTACTTCTGTTTGGGTCTTTCACAACAATAAGGAGTAATAAACAATAGAGACCAAATGTGTAGCTCTAGACGTTAATGAAATCTGTTTGGCTAAGGTAAAAGTTTATTTAAATGGGTACATACTTGATTATGTTAAAATATTGAGTAAATTCTATATAGCGAAATTGAATATTTTATTACATTATTTGTTTTTTTTTTTAAGTAACAAGTTTAAAAACAATTTTACAGGAACATAGTAACATTTTAAACCTTTTTATATTGTGCCAGTATTTTGTTTTCTATTGTACTATGTTATTTTTTTAGAAAGTAAGATCATCCTGGTTAAATAAACATAATTTTCTAAAATTTCCTTGTGGCTAGTACTTATAGTTCTAAAAATCTATGAACCAGTGTATGCATATTTAGAAAAATCAACACAAGAAGACTCTTACACTTATACTTTACTGCTAAACTCTCGTAACATATACTGCTTCAGTTATTTCAATAGTTTCACTTTAGAGATATTTTGTAGTTATTATAATTAGATCTAATGAATAGAATTCAATTCGCAGAATTTGAAGTACGACATCAAACTAAGATGAGGCTCTAAAGCAGCGATACTCAACCTGCGGCCCGCCGGGTCTTTGTAGTTTGCCCACCCGATTATACTTTATTTTCAATTATTTTAAATTTCGTGCCCATCAGAAAAAACTATGAGCACGCTGAGTAAATTAAATGGATCCCAGATAACCCGACCGCAATCCGTTCCTTAAATAAGGGTTGTACCAAGCTTGTTTTATTAGACAACCATTTTTCACTACATTAATAATACGTAGTTCATTTGAAATTACGTTATTTTTTAAATTTAAAACTTAAATATTTGTAGTTTGCGACCCACGTCACCATGAGTGAAACGTGTATATGGACCCTTTAAAAAAAGGTTGAGTACGACTGCTCTAAAGACTTAACTCTTTTTGCTATAATTTAACTACAGCTTTATTTGAGAAAATACTGTTTTGATTAATCTGGCCATCCGTTTAGAACTTTTAATAAGGATGGATAGTGGGCATAAACTATACACAGCTCAGGAACCAATGTTTATTGTCGACTGGCGAGTGGCGTATTGTTTCGCTACTTAAATTAGTTGGTGGATTATGTATAATAATATATGTATATCTATGAATGCGTAGTTATGTAAACCAAAGTCGAGTAATTTTTAAGTTTTAAGAAAATTTCGTTTACATAGAAGTTCGTTATTGGAGTTACACTGTATATATTTTTTTAGCATAGGAAATAGACACATGTTGTGACTCATATTTAAGAGTAGATAAGGTATTATGATTTGTTTTATTATAAATACCTTGTTTTTTTTTTGGAATTTTGTGGTTTATGGTATTTGTTAATGGCTAAATCGGATAGAACACCTAGTTTTTTAAGGTTTAGTTTCGAAAAGTAATGACGATAATGTATTATAATCAGGTTTCGGTACACAACAATAGCTTGAATTCTTTTAAAAAGTTTTAATAGAATTATATTTTTGAAATCTAATCATGTTTTATTTTTTTACTTAAAACAACACGATAAAAACTATGTAATTTTTTCGCTGGATCTACGAAGCTAATAAGTGCTACGCTTTGACCCACAAATCCATCGACTAAACAGGAATAGATAATAATATGTTTTTGGTAATCGTTGGCTCTACTATAGATGATTTCAACTAACATTTGAATTTCTCATATTGAAAGTTTATATCTAAACTTTAATAATGCAAAAAAATGCTATCATTTTTGTTCTGTCTTACATACAATAATACAATCTCAACGCTGTAAAAAAACATATCCAGAATACCTTTATGTACTAGTAAAATACTAAAAATAAAAAACTAGAAGTTTTACTGACAAATAGGAATCCGCGTCCAAGCGTTTTAAGACGCATAAGTACCATACGATCTGTTTTTGGCACTTTGTTATTTACAGTTCATCAAAGTGTAAGGAGGTTTGTTATGTCACATGACACAGCTTCCTTATGTTGCACGTAGTTTTAAATCTGCTATAACTTTTTTAGATATTCGCTGAGATCTTATGCTGTCAAGGTCAAATTAATAATTTACATTAAACGCCCTATGTAACTTTTCACTGCCAATTAAATCATTTATCCGGGATGTTTATTACCTACCTATATCACAGGACTATAATACAGGCATATTATGTTTATAAAAAGTTGAGAAAAGTAGATCTATTGTAATCAAGTTACACATTTGTTGTTGTATTTACATTGCTAACACTGGCTTCACCTTACTTGTTTTAAAAAGTCCTACAGAAAAGTTGGCGGTGGTATATGTTTCCCTTTAAGAATAACCCATAGGAACCATTTTTATCTTTATTATTTTATTAAAAGACAATGTATTTTAGCGATACATTTTCTGTCAACACAATATTAATTCTTATTTAATGAAGTATGTAAGTTACGTTAGGCATATTTTAATGTAGATTAAGATTGACCTCTGCAGTATATAATTACAATTATTTTTATTACATAAAATCACAAATATAAAAAGTGAGTATATGCTTATGGCCACATAATAAAAGTGAAAACATGTAAATAAATACATGCACTTAATAATCACAAATTTACAATTTTTTCTCGAACACAGTAAGTAGTTCTTAGAGAATAGTATCGTAATCGTATTATTAGCAATTATTTTTATATTTAACCATCTTGTTATCCTTTGTGTGTAAAATAAAAAGTAAGTTCCAAAACCATATATTTTGATGTATTTGTATAAAAATAGTATAATCCAAATCTTTTAGAACGATGTGCTTGAAACTCAATTTTTGTAACTATATTTTGGGTCCAATTGTACTTATTTTTATCATTTTAGGTATTATTGTAGACAGTCCGAAGATATTATTTAATCTTTTCTACGATATAGATTATTGTAACGTTGCACTGCAAGTTTCAAATGTATCAACGTTTCGGGTTCACCAAGTACTTGTACAAAGTAGTAGAAGTAGTCATTCCAATCGACCAAATGCTCAATCTCCGTCCTCTCCGTGTACTTGTTTATTTGCCTTAAAAATATTACATCATTAGTACAGCTTCACTTATAAAAAAATGTTGAATACTTACAACTACTAAAAATTGCTTAATGAAACATGCCAAATGTGTTTGTTTAAAAAAGACCAAACAAAAAACTAGTATGTAATATATTAGAAAGTTTTCTACTTTTAGTGTTTTCATATAATATTGAAGAATACATTTCTCTTCACTGCTATTTCCCAGGCAATACATGAAAAACTACTATATTTTACATGTAAAGATAATAGTCACTGCGGCGCAATGTGACCCAATTTTCCGACTGCGTACGTGATTTACGGTGTTACCTACGTGAACCACCATATTTTTTCGGTGTGATGACAAAGACCTACAATTCAAAGTTACACGTTTGAGAAAACCTATGCTAATATAAGATATAGCACGCGTATGCGACGAATTAGTCTAGAATTACGGAAGTGAAATCATACTCGTATCATATACCTACCTATAGTAAACGTTTTGGACTCGCGTGTTTTTAACGAACCGTTATTTATATCATTTGAAAAATAATAATATATGAAATATATCACGTCCAATATGCATTTACTCTGCATTATTGAAACTTACTTTTTCTACGTCTTGCATTGACTGTTCATTTTTAACGTGTAATACGGAATTTGATGTCATAGCTCTCTTCAGTGTGTAGATATCCTTTGAAGTCATTGTAACGTTATCGCTTCCAGTTGCTGACTCGTAATCGAATGATAGACCTTTATATTACGAAATCTCTGTTAAATCAATTTTTTATTGCAGTAGTCAGCTGTTACAAAATTAGCCTGAGAAGTATTACAATAATCATAGGACACTGCAAAACCTTAACACGGGCACATATTAAGCCATATATAGGCCTTATCTAAAAAATTGCTGATTTTTAATACTGGCTAGTGTGGTGATCGATATCTTACAATTCCAAATGCATATAAGTTTTATAAAACAACTTTGTCAACGTTTGTTTTGAAGCGAAATTACTTATTGGAGGACTTTGAAATTCTGATCTGCAACCGTTTTTTGTGTCAAAAGATGGTTGGGGGTAAAGACTGTCGGTTAGAGTGGGAGCAATGTTTAGCTCGCCTTCGAGTTTTGAAGAACACTAAGGCATGCGCTCTTTTCGCCTACTATTTTTCATTTCATTTCTACCGCGTGTAACACGCATTTGTTTTCTCACCGTTAGACTTTTCTTTGATAGTGCGACCATAAAAATTGCATCGAATTTGCAGTTATTTTCAATAACTAAACAATGGCTAACCGAAGACAATAAAACAAACTGAGATAAAGAATAAAACAGTACTTATTGATTTATTTCAAATTGAATAGATAAAAATGCTCGGAATCTAGTCACTGTATGAGCTCACTTAATACAACAAAAAAATCGCGAGAACACTTCCCTTTAACTTGTCGAATATAAACACAGAGGTGATTCTGAATCGGATTGTTAATTGGGTTGAAATGTGGATCCTGTATAACGTTTGGCTTGGCAGTATCTGTTACATTGGTTGGACACACAAACCCCATTCATGGACCTATGGTGACATTTAAAAAAAAATATTATCCCGGAGATATCCCTTAAGGATACCCAGGGTGGGTATCCTTATCCTTATCCGGGGGAGAAAGTGGGTAATGTCCGACGCGCACGGACTAAAACCCCACGATGTACCGACAGTCCGTATTTGTTGGGGCGGCAAGGGATCTAGCTACTCAACCTTGGACAGCCGCCCCAACGACCCGCCCGGCGGATGGTCCCCACCGATCTTCTGCCTAACAGGGAGACAGGCTAAGTACACTCTAGCTGCCTCCCCTCGTCACCCAGACCTGTGCAAAGAGGAGACTGGCCCCCCTGTCCCGCATGATACCTTTTTGACACCTAGCACAATAATTACTGTAGAAGTGTAGGTACTGTAACAAATTGAAAAATAACGATGGTGGAATTTCGCGATCAAGCAATGGAAAATTGTTAACTGTTCTATAGCCCATCCTTCTTCAAGACAATTTTCGCCTCTATACCGTACCACGGACTGTTTTAAAGCTAGAGAAATTATGACTAGAGCTTCTCCATCATCCATCACACTCACTAAACCTTGCTCAAGCTGATCTCATTTACTTTGGAATTGAAATCGTTTTTTACTAGAGAGTAATTTTAATTCGAATGAAACAGTGAAAACGCCTTTAAAGAATTCATAGATTCCGTCTGTCTCTAAAATGACAAAAGCACATCGACGAAAATTGCATTTCGACATTTTCTTCTAATTAAATATATATTTTTCATTAAAAAGTTGTTAGATTTTTTAAATATAAAACGTTTATAGGTAAGGATCTAATGTATATACAAAAAACATACATCATTAATAAATACCAAATATGATATACCTAATGAAGAGTATATCCTACCTACACAGACGGTTCTGGTTGTACTACAAAAAAAAAAAATGTTAATTGGATATTCAATTTGTAAACATAAAAATTAACTTACATAAAATACGAAATACGCTATGTACCTATTTCTGATGAAACAAATAAATGAATAAATATCAGTTTCAATTTAGCTAAGATTTGGAGATACGTGGTAGGAAATAACTTACTCTCGCTAACTGAGCCAGAGTTGGACGAACTGTTTTCAGTCAAACTCTCCAACCATTTCTGTTAATAAACGTTAAATCAAATACTAAAGTTATCTTAGTTCCATTGAATGGTTCATGGAGTATTATTTAATGTTGCGATTACCTTGTCTCGTGGAATTAAACGATCTGTTTTTTTCATGGACATGAAATTAGCTTTCTCTCCTAAATTGACTAAATGACGTGTTACTTCCGTTGTAGACATGACTTTGTTAAGCATTCCATGCAATGTTTCTGGATCTGTGTTTAATAATCCCGGGAATAATATAGCTAACGGTTTTATCTGTGGCCCATCCTCACATTCAACCTAAACAACAATGGTTGATTTTAAAGTTATATTTGTAAAATTATACGCAACCAATAAATATTTTACAAAGTCGTCCTCATTGAGCGGCATACATTTAAGTACACTAAGTACAAGAGTCTGGTATAAAAGTCGACATGTTTAATAATTTTGTTTATTGAAGTGAAAACTTCTTTAGGCGCGTTGAGCGGTATTTTTGGTAGTATAAATTTAATTACGTGTCACGACATGCTACGTAAGCATGGCCGGCCGTATTGCACTTACCCGGCTTGCGGCAGATTAGAGACACATAGTACAGGGACCTGTGTAATATTGATATTGAAGATAGAGATAATTTATTTGGTAAAATGGTTATTAATAATCAGCCACTAATGGTAAATAGCGAACAGCGGTGTTGAGTCGCTCGTGGTTGATTCCGAACTGATCTAATACAAATATAATGCCTTGATAATAAAATGCTAAAGTGCACGCAGTACACAAATCATACAGAATACCTAAAGAGCCGTTCGGTTGTGTAACTCCGAACAGATATTTTGCAGCTTATCATACGTTTGCTTGTCTAATAGACTTTATAAAAATGTATATAATTGTTGCTCCGAGTGCCAATTGATATGAAAACCACACCAATGTTAATAATTTCAATAAACAAATTCCAAATGTGAAATATTGTCATTCACTCTATAATTAAAAAATCAAAAGAGAACACAATTATTCTTTTGTAATGAGTTTTCACTTCTGTCGGCAGTCCTTATAACTAACTGCCTCGCCTTTTTTATGTTACAAGTATTATGTATACTAAATAGATTAATTGCTAATTTAAATAAAATAAAACAATGAATTAACATAAGATTTACGATTTGTAACATTTCCTCTTCATCGGAAGAAATGATCTCAGCCTATCTAACTGATTTGACTGTAATATGTCCACCCATTCTGAATCTTTTGCTTGTAGAGGAACAATAGGCCCAGGTTTCTTATCATTGGTATCAGGTCTTGAAGGCCTTGATGTCTGATGAAAAGAAGAAATCACTTCAGTATTAACTCCTCTTAAATTTCAAATGAACTATGAAAAGGTTTAATAATAATACATAACAGTGGTTTCAGGGTTCCTGGTTTTGAAACGTCTTGGTTTCGGTCTTTTATACTTTTTAAAATCACTGCTCATTTTATAAATATCATGTTGCTTGAGATGAAAATAATGCAGTCTATTTTGGTGTATGCATTATTTACGCTTTGACTTACGCCCACTGACACAAACCAATTTCTCGTAGATATGTACAAAAATGTCTAAGCTGTCATTCATATATACATGACTCTTGAATAAAACCTATAATTTGGAACTTATTGAAAAAAGGTTTTATTAAATGAATCTGTTTAGACATAGAAACGTACATGCTTTATTATATATCATCATTATACATGGTTAAAATATAGTTAAAAGGGTTGGAGAATTTATGAATAGTCATCATCCTCATCATCTTCAGCTTTAGGTATTACAGCTGGAGGAACATATGGTTGTCGGATACCTTCAGCTCCAACTAAGCCCTGCTGTTGTAGGAGTAACCATTGCTGTTGTTCTTGTTTAGCTTGCTCTTCACGGGCCTATAAAAAAAAGTATTCCGCAATTATCACAACAGTTTAAAAAAAACTTTAATGATTAAACATAGTTTATTAATTGATATTGTTATGAAAAAAAAAACACAACCTGTTGCTTAAAAAAACAATCAAAATGCCTGAAAGTTTGAGACATTCAGAAACATAAACGCACACACGCACGTTTGATGTTTTACGTGTTCTTGAACCAAAAATATTTGACGAATTAACAAATAACAACTGGTCAATTTTATTTGTATCCACAGATTATCGTTGTTAATATATTAGCACGGAAAAAAAATTAGTCTCCTTTTTGGAATAATTTTAAAGTAATTAAAATCGATAAAAATTATTAAAAAAAAACGTGTTAAAATTATTTTATTTACTTTTTTTTTTTAATTGTAGCACGGCGAAATGATTGCACTAGGCTTGATGGTAAGCACAGCACAATCCAAAAACAATGGTGACCTCCGAGTGACACACTATCCATCGCCGGTAGCCGCTGTCATGCCGGCCTGCGAAAATTTTATACGACTCTAATGATATGATTCAGCGGATTATTACGATCATACATTCATCTCTTACGAATATAGTTATTCACCTGATATATTGTATAGTGTCAGTAAAGGCGATATATACGATATAGCGAAATTGGAACTATGTATAGATCTAATATATAGACTAAATTTCATCATAATACGAGTACACGGTATTTTTGTGACCAACGCACTTCATGTAATGCGGAAACTGTACCGCAGTATAGAATAACATTACCCAAACAAGTTTTATCTTCATGCGTTACTCCCTAAATTCACAAAAAACATAGAAACTATATGTTCCTAGTTTTCTGAATCACAGACTATTATACATATTTGACTATTATACATATTATAACAGTGACTTGCGTTTTGGGAACAAATGATTTATTTTCGTCTAAGATTTAATCGTGATATTTGTAGACTGGAATAACGACGGTTTATGTCGATATCCTGTTAGCGATCAACAGTGGACCAGTGTTGTAAAATATAGATGTATAGGAAATTAGTTAAGAAATTCGGATATAACCTTTTTTAAGTATAGTTTATTTCGTTTATATTAGGTCAAAACATAGTTTACTAGTTTTTTATAACCGCTGTACAATAAAAGAACAGAATCATACTGTAGATATTGTTAGAACTAGATAGATGTAATAGTGGGAGGAGCGTGAAAACGTGCCGAGTTCGACGTTCTCACCTAAACACCCCTTAAAGGATATATAAAGCAGCGACTATACTCGTAGCAGGAAATGATTGCCAGATTCAAAATAAATGCGAAATATGTGCGACACATATTTATGGTTAGCTAAGCTCGATAGCGATATTGCGTGCAAGGCAACAGGCCAAGTCAAGGTCCGGTCACTTTAGCACCCCTTCCGGTAATTGCCAATAACGAACTCGTGTAAGAAATGGATGACGCTCTCTCGCGCAGTCCGGCCCGCGACCCGCACCCTGTCTCACGCCCTCTTTGTAGTTTATTAGTATTTGTTTTGATATTATAATTTTATAAGTGAAATCTGACCATGAACTACCACAGGTTTGAAGGATGTCACCCTTTAAACATTCACCCGGTATATCGCACTGCGCTGAAAACTGCCCTTACGAAAATCTGAAATGCTCATCACAGTGGTTGGACCCAGGAGAACCGGCCAAAGCCTTTTGTTTGTGGAGAACACTGAGAGGCTCAGGGGAGCATGAGTAGTGTTAACCACCTTACTAATAAAAGTAGCAGAGCAGTGTCTACAGATGGACCTTACCGACTAAAAACTCCACAATAAACCATACACCATACTCTGAAAGTGTTCTGCCAAACCATGCAAGCGAAAGTTAACTCAGAAAAGGTACTGATGAGTGTTCGGTGTCATACACTACAACTTCCTAAGATCCGGCCAGAGGATTATGGCAGATCTATATTTTCAACAATTGCAAACCATATTATCTCATAATATATTTTTCCTTTTATTTTTTTAACATAGAACTTTTATTGCATATGTAAGGACCTAATATACATATAGACATCTACATGATATGCAATTCACAAGTTATCAGGCAACCAATGAATGTCAACATCATCACTATGAGAAGAGTGCAGGTCAGAATTAAAACATCTGCTATAATATTCATATAAGCTAGATAAGGTTATGTATTTAGTTCAGTGAACAACATAAGTCTACCTTAATTACAATTATATCAAAAATAACATACCTTCGCAAATAATTCTTGCTGTTGTCTTAACAATTCTTCTTCTGGTATACCCAAATTTTCAAGCCGTGTACTTTGTCGTCTTCGTTTGGCAGCTACAGCTTTACAGTCCTTGAGTACAGCTTCTGCCTCTATCGTGTAATCACTAAAACCCAGTCGATCTAAAGCTAAAATCATACAATATGTAATTATAGTAGTGACACTACAATCGCCAATTTGATGTTTGTCCATGCATGAAGTTTCATCTACATAAAAACTATGTTTGAAGGAGTAAATTACTATTCTTCATTGCCAATAGTGACTTGCAGTTAGTCCTAAAATTTACAATACATACAATAAATATTAGGACACAAGTTTATTGAGTACACAATGTCTACATTTTATATATATGTATAACTATGTAGTATACATTTATCTAAATACAACTATTATTAACTGTATATTATATGGTCTTCTCAAAAAAACTTTATACATTTTTACAAACAAGAACAGAGTGCTGTTGAGAGCATCTTTAATTATAATTTTTACTATACTTATTTATAACACAAATCGGCATTTATTGTTTTTATAATTTGACATTATATATTTATATTCTATATAGGATTACTGGCCAGTAGACCTACCTAATCTGGTAAACTTGTGTCAATGCTTAATGGAAAATAAAGGAGCATTTGATTTTTTTTTAAATAAATCAATATTTCACATCATTGTCATAATGTGTCAAAACAACCATCATAGAGTGTGGCTAATATATTAATACTAGAGGGCTTGGTGTATATTGTTCCGCCCTGATTATTAAAAAAAGTCCTTGACAAAATATATACCAAAACCTTCCCCATGAATCACTTTATTCACAGGTGAAAACCATCTGGAAATCTGTTCAGTAGTTATTAAGTTTATCGCAAACAGACAGACAGACATGGTACTTTGTTTTATACTATACTAATATTAATATAATGAAAGTATGAAAAACCTTTAATATTTATTAAGTGCCATTTTAAGCTTTTTATCAAATCTTTGGTTATAATATAAATAGTTTCTTTATTCTTAGTTAATTTATTCAAGTATTAATGTTTATTGATAACAATAACCAGCTCTTGAACTTGTTCTTGATTGGGTGATGTGGGTTTGTATTTATTGAACAAGATAGTATACTGAAATTAAATTATAAAAAGAAGATGCAATTACACATACCTAATGGAAGTTGATCATTTCATTAACAGACTTATAATAAAAATAAATGATATCATGAAAATTAATTCCAGAAAAAGGTATATTTACCCGTAAGTACATGTTCTGCGTTTATTGTTTTCTTATTGCTTTGATTGCACACTTCGTTAGCTTCAGAACTAATTAAATGAATAAATTCTGTACAACAGTTTAGTATTAATTCTCTTGACTCGAAAGCAACACGTACTGAGGGCACTAACTCCTTTATCATTTTATTAATACTTGCTCTGGGAAGTGTTAACTCGTCTTCTTCTGAAGGTGGAGGGCACAGTTCACGTTCGGGACTACCCATATTTTATTTGAGCTCTGTTTACGTTATGATCACTTAAAAAATATAAACTCTTTAAAATATAATATCTGAATTGTGAAAGTAAACACCAAACCAATGTTGTCAGATAAAAATTTTAAATCGACGGATACTTTTTTAAACATACAGTATATCTTTAATAATAATCTGTATAATGTATAAAATTCGAGTCAGCAGCAATATATTATAAATCAATTAGAACTGCAATATTTTTTATAACATACTCTATGATATTGACAATGGTTAATATAATTTTGTGTCTTCAAATTATATATTTGATAAATTTTAGGACTAATTGCACTTTACTATTGACAATAAAGAAAAGCAATTCGAAGCTTCATGAGTGGAGAAATATCATGCCGCTATTATAATGGTATCCAAGTTCAGTCTGTTTAAGACACGGAAGAAAAAGAAGAGGTTGAAAAGCCAGTTTAAGCGTTGGCAGCACTGAGTACAAATGTACATTGCAATTATTTTTTTATTATAGCAAGGCGTGACTGTAGCATCTGCCAGTCTCTTGTTTTATAAGTACATAGTACTTATTATACTACTAAATTTTAAAATAAGGGAAAACATCACTAGTTAAGAATAAAAAAAACAGAAAATTTTGAAAAGGGTCAGTAGCGATGTAATTTTTAAAGGAAAGGAAGAAGGAGCTAAATTCTAATACTATTACTCGTAATAAATAAAGTTAGTGTATGATAAATGTCAATATTAAGAGTATGAAATATGGTAGTTATGTTAGTAGGTAAAGGAACATGAAACGACAGTAATTGACTATACAACACAGAATTAAATATTGCTTTGTATTCTGTGCACAGACTGTTAAACATAAAGGCAGTCTGTGTCTCCGCTAGAAAAAGTATGATCTCTGTATATAGTATCTTCCACTTGTTACTTGTACGACTATTAGTCTGTGATCTTATCTATGAGTATGATTTTGTGATCTGTGTACATCTGTAACATTACAAGGAACAAGTAACTACTTGTACGACTATTAGTCTGTGCAAGTAACTGCGAATCTCCGCAAGGAGTATTATTATTTTGTGTTGCGAGAACAGGAATACAGTAGAGTCGGTTTATAATTACACAAAATAAACAACGTTAAAATGGTGTTCTATTTCACAAGTAACGTAGTCACACCTCCTGTAACCTTGTTTATGGGAATAGACAAACATGAAAGTAAGGAAATTCTTTTAACTTAGCGTTTTTGAAAGAAATTTATTGCACATTTCGTTACGGATTCTTTATGCTGTTATAACACTTACCAAGCCTCTGAACAGCTGCTTTTATTATGGTGGTGCGGCTATTGTACTTGTTGGTAAATACAGTTTCAATTTAAATTTGGTACTGCAACGCTAGTGCCAATGCCGGCTTGCAAATTTGCATGCATATATAATAACGAGCAATCCTGAAATGCGTAGAACGAAAAAGACTGACTGCCTGTTTTTCATCATATGCGTGATGGTCACAATCCAGTTGGGTACAGATTTCTACAAAACAGCTTAGTTCATTATACAGCGGTTGATTCTGGAACACATTAAGCCTAATCATGATACTATAGAGGGTGTTACAGTTCATGTGTGGAGGTCATGATCCGATAGGATAAAATATTAATTAACCCACCCTAAAAGTGATGTTTTGATACCTACTTTAAAACAGTTCTGCTTTTTCAGATGAAGACCTAATCAAATGGGGATGGCCTGAGGATGTTTGGTTTCATGTAGATAAAGTATCTTCTGCACATGTCTATTTACGTTTAGCACCTGTAAGTATTTTGCAATTATCAAATTAAGGGTAATCGAAGCGGTTTCTGTCCAATGCTCAGAACTAGTCATACTACTAATTATTTGTCTATTAAGCTTATTTCTATTATAATATGCATGATTATATAATTGTAACGAGAACATTATTTTTCATTTATCTAAATTTGGTGTATATTCATACATATTAAAAGCTTTAAAAAAATGTACTCTATTTTTTATCAAAAATATAACTACTTTTGATTCTATACCCCTCATATATTCACCTAGGCCAATTTAGTTGCTACAAATGTACTTAAATATCAATGTTTCAGGGTCAAACTATAGATGACATACCCAGTTTGGTCCTTGATGATGCCTGCCAGTTAGTAAAAGCAAATTCTATCATGGGCAACAAAATGAATGATATAGATATTGTATACACAATGTGGTCAAATTTAAAGAAGACTGCAGGAATGGAGGTCGGTTGTAAAAAATAAATAATGTATGCCACAATGCTAATATTATTTAATGGATTATATAGTTCTAATTCAAATGGGAATGTAGTTATCTTTATCTAAAATTATTTGATTTATTCTTAAACAATATCTATTTTATTTTTTAGGTTGGACAAGTAGCCTTCCATAAAGACAAAGAAGTAAGAAAAGTTAGGGTTGCTAAAAGAAGTAATGAAATTGTTAATAGACTAAATAAAACAAAGAGAGAAGCATTTCCAAACTTAAGACAAGAAAGAGAAACAAGAGACAGATTAGAAAGAGAAGATAAGAAAAAGTTGTTAAGAGATAAAAAAGAGATTGAAAAGGAAGAGGAGAAAAAGAAAAAAGAAGAAGCAGAGCTTAGAAGCTATTCCACTTTAATGAAGCCAGAAAATATGACTACAAATTATGATGGCAATGATTCTGATGAATTTATGTGAAAGACAAAATACACTAGTTAAAAAATTATATTTTCTGTATAAAAAACAAAAAAGTGTTATTCTCTTAATATATTTATTCCAACAGATTTTAATGATTGCAGTACCCAAGAAGGATAATTTCCATCTGGATAAACCTCATCGACAAATTTCTGTACAAAATGTGGAAAAGTTCCTTGCTCTATATTTTCTCTCATTGTTCTCATTAACTGCATCTGAAAATTAAAAAGATTGTATTTGGTCTGTGAAAATTGTTTTTCAAATTTTAATACATCACAAATAATTTGGACATTTAGAATTATCCTTATTTAATTACAGAATTACACTCAAATACTATATACACAAATAATATACATACTATTATTTACATAAACAAGTTAAAATTCTGAAGTCATTAGTAGAAGTAAGAAACCATTAGTAAATTAAAACTTTTATTTCAAACTACTTCTCATTTTCCTCTTATATTGTTTGACACATTACTTGTCGGTTTCTAAGAAATTAATAACTAATATAAGATTTTCCCTGTTATCAATTATATCAATATGAACAGGATAATTGATATTGAGTGATGACTACTCCAGCCATGATTGGGAGTTCAAATTCTATTGACAAATACATACCAGTACTTGAGAATATGCACATGCATGTATTCAGATACTATTAAATCCATATTTGATTCTATCACTTCACTAGTTTATTTATTAAGAAACCCAAGAGACAGCAGACAATTTATAAGAAAAATGGCTTCTTTACAGATCTGCTGAACACAATATTTTTTATTAATTATTTTTATTCAGTAAAATATTTTGTTTGTCCACTCATTATTTTATTTAGAGATTTGTTCAATTTGAAGATAAACTTAGGGTGGTTGATCTTTTAGATTTTTTTATTGATAGGCCCTAGGCCTGTTCATATAGTGGTTGCTAAAACGGATATTTAATCCCATAAAAAATATTGTTTACTTGGTAAGTACAAATAATGCATTTATTTTAGATGTTACTTCTGCCACAAATAAACTATATTTCTATATTAGTCTCAGTATGGCTTTTGTTAACCTTAGGTTATTAAATGTTATCGGGTACTATTTCTATTTACATTTTTGTCATTTATAGATATTTGACCAAATCGTACAATCACAAAGTATATTTTCATAAAATAATCATTAGCATTTATTTACCTGGTATGCAATATTATGCACAGATATTAAGTGGCAAGCAACTGTTTCTACAGTTACAATACAATGCAAATATGCTCTGGTATAATTTTTACAAGTGGAACATGTACAGTTGTCATCTATTGGATTCAAATCAGCTTCATACTGCTTCTGTTTTAAATTCAATTGCCCTTTATTGACCAGAGCACATCCAAATCTCTGTAAATATGTATATGAAATTTTATCACATATCGGTAAAATTAACTTGATTTTTTTTTATTTTACATAAAAAAAGGATCTTATATGAACACATCTTTTCCAAACATTAATTAGTGACAATTTTTAATTCAGTTCATGTGAAAAAACACTTCACAAGTTTAACTATGGCAGGATGGCAAAATCTGGCCATACAAACACAAGTCAACTTGTGAGAGGTCAACAATGTGTTCAAATCATTACATATTATAAAACAAAGTCCACTGCCACATCTGTCTGTTTTTTCACAATAAACTTAAAAACGGAACGGATTTTCAAGCAATTTTCATAAGTAGATAAATTAATTCCTAGGGAGGTTTAGATTTTTTTTATTATCATGGCGGGACAACGCCCGGTATGCCCTCTAGTTAATTTATATATATGAATAAGTGGCTAGTATCTTTTAGTTACTTACAGCTGTTCGAGTTGGGTAAACACAATCAAACATGTCTACTCCAAGTGCTACACAGACTACTAAATCAATGGGCACACCCACACCCATGAGATATCTGGGCCGATTTTTATCCAGAATTCCAGTACTTAAGCTGACCATGGGCCAGAAATCATCCTTTGCTTCACCGCCACTGAAGAAATAAATACAGATTTTAATTAATAATACACCATATGACATTATTACACTTATAGGAATATATAGGAGTATATAGCAGTAATAAGTTGTTTGTTTTGTTTTTATGCCTTAATTACTGAACCGATTATCATGAAATTCAATGACATTGCTAAGGGTACAGAAAACGACAAATAACACCATTTGTCACACAGTGAAATCAGTTATTTTGAAAAAGCCGTGAATCATCCCAGTCCGTTAATGGTATCCGCTGCGAAATATGAACCCGTACCAAACGCTGTGCGTTGTAAAAGACGTCCGTGACATATTTTTACCGACCTTTCCGATTAAATAACGGCAGTGAATGATCAGTACCAGCCTGTCTCTACAAACAGAGCGTGCTCACGCCCACGACCGCGTAACCACAGATCACGCCGCCGTGGTCTGGGGGTAAATTTCACTCCCGCACACCAGACTAGGCTCCCCTCGGCAGCAGCTCAAGCCTAGGTCCGTTCCCTCGACGTGGAGCCCTTGAGTACGCTGCTCGCGCGATACAGTGGCACAAAATCTTACATTACTGCGACAACATTACACATATCACCTCCACACACGTGCACGCATACACGCACACAGGCAAGTGGAAGGGTTCTATTTTTTTCCCTTATCAAACTGAAATAGTTTAGAATATTATCCGATACGAAATATATATAAGAGTTGTTGAGGTATGTATGCTTGGTACACATATATGTTTCAACAACTCATATATGTATGAATAGTTAGCTTCGCTTAGGTTAGCTCAGATAGATCGCGAATTGCATGTATCAGGCAACAGCCAAAGCCGAGGTGTGCCGTGCACCCTTGAGCTAGTTGTCAAAATAAAATCGGCTGAGTGCCTTAAGCACTCGCCTTAGTAGTCGGGTGAAGCTGTTAAGACCTTGCTTGGTCAATAGCGTAGTCAGATCGAAAAAAAAAAAATCAGTAATAAGTTTTCAAATTATGTTGTGTGTGTTGAAATTTATTTAATAACTAAATCTTGCATAACGTTATTTATTTTTAAATATTTAGTAGTATAAACATTTAAGACTTCTGAATTTACTTATCAAAATTTGTTCAAAAATACTTTTCACATCTTGCTATAGACAGATTAAATGACTTTTCGTAGTAAAGGGGTTTACAGGAAGCCTATTTCCATATCTACCTTTGAGCATAAAATCCATATAGGAAGCATATGTACCTTTTAATGAGACTGTAATAGGCTACCTGTGAATCTGTATAAAATAAACCAGTGCTGACACATTAACACCATGGAAACATGCTCGCCAACCACTACTACGGCCAGACTACTGTCTTTGTTTTGCAAGTCTAACCTACTGAATCGAGATGGAAAAATTAAGAACAAAAGTCGGTTAGGTTAAACTCGCGAAATAGAGACAGTGCGAGGCAGCCACTGTAACTGTCGGTGAGTGCATTTCGGTGGTGTTAATATGTAAGTATCAATAAACCTTTTGACTCAAACTGCCAACACTAACCTCAAACCGCCTATAGCAAACCCATTAACTTCTTTGTTCATATGTTCTCTAGCACTTTGTTCTCTAAGCTCGGTATTCAACAGACCTTGTACAATGGGAAATATGCTTTGTTCATTTGGTCTTTGGTGAGCATTTAAACACCGGTCTAACCATCGACTTGTTCTCTCAGTAGCTTCTTTGATTCTATCATAGTCTTGGAATGTTGTTTGAACTACATCATCTAACTGCATTATAATATCTGCACCTGTAGGTGTGTAAAATTATAAGTCAAAATTAAAATATAGTATAAAACAATTTATAAATTATGTATAGAATAGCAGGAGACTCATATTTGGTGAGTCTTTCATAGACATATTACATGAAGTCCAAATACTAACCTATACAATTTTGAATTTCAATCGATTTTTCTGGTGTTAACATTATTTCAGAATCGTCGTATGGTGATTTAAATTTCACACCCTCCTCGGTGATCTCAGCTAGTTTTAATAAGGACACCATTTGGAAACCTCCAGAATCTGTTAACAGTGCTCTGTTCCATCCCATGAACTTATGCAAGCCCCCAACCTTTTTCAAAACATCCGTGCCAGGACGATTGCCCAAGTGATATGTATTACCTAATATAATTTCACAATCCAAATCTTCAAGTTGTTCAGGTAACAAGCCTTTCATGGTACCCTGAATAACAAAAAGGTTAAAAATGTTATTGTAGACCTATGTACTTTTCTATCTATTACTAGGTATCTACTATCTATTACAGAGATCCTAAACTGTGAATGGAAATTAAACATACATCATTATTAGTGTTAAATAATAAATATTTATATCACCTGCGTCCCAACAGGCATGAAAACAGGAGTTTTCACTTCATAGTGCGGTAGTTTCATTAGTCCAGTTCGAGCTCTTGTTACATTGCATTCAGCTTTAGTATTGAAAGATAGAGCTGCAGACCTAAATCCCATACTCTCGATAATATTTAGAAACTTATTATTATTTATACGTCCGTTTTACTTCTTATTCCTTATATAGGGTACACACATACATAATACCTGTACACCGTACAGATTAGGGATGTATCATAATCAGTCATAATGAGTAGTAGGCCTGTTGATAAAATATCGATATATTTATTTTAAAATATCGATTTTTTTTAGTATTAATTTTTTTTGACCAATAAATCGATATTAAAATTTGGATATCGGCGGTCGATATTATTTATTATATACATCATCTTCTTACCGCTATCCCACCTAGGTTGAGTCGATACAATATGTTTTCCTTTTCCACTCTCCTCTGTCAGACATAATCTGAAAATTCACACCTTTTATACCCATGTTACTTTTCACACTGTATTCTTACCTTTTTTGGTCTCCTCTACTGTTATATGTCTCCACCTTCATACTTAACTATTCCAGTTATAAGTCTTTCATATCTCTTTATGACATGCCCGTATCATGCTAACCTATTATTCCTATACTTCTCTGTCACTGATGATGTTTTCAAACTTTATCTGATACATTTTTATTTTATAGATTCTAGTTACACCACACATATTAACAATCGCATCTCTGCCGCGTACAGTTTTTCCAGCACACAAATGCAAGCAGTAGACTATGACTTACAATAGTTTTATACACCTTCCCCATGAGTTTCAAGTGCATTTGTGGAACGCAAGATACCCTAATCATCCTTCGCCATTTCGTGCATCCTGTATTTATCCTATTCCATCCGTTATTGTCCACGCTGCCATCGTTGTGGATCAATGAACCGAGGTACCAGAGTTTGGAGCAGGCTGGTTATAGTAATCTTAGTAGTGAAGCAGCTGAACATATAAAGTAACGAGTATTTAAAAAAAACTCTTACTGAAAAATATTCAACATCAGCCTGTAAGAGGCCCACTACAGGGCCATAGGCCTCTTCCCGAAAGAAGGTATAGGCGTAATCACCACGCCAGTCCACAACTTATTGGCGATTTCAAACTGAGTAATCCACAGTTGTATGTTTTCTCACATATAGTAGTACTATGAGAACATTTCTCAGGTTTAGGTTTCCTTACGATATTTTCTTTCACCGTCAACTGGTAATGTTACCAATTTAAATTAGTAAATGTACGTGAATTTTAAAAAAATAGTTGTAGTCACGACGGGGTTCGAACCTGCAGACATCGAAATGATATTACACCGGCCATATTAGTAGACCACCCCTACTTAAAAAACTTGGTGTCCGATGGGTTGAAAAATATTGGTACACATAATTATCTTATTCAAATAAAACATTAATGATGCAATTATCAATATAATTGAAAAACGATTGTGCAAGTGGCCCTTAGAACTGTAATGTGACATTTAAAAACATTTATGGTATAAAATGTACAAATATACTGGGTTAAAAACTGTAAATTAATTTTAAGTAGATTTACAATAGTTTTTTTTAATAAAGCCGATATATATCGATATTTGGTTTTTTTTTTGATATATTGAAGCCCGATATTGATATTTTTATAAATATCGATATATCGAAAATCCAATATTTTTAAAAATATCAACAGCCCTAATGAGGAGTAGTAATAATATTCGTCCAGTAGGACAGGCGAAGGAATTAATCCATACTGCCAATTCTGAAGTTGTCAATATAGGTAGTTCTTATGTATTCTTTAAAGGTCTAATCGCCAAATCTTCTATATAATATTTCGTACATTATTTAAATCATCTTTTAATTCTGAAGTTGTCAATAGGTAGTACTTATGTATTCTTTAGTCAGTTTTCGTCTATATCCAAGTTAATGTAAAGGCATACGCACCAAATCTTCTCTATGTCCAAGTTAATATAAAGGCAGAAACGCCAAATCTTCTATTATATATTTTTTTATCCATCTTTTTTATCTTAATCTCCTTGTTTGTCTGAATTATTTCGTTTCTCTCAACCAAAGTGTTTGTTAATTTCCATTGTCCAGTAGTTAATTCAATGTTCCAACAAGATGATGGCTCTCTTGTTAGTTTCTTATGTATCTTAGTTTCTACAGTATATTCTAATATTGTTCATTTCTGTTATTAAAAGAACTTATAAAGACAACAGCTGTTATTTTTACATCATAGAACCCTAAAGATATTATTTTAAAAATAAAATACAACGTTATAATGTGAAGAACCATCCTAAAATTTAAATTAATACATGTCGCTTAGACTTTTTTGATGAGTGTATTTCCTTAAGAAATAAAACGTTTGTTTGCTGCATTATTACTAATGCTACAATTTGAAATATACATTTACAGATTGTTGAAAATCTTCTAGCTTGTTAATTTAGGCCTCCAAATCTACATGATTTAAATTAAGAAAATGATCTTTTTAATATATATAAAATATGCTTAAATTCATTGAAACGGTGAGACCATACCTAAAGAAGAAAAAAAATTGGAATATTCTGTGCGCCACCACAGAGTAGACTATATAAAAATACAATAGCTTATGTTATGCGTAAATCTACAATTTTTAGCCTGTATTGAGATTACATAGAAATCAGAATATTTTTGTTTTCTCGTGTTCAGTCCGCACGAAAGCACGGAATAAATATACTTTCTTCCGTGGCACGAAAGCATAGGTATAAATCTTCGAATAACAATAACTAGATATTATTATTTGGTAAATAACAGCTCACTTAAAACGTGAGCTTTTATTTTGTTTAGTTTGTTTGAAACACAGCCAATTTAAGCACGTTTCACAATGCCGCAGAGTATTCAAAAGATGTAAAAATAATACCCCAAAAAGCAATTAAACGGCCGGAGTATCTTACTTTCCCTAAAAACATGTTGAATAAGTTATATGTTAAGCTTTAAACTAACAAATAATATTAAATTTTGAACAAAATTACCTATTTTAAACCTGTGGTACAAATGTTTGGTCAAGGCTCGCCAACCACGCACAAACACGCACAATAACGGGAAAAAGTACTTTATTCATTGCGTATTAAGGTTGAATTCACACTAAATGTTGTTTATGTTGTCTTTTAATTTGTAAGTGACGAGAGTAATTTATTGCTTTGCTCGTTTTATCGCAAGTATTAGATAATATTTTGAACATTCGTGACTTTATTACTAGGTGTCATGGTTGTAATTAGGTTGAACTTAAAACTGTTTTAAAACTTTTTTTCTTCCTATCTTAGTAAACTACACATAAGTATATATTTACGCGGGCAGGATTTAGCTTCGATTTTGTACGTGACACTTTATCTAGTTATTGTTGATCGAAGGTATAAACAGACTCTTTCGATGCGAGTGTTTACTTTCGTGTTTGTTACGTTTTTAGTACTCAGTTCGTGACGCGTTTACGCGCCCGTTTTCTCGCATTGAAAATCTCGGTTTTTCTCGCGATCTCCCGATTTTGTTCAATCGTTTCTTTTCTTTATTTGTCTTTCGTTAAGCGTTCTTTTCAGAACGTAGTAAACCGTACTTTTCAGTACGTTCAATCCGCACTTTTCAGTGCATCCAGCGTCCGCCGTGCTTTGCGTGTCGCTGTCTCGCATTCCAGAGATCCAGCGCGTCGTGCCTGCGTACGTGGTGCGCGCTGCATGTCGTCGCGCCGTGCAGGAAGAAAGAAGGGTTAGGGCTTCCCCCTAGGTACTGTAGGTCTCCTGTGAGGCATTGCACATCGCCTTCGGCTCCCTTGATCCGGACTCGAGATAGTCCGTTAAATTAATTAATGCGCGTCCCCCTGCCCCTCTGGCGGGGAGGTTTTTAACGCAGGGGTGGTGCCATACGGCGAATTTAACCGGCTAAAACTCCACGACAACCAACGCCGCACTATGGGAGTGTCCCGGGGTTGCGTTAGCAAGCTCCGCAACACCCCCGGCGGCAGGCGTTTCCCACGCCACACCCGACTGAGGCAGCCCAGTTGTGAGACTGCCTCCCAGCCCGCCGAACCCGGATTTCCCCGTCAAAAAAGAAATTACTACTGGAATCAAATCACGATTATATACTTTAAAATAACTGCAAATGATCCGGAGATTATGTAAGTGGCAGAGCCACGCCGAACCTATTACTTGTTTCAGCATGAATGGGTCGGCTCGCCCGGGGTACTACCATCCTCTCACAGAAAACTGACGCGGAGTAACAGTGCTTGCATTGTTGCGTTTCGTTCGGTCAGTGAGAGCCCACCTCCCCCCCACGCTCAACACAGGCTGGCAACGCACTTGGATTCCCCTGACGTTGCAAGTGTCTATGGACGGTGGTGATCACTTCACATAAGGTGACCCACCTGTTCGTATGCCTCCCATGATATAAAAAAAAGAACAACACACTATACAAAATCTCTAAGATGCTGTTAATTCAGACTAAAACAATAAATCCACAAGTTAGATTACAATACTATTATGATAGGTTAAAAAAACACATCTTTATATACTCGTATAATACAAAATATGTCCTTACAATGCTCTGTTTCTGACCCTGTTTGTATGATCCTCCTTCTTTCTGCAAAATATTTAATAAACTATTAAAAATATACTGCCAACTTTAAATATCGACATTTAAGGAATTACAGGCTAAAAATAATTTTGACAACATCAAAAAATTGCCTTAAAAACTGAAAAAAACTTAAGGAGTTTGAAAAAAATGAAAAGCTATCAATCTTAGTAACCTTTACAAAACTTTTATAGATTTTTTTTAATAGGTCAAACTTATCTAAAAACAAATCTATCTTTATTGAATAGTTATCACACCGTATAGTGGTTTGTCTCCGTAGTAGAGGTGATAAAAAAATTGTGGACTTCCTTGTGAATTGTGGAAAATTCCGAGAATTAGCGTGCTCTCAGAAAAGAAGTGCCAGAAAAACGCCTGCAAGAGGAAATCCCTGCGGATATCCATCCAAATCGAACACCCTGGATTGTGTCTGACTTGCATGGACTAAAACGAGGAGTAGGGACTGCCGATTGCTTCTGCTCCCAGTAACGCCACTCCTGGATCTGGATCTTCAGGATCCAGCGCAAGGGCATCGTTCTCCAAATCGTTTCATTTATTAGTGAGTGTTAGAATATCCTTGAACGAGCGCTATAGCGTAATAATTAGCACTGTGCATTATCGCGTCAATTCATTTACGAATAAATCCGCTGAACTCTTACAACAATGTTAAAGGAGTACGCATAAATGTAGGCACCACATTAAAATACCTTGGTCTTACGCTGGATAGTCGCTGGACATTTGATAAGCACTTCCAGCTCCTAGCTCCTACATTTATGCGTACTCCTTTAACATTGTTGTAAGAGTTCAGCGGAGGGGCTCTCTGAGCACCCTGGAAACGTATTGCCTCCGTTTTATGCAAGGCTACTTGCAATCCGAGCATTTGGATTATTTCCACTACTAAAGCTACACTAACTGAGGCGAATCCAATTGCATCCTGGAGTTTTTCCCACGCACCGTCACAAGGGTGTCATCGGCAAAACATGTAATTTGAGAGCCGTGGAGGAGGGTTCCACGTAACGTCCAGCTATATCCTATATTCCATAAGAGTGGCCCTAGGACCGATCCTTGTGGGACGCCGCGCGATATAGATCGGAAACGGCACGGCACGTCAATCTCCTCCGACCCTCCGAGTTACGTTCTGTGTCGCAGCGTGGGTCATACCGCGAATTATTGCGGATATCCCCGCGCACAAGTCGTCCTCGCTACCCCTGGCAGGTTTCGCCGTCTAGGAAGGCCGCCGCCGCCACCCGCCCTCGACCTCCGCCTCTCATATCCCGAGAGGCCTTCCCCAGTTTGCCGAGCATATCTCGTGCACCGCCAGCGTCCGTACCCACGACTAGTGCGCCCCCCCGCCCATACGGGCCCCTCAGGCTCAGTGGGCTCCTAAGCCCGTGTCCCAACCCAATCCGAGGTCCCAAGCGACTAAGCCTTCACAGGTTGACACCGCCTTTTCCTTCTCCTTGTCAAGTATTGACTACACAGGTCAATTACTTATTTTCCACGAGACTTCAGAGATTTCGGCGAACGAAGAGACATCTAAAAATCCGCAACTAGGTCCCATAACGGCGATCCATAGGTTACCTGCCATCGCGGCTACCCTACAACTGCTCGCGTGCGCTGCAGTTCAAAAATAAATAATTCACGTATTTACGTCTATCTTCCCCTAAAACAACCGAATAATATTAATAATTTTTGTTATTTATATTTTTAGATTCCGGCGCCGACGCCGTTCAATTAACTTTAAATTCGATGTTTTTAACATGCGTGTTTGTGCCTACACACGCCTAACCTTCCCTCACACCTCTTTCGTTCCCGCACATATCGTGGTTCTTCAGTGATATCTCGAGCCGAGGTCGTCCCCGGATGGAGCCCCCGAGATATTACTATCGCGATACAGTGACTCACCTACATCATTGGACTCACGCATGAGATCACCCATACACGTGCACATATATACACATGGTGGAAAATTTTGTTTTTCCCTTATCGAACTGAATCGAATAGTTTAGTTCGTTTCATTTCCGATATGCACGTATGCGTTTGTAAATCATACAATTTCGATTGTATGATTCACAAACGAATACATGTATGAATAGCTTAGAATATTTTTTCTCAGGTTTACTCAATAGGTTTTCTTAGGTAACAGCCCAAGCCGAGATGTACCGAGCACCCTTGAGCGTGTTACCTAAAAATATAATCGGCTGAGTGCCTTAAGCGCTCGCCTTAGTAGTCAGGTGAAACTGTAAAGACCTTGCCAGGTCAATAGCGTAGTCAGTTCGAGAAAAAAAATAAAAACGAACTAGATAATAAATTAAAAACTTTCCACGAAATTTGCTATATGCGATGTGCTTTGGTTAATGTCGTAATATATTTTTTATTCATTTTATTAAAATATATTTCATTTCATGTCAAAGAATAATTTACATTCACCATTCCGCTAACTGTATTTATCAGTAAATTGAGAGCTATTGTTTACAAAAATATAGTGTTTACTAAAATTTCATGTATGGACATATGAATATGATTTTTTAATGTCCAAAAAGTTATGAATACTGGTAAAATTGTAGATGAGCTGGCAATCCTATCAAAAAATAATTTTGAATTTTAGGTATAGGTTAAAAATTGGTATTTATGCCATCTATAGTTGCAGAAGTGAACCTCTTTGATACGAAAAAGATTGTATGTATATACCATGGGTTTTACGATTTGAGACCCTATTATCATTATTATATGAACTCTATACATGCGCATCTTGGTTTTCTGATAATTGCGATATGGTAAACCAAGTTATATACGTACCTATTCTGTAGACAAATTGAAAAATGTGGATATCGGAGAACATAACCTACAACAATTTCTAGCCATTATTTTTACAAAAAAAAAGTGGTGTTTTAAGTAAAAAGTTATTAGGTATGTGAATATTGTATAATTTCTTTGATATCCCTAAATATTTGTGTTGATACTACTATATCTAGTTTTTCAATATTAGGTGACGTACAGTGTAGAGTTTTATAATCATTTGTAATAAATTGTGTTTATAGTGTTTTTTTTTAAGTTTTATTTACTTATTGGAATATATCGAAAATTCTATCATATTAGTCTCCTGTGTTTTTGGTCGAGTTGTGACCACGTGTGGTTACTAATTTTGGCGATCACGGTTCGAGACCAAGCTCACATATATTATTTATTTTGTGTTTTATGTAATTTTGATGTTTCATTTAATTTTGTCCTTTGAAAGATACATTTAATACAATAAATTTGGTATAAATGACGAAATTACGTATTGTTATTATGTCATCATGTAATGTTTTTTTACGAATATGTAATGTAATGTAAATATTTTTTTATATAATTTTAAGATGAGTGTTATAACATGTGTACTTATTAAAATATTTTTAAAATGTTCCAGGATTTATACAACATTTCTCATGATTCATTTCCAAAAAGTTTTTCAATGAATGCTAAAGGGTTCACAGAACAAAATCCAGGCAAAAAAGTATTAAGGTCTAAAACGGAAAATGGAGAGGCTGAGGTTTTTGTGCTTCCTCCTGATTTATTACAAAAACTAGGAATTCATTTGGGTAGTAATCAGAATTTTCCAGAACCACAAATAGATGCACCACCAAAAGGTAAAAGATAATTTTTCTATTCTTTGAAGGTGTATACATCATCACCATTACAGATCAACATTTAACAGCATTTGTTTCATTTTTCTAATAATGTATAATTGTTTTTTTATAAGTTATCCATTTGTGCTATGCATTACTTACATAATTGGCTTATGTTTTGGTGTTGCTTTATAGTCTATTATAAAGCTAAATAGACTTATTAAAAAAAGTTTTCATTTCAATTACTTAGTTATATTTAATTTATTATGAGGTGTCATATATAAAATTAATTAATCATTTCAGGAGTTACCAATAATTCTTACATTAGAAAAACTGATGAAACCATTTTGGAAACAGCTAAGTTGATGAAAAAGTCAGTGTTTTTGAGTCCTACTTTCATTCCCACAGTTTCAAATATATCAGGAGAAGTAGAGATAGCGGGTATTGGTGATGACAAAGTAGATACAGGAACAGCATTTGTACAAGGTGTTGGGTTTACAGATACAGATGTAACTGGATCAGACACTGCAAATAATGATTTAATATTAGAGAGTATACATAAAAATGTCTTAAATTTCATGCCATGTGAAAGAAATCACAAAATGAAAGTTGGAGAAAACTTTGTTTATGATGAAACATCAAATACAAATACATTATCAGAGATAAACGAGTTATCTCACATTGGAAGTATTGAAAGTTTTAGCAGTTATGAACATTTTGAGACTATTGAAAATGTATCTTTAGGAAGTTATAATCCTAACAAAATTGAATCAAACAATACTGTAGAATCAAATATAGAAATAAACATAGATCAAAGTCAAGACAAATATGTCAACAAGCACGTTGAAAATATCCACATACAAGAAAATACTAGTTTGAAATGTCCTGTAGTAACTATCCTTGACACATATACGCCAAGTATTAATGAGAATCATTTAAATGTTCCCTTCACAAACTCTTTCATAAAACGGGAACATAAATCTCCAATAAAAATAAACATAATCTCAGAAGAAATATTAGATTCAACAAAATTAAAAGAATTGAAAAGTTTAAATTCTCCAAAAAGGGCAACTTTAACTCCAGTTACAATAAAAGCAGTTATAAATGGGTCGAAAATAAATGAAAATAATTCAATGGATGTAACTCACTTAAAAGATGAAGTGAAGGAGGAAATCGAATTTTTGAATGAAACAGATTTTACCTATTTAAGTGAAGACTCTCCTAATGCAAAATTACCAATGAATCTTAATTTGTCCAATATGAACAGTCACCCTCAAATAAATTCCTCTAACAATATTATTTTACCAATAGGATATAAAGGTACTGATTTTAAGAGTAAAACTAATGATATTGTATCTTCAGAGGGTGCTATTGATGATATATCTCATATAAATATGGAAAAAGAAACTCTTTACAGATTTGATTCTGGATCAGATAGCATTAAAATTTTAAATTTATATGAAATTCAAAATGTAGATAAAGAGAGTGAAGAAATGAAAACATATTTTGACAATGGATGTGTTGAAACTTTTGATATTACTAATTTTAAGCAGAATGTTAACAACAGTATAGATCATGAATATATAACTACTACAATTAATATAGAGTGTGTTGACTATCAAAATACATATGACAGAGAACCATGTAATCTGATCACAGAAGATAAAATTGAAACTGTTTGTACACTTGACAATAATCCTATACTATCTAAAAGTAATGGTTGTGAAAATGCCTTAGATAATAAAAATAATTCAAATATTTTTTTTAATACTGAAGATATTGGTAAGCATAGTGGAATGGACCACCATAATAGTAGTCTTGTAGAACATGTTATAGAAAATGATAAAGATATAAAAGATATATTTCCTCCTATCATCGTGAAAGAGCCAGCTACTAATCCAGATGTCAGCTCTATAAATTCTAAATCATGTATACAAGGTGTTGAGAAACCTGGTGGAAATCAAGATAATATAGACTTTCATTATGATATACCTAAGGTTTTACAAACCTATAAGAATCGTAACAAATTCAAAAAACCTCTAGCAGAAATGTCTGATTGTGTGGAATCCAAAGATTTATTAAAGATATCAGAGTCTATAGAAGAAGGGTTTAATAATGTTATTGCTACAGATTCTATACAAATTAAGAAATTTTGCATATGTAATGATTTTGGTAAATTAGGCTTTTACGAAAACGATAATTTATATGAACACATTCATTTCTGGAAACATAATATTAGTAAAAATTCAGAACATAACATCCAAGATGATAACATTAAAAATTATATTAAATTGGAGGAGGAAAAAAGCAATGGATCAGGTGTTAGTCAACAAATCTTTGATAATATATGCTGGAACGATTATGAAATGGATTTACAGGAACATATTACTAAATTAAATGTGAATATTGATAATATACATACGTCAAATTATTGTGATACTAATAAGACTATGAAAGAAATTAAGGACCAATTGCTAAATTATGAAATTATTGATGTAGGAAATGATAAGATAAATAGAAACCAGAAAATAAACAAAATCTGTACAGAAAATCATGCTGACTTTAAGAAATCAAATGAAACAATGCGTATTCATTGTAAAAAACCAAGTGATATGGTTAATATAAACCAGAGTATCAACAAGGAATTGGCTATTGATGTTAGTGATAATCTTGTTATTCCCAATCCTGGTGAAAAAATAAAACTACCAAGTCCTATAGGTGTTGGCTTATAACAATGAAACATAAGACAAACTAAAACATAATCCTTTGGATATGTCTTGAGATAAATGAAACAAATATTAAAAAGTAGCTTGTAAACTCATCTACAATTCGATTTTAAATTATTAGATAAAATATCTAATGTACCTGTTTTTCAGGTATGCGAAGCGAGAATATCAGAATGTAAGAATATTGAAAATACTGAATCAACAACTAACCAAACTATTCAATGCGGTATTTGTATGAAACAATTATCTGCAATAGAATGGGAAGATCATATTTCTAATGTGCATTGTTGTATAGCTTGGAAAATTGGAGATAGTATTGTGAGTTAACATTTACCAAACTAAATATATTCATAGTTTTCCTATATAATTATTAATGATCATATAATTTTATAGGAGTTGGACGATACACAGTTATTGTACAAACTAAATCAAAAGCTGAACAGTGAAGGTGTTTTGAAATGTACATTTTGTGACACAAAGTTTAAAGAAGTGAAATTATTAATATCACATCTCAGAGTTTGTATGGAATCTTTAAAATTCAATACAGATGGTAGTTCTAAAATAAAGAAATATACGAAATGTGGTGTGTGCCAGAACAATGTGGAAACAACCAAGTGGATAAATCATATAGCGGATGAACATAATTACATGGCTTGGAATGATTTAGAGTGCACTTTGGTAAGTATAAATGTTTTCTTTTATGTCAGAAATGGTAGAGTAGCAATTTAATCTATACATGTAATTAAAATTGGAGTGATTGTAATCGTTCTTAAATAGTATATGAAGCAGTGAAATTGAATTTTCACCAATTGTATATAGACAGATAGATTATTCAGACTTTTCAGGGTAATTATTGTTCATTTTTCCTTAGAGGTTAAATAATAAATTTAACCAACATAATTTAAAATAAGAGCATTGTAGATGTTACATAGTAATGACAAAATTATAACTAAAAAAGTATAAGATAGTCCACAATTATCCAGATGAAAAATGTTTTCAAGAGATAACAGTATCATTTTCACAAGAAAATTGGAAGGTACCAGTTACTTTTATCAATATACTTATATTTTTTTAGGATTTACAAAATCAAGATAAAGTAAGAGAGCATTTATATAAGATAAACAAACAATGTAATGGGCTAATCTGTTCAAAGTGCAAAGGAATTTATAAATATGTGAATTTATATTTGAAACATATTAAAAAATGTGAGGGGACAGAAGTAAGTTCCTATTTGTAGTTTCTTCCCTTTCATAAACATTTTTAATTATTTTTTTTCGAGTTGACTATGCTATTGACCTAGCAATGCCTTTACAGCTTCACCGGACTAGAAATCTATTCTCTCATTTGTTATGATTAACTGTGTAGGAAGAATAAATGATTGAAAACTGAATAATTAATTATTATTGTAGGGTCTTATGAGAAATGCTAGTAATAATGATTGTAGTCCAAATAATTTTATTCTTAAAACCAATAACTTTGAATTTTATGATCGATTGCTGTTATCTAAGAATAATGATACTTTTCAGAACAGAGATGTTAATTGCAATAATGATGTTCACTTAGTAGGGATAACAAAATCACCAACAACTCCTAATTCAGTATCTAAAGCTGATTCTACATCGTCATTTAAGAAGAAGAACACAAGTTTGAATAACAATTCAAAGTCTGCATTGAAGGAGATAAACAAAGTAACAGATAAAATTATGTTTAAAGATGGAGATAATAAAAATATTCTCAACGGGAATCAATATACAACTGATAAGGAAATGCCAATCAAAAATTGTGACGGAGTTGCAATAGAGACCAAAATGAAAACTAAACAAGTGCTACCGATTAACATTTCTGATGGAGATAAGAGTAGAAATTCGAATAATATTGTAAAAGTATCAAAAAGTGAAACGAATGACATCAATAAAGGACCATATGTCAAACAGTCTAAACGAAAAAGTGGATGTATTTCTGAAACGTTGCTATCAGTATCTAATGATGATAAAACACCAATTGGAAAGAAGAAGAAAGTATCAAAAGAGACAGTGGAATCAAGTATTTCTAAACGAAATGTTAAGTGTGGTGTATGCTTGCAGGACGTTAAGTCTTCTCTATGGTTTGATCACATATCTAAGGAACATAATTATTTGGCTTGGGTAGATGGAAAACCACGTATAGTAAGTTGTTTACACTGTGATAGGTGTCTATAATAAAAGCTATAAATCACGTATATTACGTTACAAAAATGGAGTTCCGATCGAACCGTCGACTTGAGCGGTTGTCCGTTTTGCTGCGCGCGCTAAGTTCGATTTTAATACTCGTGATTTAGTGACGTCAGTTATTGTTTGTTTCGATCCGGCACACCTGCGCTTCACAGGTGCGCTGCACCTGCGTTCTTTTTCTTGGAACTGAGTGAGACCTTTCCTTGTATTTATTTATTGCTTTATCTATTTCTTGGTCTATTTATTTATTTACTCTTTTGTTTATCTATTTATTTACGTATTTCTTTAATTCTTCAGTGATTTATTTTTAAATTTATTTTCTTTTTATTGTTTTTTTATTTAAGTAGTCTTATGTTATTTTTCCCCTGTCTCGCTCAGGTACTTATTTGCGTTGTTTTCCTATTTTGTTTAGTTTTAAACAGCTCCCTTTGATCCGGACTCGGGATAGTCCGTTAAATTCATTAAGGAGCGCCCCCCTGCCCCTCTGGCAGGGAGGTTTCACATGTCTTCCCCCGCCCCACTCCCCTCCTTAGGCCCCGGTATGGCCGCTGAACAAGAGATCAGTCTCTTAGAGACTGAGCTCATTAGCCTCCGCGGCTTCATAGCCGCTATCTGTCCTCGTCTCGTAGACGATTACGATGCGTACGCTGCAAAGCGTCGCACCGAGCTCCCTCATTCCTCGAAGCCCGCTCCCTCGATCTATGCCAAGATCGAGGCTTCCAACAACTCCCCAATCCCAGCCGATCGCGATAGCGATGACTCCGACTCCGACTCCGGCTCCGACATGGAGCAAGACCCTCCTGCTCAGCAGGATCCCCCTGCCGAGCAAGCCCCTCAGGCTGAGCAAGCCCCTGCTGCGGACGATGGCTTCACCACCGTCACGCACCGCAAACCGCGCAAGAACAAGAAGCGCCCGAACTCACCTTCCGATCCGGAGGACAAATTGCCCTCTAAAAAGATCGCAAACGTCGATGGCGCGAAAGTGCCAAAGGCGACACCAGCGCCCTCTAGACCCGACTCGCCCGTGGCTGCGGGTTCCGCAGTTTCGGGCAAGAAGCCCCGCCCACCGCCCCCCGTTACGATCCAAGACAAAGCGTCTTGGGTTGAGATTTCTAGCCTGCTGGAAACGGCAGGTATCCCTTACACCTCCGCCGTGAATACCGCTGTAGGTATTCAGGTGAAGGTAGCCACGTCCACCGCCCATCGCAACCTCACTCGTTTCCTTCGGGACAACCAGTGGGGCTATTTCACGCACTCTCTCGAAGAGGAGCGTAAACTACGGGTTGTGATCCGTAGAGTCCCCTCAGAACTCCCGACTGACGACATTTCAGACGACCTCAAGGAACAGAAGATTCCTGTTCGCGAGGTTCATCGTATGCGCTCTCCGCGCACCAGGGCTCCATATGATATGGTTCTCGTTGTCCTCGATCGCACCCCTCAGGGGAAAGCGATTTTTAATCTTACATCCCTTTGCGGCCTCTCCGGCGTCATAGTCGAGCCGCCGCGCAAAACGTCTGTGCCCTCGCAGTGTCACAACTGCCAGGTGTACGGACACTCCGCACGAAACTGTCGCCTGAAACCCAGGTGCGTTAAGTGCCTCGGCGACCACTCCACTAGGGAGTGTTCTCGCACGAAAGACGCCTCCGACCCTCCGAGCTGTGTTCTGTGCCGCGGCGTGGGCCATGTGGCGAATTATCGCGGATGTCCCCGCGCCCCGCGCACAAAGCGCCCTCGATACCCCAGGCAGGCGTCGCCGTCTAAGACGGCCGCTGCCCCCGCCCGTCCTCGACCTCCGCTTCTCATGTCTCGAGAGGCCTTCCCGAACCTGCCGGGCACGTCTCGTGCACCGGCAGCGTCCGTACCCGCGACTAGTGCGCCCCCCCGCCCCTACCGGGCCCCTCAGGCCCCGTGGGCTCCTAAACCCGCGTCCCAGCACACTCCCAAACCTCCGGCGGCTAATCCTTCACAGGATGACCCCGCTTACTCCTTTTCCCTATCGAGTATTGACTACGCAGGTCAACTACTCATTTTCCACGAGATCTCGGAGATCTCGGCGTACGAAGAGTGCTCTCGTAATCCGCTACTAGGTGCCGTCACGGCAATCCATAGATTTCCAGCCATCGCGGCTACACTACAACGGCTCGCGCGCGCAGCTGTTAAAAAATAAATAACTCAAATAAGATAGAGTAAATCGCGTATTTACGTCTATCTTCCCCTAAAATAACCGTTCAATAATAATAATAATTTTTGTTATGTCTATTTTTAGACTTCGGTGCCGTCACCGTTAGTAAATTTAAATTCAATCTTATAAAATGCGTGTTGCGCCCACGCTTTTGTAATCGATCCCTATTAGCTCCCGCACACTTCGCGGTTCTCAATAATATCTCGAGCCTAGGTCGTCCCCGCGCGAAGGCTACAAAAATTGTTAATAACTCGTATTAAAATAAATAAGAAAAACAAGAATTTTCATATATTCCTATATATTAACAGATGTTATAAGATTTCAGAAGGAAATACTTATCTTAAATTCATTTATAATAAAATAGCTAGTAGAAAATTATAAATACGTATAAAATTACTCAACAATACTTTGTGCACATTTGCGGGCAGTCATTACTTTAGTGTGTCATTATACATTCTTTGATGATTAATTTGTGTAATTTCAGGATATACATGAGGAATATGACGTGGAACGACATTTGAGAAAGATGTTAAAGAAGTATGGGGAATTAATCTGCAAGAAATGTGGCTGTAAGCGTAAATACGTTACCCCATACATGTCCCATATAAAATCCTGCGAAAATGTGAGTTGTTGTTTCATTATTCTTAACGACTGGAATAATTATATACATAGATTACTATCATAGAAGTTATGGTTAAATTTAAGATAAGTAGTAACTATTGTTTTAGCATGTTAAAAACTAAATAAACACTAATATGTGTTTAAAAAAATGTAAATTAGCATAGATTAATATATTGTGATAAGTATACCGTGCGACTGGTTATTCGTTCGCAATAATTTTACAGGACACTTATTAGTCGTTTGTGGTTCTAAATAAATTAAAAAAATAGGTGCTTAATATTTGACCTAATTATCTAGAGAAAAACAAAACTGATATACGCTCCTAAATGTTAGTTTACGTCACGCGCCAGTGTGCGGCAACCACGCCCCTCCCGTTACCGGCACTGCGCGTCGCCGCCAAACGGTGCCTCAGTTAATTTAATTAATTAATTGTTTGTTAAAAGGGATAGTTTACGCGTTACATAATGTTAAGGTTATTCACCCAGGATGCGCCCTCCCGATTCACCCTCACTTTCGTTCATTGAGCGTTTCACTTTTATACCCATATACTTTTAACAGTATTAGAACAAACTGTAACTAAGGTTCACTTTGTTGTTTATTAGTATTTGTTTTGATATTACTATTTTACATGTTAAATATGACCATGAACTATCATATCCTATTATAATACTGCGAGAGTTTAACCTATCACCTGGTATATACGTACTCCGACACTGGGAACTTAACAATATCATTTTTAATTGAATATATTTATTACATAGCATATAACGTCTCCGACAAAAGTCAGAGGCCAGTGGAATAAAAATTAGGACTTTATAAACTTGCTCTTGTATCAACAAATGGTTTTAAATAGGAAACATGACTAGTGGATGGGTCAAGCTTGTGAAAACTATGTATAATCTTTAGAGGTGTAGAACCTTACGTTGGTGTTCGTAATTCACATTTTTCCTTTGACTACAGATGCACTACATGCGTACGTGTCCGTTTATATGACCTTGTGCATTTGATTGACTCAATTTATTACCGCAGTTTTCTAGTTCTTACCATACATCTAGAACTTTCTATTGGTTGTATGTTGATAAAATTTGATTAATATATGCTACTATTCAGTTATAACCTTTTTAGATACCAAATGCTTATAATGATCTGGACGATACTATAATTGATAATAATACAAGCGAAATTAATGCTAGTTTAAATATGACCGCTTTAAATGGAAACTCAGATGAACGCGACATTAATTGTGGAGTTTGCCATCAAGAAATGAGGTCACGGGATTGGTTGAATCATATACAGAAATCGCATAACTATATAGCGTGGATTGAAGGAGAAAAAGTTTTGGTAAGAAGAAATATATTTGGAAATTGCTAGTGTTTAAATATAAAAAATTATTTGGACCCCTTAGATAGTATAATCATATGATTTAAAAAATTCAATTGCTTAGTAATTGTATAGTCGTAAGTAGTCTGGTGAAGCTGTTCAGACCTTGTTAGGTTAATAGCATACTCAGTTCGAGAAAAAAAACCAAGTTAATTTACTCAAGTCTTGTGATAAAAATCTTTATGATATTTATTTCTTCTGTGGAGACATTACAAGTTAATGGTACAAAAAACTGTACAGTTTAAAAGACTATACAATCATTTCAGAACATTAATGACGCAGAAGAAGTACAAAAGCATTTAATGTCTATCTCTAAAAGAATTGGTGGTTTGACTTGCTATAAATGTGGACTGGTTCGGAAATACATTAAATCATATTTAGATCACGTCAGATCTTGTGAACTCAACTCTACTGATACATGTGATAATGATACATCCTTAATAAAAAATGAAGGTACCAATTACTCATGATATAATATGCACTATATAAAATATTATGTAAAATTATGATGTACTTAATTTACTCTTTTTAAATGTAATTTTGAATCCAATAAGATTCTTAATTACCTCCATCTTCTAATATATAAAAATCACGTGTGACGGTGTTAGTGTTTGAACTCCTCCGAATCGGCTGGACCTATTTTTATGAAATTTTAAATGTATGAGAATATGTCGTAAAGTATATTTTATACATCTAGGTGATTAAGGTGTCCGTATCCAGATTTTTTTTTACAATTTTTTTAACAATTTGTATTTCTTGTAATTTTTTTTATTCGCCATCAAAAAATACATACAGCCCCAAATTTTCACCTAACTTACCCCCACCCTCCCATTTTTTATTCGCTATTTTAATATTTTTCTATGAATGATATCCAAGTGATTCAACGGTCGGATGTTGCTGAATGATATATGGCGTTATGTCGGCCTCATCGAAATTTATTCCACGTATATCTAAATCTTTTCGCTAAACCAACGAGGTATGTGTTTGCGTGAATTCCTGAATAGTTTGTTTTCACAAATGGAAACAGCGGAAGTCACTGTAATCGGGTTCTAGGTTTTTAAGATTTTTCGAGTTTGCAAATACGATTGGAACCGGTTGGTAACCGATTTCACGCAGATGAAGTTTTTTTTATGCCATAGGATGCAAACGAACAGGTGGGTCGGGTCACCTGATATAGATACTTGCAACACCAGGGGAGTCGAAAGTGCGTTGCCAGCCTGCGTTTGGGGTAAAGGGAGGAAGGGGAGAGAGGAGAGCGGAGGAGAGGTGGGCCTCCATCACTCTCACTGACCGAACGAAACGCAATAATGCGAGCACTTGTTACTTCACGTCTGTGTTTCTGTGGGTCGGGTGGTACTACCCCGGGCTAGCCGACCCATTCATGCTGCAACCAGTAATAGCTTCAGCGTGGCTCTACCACCTCAAAAAAGTTGCGTGGATCAACTAGTACTCCTATAAATAACTATAGTGTCTAGTATACATTTTCATTCAATTACTTGTGCCGAACTTGTTTGTATACATAAAATTGAAGTACCAACTTACACAATTCTAGGAATATTTTTATGTCTACATTAAAATGTTTATTCGCAACTACTAACATAATGGCTGTTTATCTGTTAATTGCTCACGATTTTGCATATGTTGCATGTTGGTAATGCATTTTCTAATGCCTGCCTGGTTAGTTACTATTATTAAGTTGAAAGTTAAGCTAAGCTAGCCACAAGCTAAGCATTTGTAGGTGTGTTCTTTGGGAGCCGTTTTCTCATGGTCCAGTAAGAAAAATGAATCGGATTGAATGAAATTTAAAGTCTGGAAATATAAAATCCACTTGTTACTATCAGTCAATAATGTTTACTCAATGAATATAACAAATTGAGTGGTTACATTGTAAAATTGACCAAGTTCAATTATGAAGGACTTCATAAGATTTTTTCTATTTTTTTTTATATTCTAATTTTTTCGCGTAAGATTTGAAGACCTTTAAATTGACAAAATTTTATGGAGTGTTAAATTTTTTAATGAATTTCTTCTTCTTCTTCTTCTTACCCTTATCCCACATAAGTAGGGTCGGTACAACATGTTTCTCATGTTGTGGTATATGATTTGGCTTAATTTTTACGATCGGCCGCCTGCCTGACATCAACCCTCCTTGGGATTATTTTGTTGTACCACTGTGTGTATGATTACGAATAGTTACGAAGTCTGATGGGCTCTTTTAACCTTAAATTTTTTAATGAATTTATTTTTAATAATATAACTGCTTGTGTTCATATAAGCTTTGGGTAACTCATTTCTTTGGCGGGAATAATAGAAGAAAAAAAAAACATTTTACAGCCACTATTGTACAATCTGGTGTTTGCTCTGAAGAGATGGAATTGGAGAAGTGGAAGAACCATGTCACGAGTAAACATAATAATGCGGCGTGTATCGTCGGTGACCCACCAGCTGTAAGTCTTTTTAGTGATAACTTCTTTACTGTTACGTTTTGAAACCGGGTAAAACGAAAAAACGACATTAAAAGGAGACAAAGATATACATCGATACGATTTAACGTGCGAGAAAATGAGATAGAACACTATTTATACAAGCAATCTAAGGTTTTATTTCTGCCACGTGTAAAATGCACTCATGTTTTTTTTCTTTTTTATAAATATCATAGGTGGCAAACGAACAGGCAGATCACCTGATGGTAAGTGATAGCCGCCGTCTATAGACACTAGCAACACCAGAGGAGTCACAAGTGCGTTGCCAGCCTGTGTTTGGAGATAGGAGGAGGGGAATGGAGAGGGGGTTGGGATGGGAGGGGAGGGCAGGTGGTACTCCGGCCTCACTGTCCGAACGAAACGCAAGAGTGCTATCACTGTTCCTTCACGTCTGTGTTTCTGTGAGACTGTAGTAGTACCGGGGGCGAGCCGACCCACTCATGCTGAAACCAGTAATAGTTTCAGCGTGGTTCCACCACCTAAAGCTTCATATTCTCTATTGTAAACCTAACGTAACTTGATTTGTCGATATGAATGTTGTGATTATGGTGGTTGTAGTGATGGTTTTATTTATATATAATTTTATCTATCTAAAGTGTTTATTTAAGTTTAGTATCAATGTATCATTTAACTTGCTGTTCATGTTAAATAACAACGAATTTCCGTATTTTTCACGTATGCCACATGCCTCTCGAACGGCTCACTTTTTCTACTCATTCTTATTTGGCTAATCTTCAGATTGAGTGTCTTCATTTCTTTGTCTGTTATTTAAAACGTAATATTTGCCTTTTTAGGATATAAAAGATACATCTATTAATGAACCTAGACATCTGAATACTTCTCTTGAATCAAATGTGACCAAGGGAAGATTCCGTAATAAAAAGAAAATTGAAACATTAGATAAAGAAAGTGACACCATTGTTGAAGTCTCTTCCACTATATCGACTACAAATAAAACGCATGATCAAGAATTGCCACAACAAAACCAAAGCTCTGAACACGATTCTCAATCCGTGATTTCAAAGAACAGTGAGGAAGCTGATAGAATTTCTAAGAATAGGGATATTAATAGCAACGGCTCTGACAACGTTATAGAGATAACGATATCACCAATAGTTGAGAATTATGCATTTGAAGACGTTTCTACACCATTATCCAAAATGCAGAAAACAAACTCGAAAAGAAATACTAAGCCAGCTGCGAAGGAGACGAATGAAGAAATAGATGGAATTAAGTTTGAAAACGAATGTGGTATAACTTGTCTAGACACAAACCAATATAGAAACAATAATAAAGAAGAGTCAATTAAAAATAGCCACGGAATTAAAATAGAGACTGAAATAAAGACTACAAAGAAGCAAGCAAGTAACACGACGGATAAAGATAACCGTAGAAGTTCAAGTAATAGTGTAAAACAAAATTGCAAAAACTCGAATAATGGACTGGTTATTAAACAGTCTAAAAGAAGAAGTGATTACATTTCTAAAGCGTCACTATCGACGTCTAATAAGGATGAGAGCCTTATTAAAATTGTGACCGAAAAGGAAAATAAAGTATCCAAAGAAAATACATTAACGGAAGAAACAAATGCATCAAGTATTTCTACGCAAAATATTAGGTGTGGTGTATGCTTCCAGGAAATTGAATCCTCTTTATGGTTTGATCATATATCTAAGGAACACAATTATTTAGCTTGGCAATACGGTACACAACCTATAGTAAGTTCTGTTTGAATATTTAATAGTATTTAATCTACTATCATACGTCCTTTGACGATTATGCTTCTCTTATTTCAGGATTTAAGTGTGGAATTTGAAGTGGAACAACATTTGAAAAATATTTTAAAAGAATATGGGGAATTAATCTGCATGAAGTGTGGTCGTAAGCGTAAATATGTTAAATCGTACATGTCCCATATAAAATCATGCCAGATAGTAAGTTCACTATTGTGTAAATACTTTTTTTTATAGTATAACGGCAAAGTGACTGCTCCATGCTTGATGGTAAGCACAGTACAGTCCAAAAACAATGGCGACCACCGAGTGACACACTATCCATCGCCGGTCGTCGCTGTCATGCGAAAAGCTGGATATGCACAGGCTGATCCCGAAACGCGACCCGCAGAAGCGAATCACTATGACGGGCTTTTTCGCCATATACATGGTGGTTGCGAACCAGTCAGGTTGTAAAACCTCACCATTCCGCTTTCGCCATTGCCTCGTTCGTTATTCAGCAGGGTGCACATTAGGCACGTGCAGGTGAGGTTGGCTTGGGTCCCTCCAGTCTTATGATGTTATTCGACACCCCTTACACCACACCTTTTGCTCGCAGCTTCTCTCTATCCCTCAGAAACAGTACTTTTTTCTGATGAATACCGCCCAAAATCATGTACTCAGTAGATTTTTTGTTAAAAATTACATGGTGGTGGGTATAAAGTGTGAAAACGTAACAAACAAATTTCGTATTTAATATTAGTATTAATTAAGTATTATCGTATTTCATATTAGTAATATTAGTTAAAATTCTGAATATAAGCTAATAATAACTACGACTGTCTGTATTATTTAGTTCCAAACAAAGGTCTTGTATCACTAGATTCTTTTAAAATACATATGTGTATAGTTCGAAATGGTCTACACCATTTAATTTTTTATATATAAAAGTTTATAATTTAGCTTTTATAAAAAAATCTTCTGTTTGTGTCGTTAATTGTAATTGTTTGGTTAATGTATCATCATTTAGTAAAATTTCACGGAGCGCTGAATTACATTCCGGGTGTGTAGTATTATTTAAACTGTATAAATGTTGGATATCTTCATTATTTGTGCAGTTTATTAAAGTTTTTGATTTATATCATAGTAAATTTTGACTATTTGTTATTACTCGCATTTTGTTCAATTTACTTAATTGATTTTTATTAGATTTGTTTATTTGAATTTGGAAAATTTTAACTTCTTCATATTTCAAGAGAAATCCCATTACCAGACTGGCTTTAACGATTGAAGAATGAATAAAAGTTAAAAAAATATCTCAGGGTCCATTCATTTTTTTAAACTCGATGTAAATTCAAAAATCTTTATAAAAAATAAAATGTTTTTGTTTTTTTTTATATATGTACGAACAAATAAAATAAAAAAAGATATTAAGATTAAAGATAAGATATTAACGTTATGACCAAAAAACTAAAAAGATTATTTTTTGAACGAGTAATAGAAAATATTTCAAAATTTATCTGGAGGACCATTTTGAGACACTAATTAAATCAAATCAAAAATACTTTAATAAGTTTAGGCCCTAATAAGGCGTTTATGAACGTCAAAAATTACCACCGGTTCGGAAACAACCCAGTCATCGAGACGAACCGGAAAGAAACTCGAACTGGTATTTCTTTTTAACATCTATATATATTTCGAATACATTATACGTTACAATACCGGTTTTAGTGGATGCACAGAGCGGAGTCAATTCCAGTAACTAACTATACTAAAACAAAAACTAACTAACAAAAACTAAAATATATCACATAGTTGAGCGATTAAATAAAAATGTTTTCAAATCATTCAATATGGCGTGGAATGCCCATATACATTTAATTGTGCGTTGTTCCGTTACTTAGTTTCCAATTGCTACTTTTCTTATTTAAAACTCTGTATTGATTTTGAGTAATATCTTTTATAAAATTGTTACATATTTACATTTCAGTTACCGAATAATGATAGTGAATTAAATGACAGTACATTCGACAGTTATATAAGTGAAGTAAATGGTACTTTGAATCTGTCCTCTTTAAACGAGGGCCCAGACGAACATAATATTAATTGTGGAGTTTGCCATCAAGAAATGAAGTCAGGGGATTGGTTGAACCATATACAGAAATCGCATAATTATATAGCGTGGATTGAAGGAGAAAAAGAGTTGGTGAGTATTTTTTTTTAAATTGTAGCACGGCAAAATGACTGCACTGTGCCTGATGGTAAGCACAGTACAATCCAAAAACAACTGTTGTGATATGGAATATACCATAAGAATACTCATAAGATACCATAAGATGCAGTAATCAATATTTATTTCAAACACTTATACATTTACGTTACAGAACATGACTCTCTAAGTACGCCATATTAACCATAGACTTAATACTACTATTTTAGGGTTACCACACCTCCCCCTTAAACTATATTAACTTATAAATCAAGTACATTTCTAGGTTTAACAATTCTGCCTGTTCTGGTAGTAATATTACTAGTTGGTAAAGCAATCTGATTTTTAGAATTAGTTGTTGTGTCAAAATCTTGGACAGGTTTAATGTTACTCTGTTCATATTTAGATAACACATAATCATCAGCTCCTTTACTGTAGTTATTAAACTTAGAAAATGATTTTTTCATTTGAGAAGTATTTCTTCTTAACATTTTACCTCCCTCAGTAACTATAATATAAGATCTAGGTTCAGGACATTTACTTACAATTTTAGCTTTCTTCCAAATACCATTATCAATAAAGGTAACATTTTCTCCAGTTTTATAATAATAGGTTTTCTTTCTAGCACTCTTATCATAATAATTTTTAGTTATATTTTGTTTATGACATAGTTTTGTATAAATATCATTTTGTATTTTAGGTTTCAATATATTTAAAGCACAAGGCATATTTCTCAAAACTCTACTATTTAAAATTTGTCCTACATACTTAACTTCTTTTTGTTTATACTGAAATTTATTTTTATTAAATACTATTCCTATATTTTTAGCAACTTTTATGACATTTTCCATTGCTATATCATGTTCTTTTGTAGAACTTCCCATTATTAATAAATCATCAGCCCAGACTATTACATTTTCTAACATTCCAAAGTGTGTTTCAAGTACATCTTGAAACAGTTCTGGGGCATTCATTAGGCCATAAGGCAGGACACAATAACGGTAAACTCCAAAGGGTGTTGCAAAGCAACATTTCCAAGAAGCCTCTTCACTCATACGAAGATGATGAAATCCTTCTTTGAGGTCTAATACAGAAAACAATATTTTGCCTTTTAACTTAAATGCTAATTCATCTAAAGTAGGTAAAACTTTAGGTTTTTTTATAATATATTTATTAAGATCTGAAGGATCCAAACAAAGTCTAACTTTTCCATTAGGTTTTTCAACAATTACAATTCTGTTGACACAGGCTTTATCACTAATATTTTCAACTTTTACAATAGCATTTCGTTCTTCTAATCTTTTAAGTTCACATTTTAGAGGCTCATATAAAGCAATCGGAATTCTAGATGATGGATTACATATTTGTTCACTTATTTCCCTAGTAGGTATATCATATACACCTGGTAATCTACCACAACCTTCAAAAACTTGTATATTTTGTTTAATAAACTCATCTTTCTCTATATTAATATTAGACTCACATTTAGAGGTTACATTATTTACTCTCTTAATTAAATTAAGTGATACACAACCTGGTAATCCCAATAGCATTGAGTTACAGTCTACAATTACAAAATTTTCATAACAAGAGTTGTTTTTATATTTACATTGCAAATTTATCATACCGATAGGTTTAACCTGAAAACCAGAAAAAGACTCCAACTTTATTTCAGTATTTAGTAATTTTAAATTTAAATCTCTGTTAATTCTATTAAATATATGTTTGGGCATAATGCTCACATCCGCTCCAGTGTCCAACTTACACTTTATGCTAAAGTTCTCAATACTTATATTTTCAAACCATTCTTCATTGAAACTTTTCTTTTTACCTATAACACTTTTAGCAGATTCACAATAATACTCTTCAGAACTGGAATTATCACTGCTACACTTCTTGACTATGCTGACATCTTTATTTTTCACTTTGCAGCTAACAGAAAAGTGATTTAGCGTTCCACACTTATTACAAGTTTTACCAAATGCAGGGCATTGTCTAGGTCCATGTTCTGTCTGGCATCTTCTACATTTAAACTTATTTATTGTATTATTTTTAAACTTCTGATGTTTGACCACATTATGAGTAACCGTTGGACGATTTGACTTTTTAACTCGACTTACTTCACTATTACTCGTAGACATTTGTGCTACTTGTGTAGACGCTTGTTCTTTAGTTTGACAAAATTTAATAGTAGCATCCAAAGACAAATTGTCTATCCTCAGTAAAGCTTCCTGAGTAGATCTGTCACATATATTTTGAACAATGTGATCTCTCATCATTTCATCTTCTATATTTTTATAATTACACGACTTTATTAATTGTCGGCATTCGGTTAAAAATTTATCAAAAGTTTCTCCTTCACGTTGCTTGCGTTCGTTAAACTTAAAACGTTCAAACACGATATTCGTTCTGGGACTTACATAATTTTGTATGGCTTCACATACCTTTTCATATTTGTCACCATCACTTACGGGCAAAGTTGAAACTACACGTGATGCTTCTGTACCCATCAAATTTCTCATGAGAGACAGTTTAATTTTGTCATCAACACTTGACTTTCCGGCGACCATCAGGTAATCTTCAAATGTTTGCAGCCAAAATTTCCACTCTAGTGCTGCATTTGAACCAGTAATATTTAAATCTGGTGGTAATTTCACTTGAAGAAAATCCTTTTCGGGTAGTGCCATCTTTAAAAACTTTGACTAAAACTTATAGGAGTAGATATTCGTTATACTTATTTCACTGCGACTGCGCCATGTTGTAATATGTAATATACCATAAGAATACTCATAAGATACCATAAGATGCAGTAATCAATATTTATTTCAAACACTTATACATTTACGTTACAGAACATGACTCTCTAAGTACGCCATATTAACCATAGACTTAATACTACTATTTTAGGGTTACCACAACAACGGCGACCAGCGAGTGACACACTATCCATCCCCGGTCGCCGCTATCATGCCGGCCTGCGAACAGCTGGATATGCACAGGCTGATCCCGAAACGCGACCCGGAGAAGCGAATCACTATGACGGGCTTTTTCACCATTCATATTCATTCATACTATAAACCCCTACCACCCCGCTTTCGCCATTGCCTCGTTCGTTATTCAGCAGGGTGCACCACGTGCAGGTGAGATTGGTTTGGGTGTCTCAAGTCTTAGATGTTAAGAGAATTTACAAAAGTTTTATAAATTTATCTCTATTGATTTTTTGTATTCGGCATTAATGGGTGGGGGGGGGGTGTAAGAGGTGTCGAATAACATCTAAGACTTGAGACAAAAAAATCAATAGAGATAAATTTATAAAACTTTTGTAAATTCTCTAATCATTTTACAGTGCGAGTTATTTACTCAATTCTGTGAGTACGAACACAGTAAACATAATGTTGTGATATTTATTTTTAGCTCTGAATCTATTTTCGCAGAATACAAGTTTACGTATAAATACATATTATATTTGTAATATCGAGACAACTTAAAGATATATTCATGTTAATTTAAGATTTATATAATAATATTTGATAAATATGAAGTCCGAATTTACGGCTATATTCAGAGCGGTCAAAAAGATTGACGAAGACTTTAGTTAGGTAACTATTTTTTGGTACTAACAACTTTACAGCTTGAAAGCTATGTGTATAATGTTCCCATACTTTCAGGATATAAACGATCCAGAAGAAGTACAAAGCCATTTAGTGACTATATCTAAAAGAATTGGTGGCTTGACTTGCTCTAAATGTGGTCTGGTTCGGAAATACATTAAAACATATTTAGATCACGTTAGAGTTTGTGAACAAGGTTCTAGTGATACAGACGATAGTGATGCACCTTTAAGGAAAAACGAAGGTAAACCGTTACTCATGTTCTTCGATTTCTTTTCAAGTTAGACTTGACATATTCTTTAATTTTTTGACGTGATAGCACCTAATTGTCACGTTCCGCCCGAGCCGAGCGTGCAAGCGAGAGCGCGAATCAAGCGTTAGAGAGGCGCGATCGGCCAAAGCGTTCGGCTTGTAACGCGTATGTACATATATAGAATAATTCAATTCATAAAAGTATGTTATTTTTCATCAATGTTTTCTTATGACGTTGTCATGTAAAATTATCGTCCGTAAACCGACTTTATAGACAATCAATTTTTTTATTTCCTTAATTATCACTACATATTATAAAACAAAGTCCTCTGCCACATCTGTCTCTGTCTGTTTGTTAGCGTTAAACTCAAAGACTGTTTACACGATGTTTAGGCGGTAGAGCTACGCTGAAGATATTACTGGTTTTAGCATGAATGGGTCGGCTCGCCCTCGGTACTACCACCCGACCCACAGAAACACAGACGTTAAGTAACAGTGCTTGCATTGTAGCACTTCGTTCGGTCAGTGAGAGTGCCGGATACCCACCTTCCCTGCACTTCCCCTCTCCCCTCTCCGCCCCTCTCCCTCCCCGCAAACACCGGCTGGCAACGCACTTGCGACTCCCCTGGTGTTGCTATTGTCTATGGACGGTGGTGATCACTTAACATCAGATGTCTGCCTCCTATGATATAAAAAAAAACTACTGATCGGTTTTCATGGGGTTCATTTTCATGGTTTTTCAAGGAATAGAATAGAATGCCACATATCAACTGAAAAAGCAAAACCTTATCTAAATACAAAATGAGATCCAAATTGTTAGAATCATTCCCCAGGTACACGAAATAAATTTATATATATATATATATATATAAGCTTATATATGGTTATAAATATACACTCATCAAAAAAGTCTAAGCAACTGTACTAATTTTAGGATGGTTCTTCACATTATAACAATTTAATACAAAGTATGGGCTTCTCTGCTATTCAGAACTTGTCGGCAACGATTATTCATTCAATTAATGAGACTGTTTATGTCATCTCGCGGTATTCGCTCCCAATGGAGTTGTAGCAAATCCTTCAGCTGTTGGGTTGTTGTCGCTCCGTCCAAGTCTTTCAAAACACGTCTCTGGACCATGTCCCATGCGTGCTCGATGGGTTTGAGATCTGGCAATTGTGCAGGCCAGGGCAATACCCGGATGTTCTCCGTTGCAAAGTATTCACTGGTTCGCCGAGCTGTATGTGAACGCGCATTGTCATGCATTAACCTAAAATCGGAGCCAAAGGTTTGTGCAAATGGGTAGACATAAGGTCTGAGAATATCCTCAATGTAATTTTCAGCATTCATGTTTCCATTTACAAAAACGAGCTCAGTTCGCCTGTTCTTCATAATACCCGCCCATAACATAACTGTTGAGCCGCTGTATGGATGAACTTCCTGAACGCACCTGAGCCTTTCAGTATTTCCGGGCCGACGATACACTCGCACCCTTCTTGTATCAGGCTTAAACCCGAATCGCGACTCATCGGAAAACATAATTTTATCCCATTGTTCCTGGGTCCATGTTATGCGTTCTCTACACCATTCATATCGACGAGCGCGATTCCCGTGACGTATCGGTGGGCACCTGATTGGGCGTCGAGCTCGTAGGCCGTACTCATGCAGTCGATTTCGCACAGTTTGAGGACTTACATCAACACCACTTGAAATTTGTAGCCTCAAACTTATCTCTCGAGCGGTTAACATCGGCTGGCGTCTTGCAGTCAGTTGTATGTACCGGTCTTGCCGAGTGGTTGTACTCCTTTTACGGCCTGGATGTTGTTCAGCGGGTTCTCCTGTATTATTGTAGCGTTGCCAAAGACGACAAACAACACTTCTATGAATGCCAAAATGTCGAGATACCTGAGATTGATTACTTCCCGCTTGCAACATCCCTACAGCTCTTTGCATTTCATCTGCCATCAAATGACGTCGCTTCATGACGTAAAGAATATCTAACAATTCAATTTTGTCACTAACTTTACTTAAATGGTTGGTAAAATTATAAAATCAAGACTAAACGTAGCAATTAAAACACACTTAAATTCAAACAAATTCGCAGTCATTTGAATTTTATGAAAAAACAAAACGTTATCAAATTTTATTTTTACAACCAGCCAGTAAGTCGTCAATACCAAAAAAGTTTACTTACCTACGCACTTTGTTTGAGTAAATACTTAGAAATTAATTAATAAAAATGGTAAAATTTGTAATATCACGCATGTTGCTTAGACTTTTTTGATGTGTGTATTTCGTTGCTGCTACAATTAAATAATTAACTAAAACATAAATTGTACAGGTCCTGTAGTGCAGTGCGGTGTATGTTCTCAAGAAATGGAACAAAGTAAGTGGAAGCATCATGCCATGAATAAACATTATAATGTGGCGTGGATCGTCGGTGACACACCAATTGTAAGTTTTTTTAAAAATAACTATTGTGTGCATTTGTTATTGCTTTTTATTCTAAAAACAACGAGAGAAAATGTCTACAAAAATTTGTTGTTGCGAGCGTTATGGTAAACACGAGAAAAAGAGGAAATTATCTATAGGGCTTATACTTTATAATACGCCTGGAAATAATTATGTCGTAGTGAAATGAGATTTTCTTATCACTTTTATTTCACAGGATATAAATGAAAACTTGTTATTTTTTACATGTGACGAATATTGTATACTCTAGTTGATTTTTTCTCGAACTTCTCGAGCTTCACCGGACTACTAAGGCGAGCGCTTAAGGCACTCAGACGATGATTTAGGTAACTAGCACAAGGGTGCACGCACATCTCGGCTTGAGCTGTTACCGAAATCCCAATCGGACCTAGCTAAAATATTCTAAGCTATTCATACATATATTCGTTTGTGAATATTGGATATAAAACGAACTAAACTACTCGATTCACTTCGATAAGGAAAAAAAACCCTTCCACCATCTGTGTATATGTGCACGTGTGTGTGGTTATCTCATGTATGTGAGGTTGTAGGTGGTAGAGCTACGCTGAAGCTATTAATGGTTGTAGGTGGTAGAGCTACGCTGAAGCTATTAATGGATGTAGGTGGTAGAGCTACGCTGAAGCTATTAATGGATGTAGGTGGTAGAGCTACGCTGAAGCTATTAATTGATGTAGGTGGTAGAGCTACGCTGAAGCTATTAATGGATGTAGGTGGTAGAGCTACGCTGAAGCTATTAATGGATGTAGGTGGTAGAGCTACGCTGAAGCTATTAATGGATGTAGGTGGTAGAGCTACGCTGAAGCTATTAATGGATGTAGGTGGTAGAGCTACGCTGAAGCTATTAATGGATGTAGGTGGTAGAGCTACGCTGAAGCTATTAATGGATGTAGGTGGTAGAGCTACGCTGAAGCTATTAATGGATGTAGGTGGTAGAGCTACGCTGAAGCTATTAATGGATGTAGGTGGTAGAGCTACGCTGAAGCTATTAATGGATGTAGGTGGTAGAGCTACGCTGAAGCTATTAATGGATGTAGGTGGTAGAGCTACGCTGAAGCTATTAATGGATGTAGGTGGTAGAGCTACGCTGAAGCTATTAATGGATGTAGGTTATATATATATATATATATATAAAAGTGTATAAGTGATGTGGGTGAGTCACGGTATCGCGATAGGAACATCTCGAGGGCTTCACTCGGGGACGACCTAGGCTCGAGATATTACCGGAAGAAACGCGACGTATGTGCGGGATCAATAGACCCCTCTCTTCCTTCGCAGCGGCGCGAGGGTGGGTTACGTGAGCGTGGGTGCTAACACACATGTTAATAGGGATCTAATCTGTTCTTCGGTTGAGTTTTTGACGATTCATCAATGAACATCTTCATACTTAGTACTTTTCGCTTGCTAAGCTTACACATTTTTTTACCATTGTTATTATTAGTTACTTAATTAGTTTTTAAGGTATTTTGATACATGTCCTTTTTATTCATTTTTGACTGAAAAAGGCGTTATTTCGCGGAATCTATAATTAAATATTAGGTTAGATATTTTTTTTACACTTGCGTCTGGAGTCCGCAGCGGCTAATCAATTCCAGGAGGTAGTGCAAAGTAATGTGCATTTTAACATTTTAAGTATTATATCAACCCCAAATAACAAAATGCTAATCACTATTCAGTGCCCAGTACAATATGTACACGATATAAATAGATTATATGTTTGGTGGGTTAAATATTTATAATCTTTTAATTTTAAGGATGTTTTCTTATTCCAGGACTTGAAGCATTTTTACGCTGTGGAAAGGTACCTTAAGGACTATAAGAATAAATATAATAAACTGGTGTGTAAAGTATGTAATATAAAAAGAGTTTCATGTTATGGTTTCTACGCACACATATTGTTTTGTGGGAAAACAGAGGAGGTGAGTAAATTAATACTTACAAATATCATATTAGTTGTAATATTAAAAAAAAATGTGATTTTAATAATAAGAATTGAGTGAATGAAAGCATTGTAAGTAAACTGGTATCGACAATATAGCGAATTTCGTCGATAAATATTGAACAGAATTGTCATAAGTATATTTGTAAATTATTTATTTTATGTTAAGGTATAAAAAATAATTAGTAACATTTTTTTTTTACTATTTCTAATAGTATTACAGACAATAAGAATTTCGCAATTAGATATAGATCCCTTTGATTAACACGTGACCCGTTAACGTAATGGTTAATTAACACTCAATATACTTCCTTTTTCAATTGAAGTATCATGAATCGTAACTAAAAACGTAAAACGATTCCAACGTGAGTCATTTCCTTATTACTAAATGTCGTCACTAAATGACCTTTTGTAAATTTCATTTCAATGTCAAATTATCCAAATCTTAAATTATTGTCAGGAAACCGAAAAATATAAAGAGCTGTGTGAAATCTGCAATAATAAATACATATGCATATATAAGCATCAACATATGGCGATACATAGGGAACAAGAGTTTGCACGGGAGAGAAAATTGAAATTAATCGAAGAAAATAAAAAAAGATTAATCGAAGAAGATAAAAAAAGACAATCTGATGCATCGAATACAGATACACCTGGACGCAGAAGAGCAGCGGAAAAGTAAATATTTTATAATTATCTATTAGAAGTTCAGATTATTGAAACATACTTATAAATTGAGAGTATCAGTACATTCAATCTAAATTCAACCAGCTCACCATTATTTGTTGTAATTACAGTTTGTTGTGTTCAATAATTGGATTGAAACGAAATGCACAATGCGAAAATATTCTTTGCGTTGAAATACTACGCGAACCAATTTTATGTATCAACTAGCTGTGCCCGCGACTCCGTCCGCGTGGTACCTAATGAAAAAAAACATCGACTAATAAAATCATCTGAATATATTAATTTCATTAATTACTTATCTACTTTTCTCATGTATTTAAGTCTCTGTATGATCTTCTTGATATGGTTTTATCGTGAACACAGTACTTCAGCAGTGATGCTTTTTCAAAAAACAGACAGACAAACCGATAGACAGAGAGACATATCTAAAAATGATTGAAATTTATTTTATTATTTACTAGCTGACCTGTGCCCACTTGGTTGGGCCGTAAACAGTTATAAAAAACTACTTTTTGTGATAAAAGTTAGACGTATGCTGTCGCTGACTTTTTTGTAAGCATTGTCAAACTCTACAATTTCTCTTCTGAACTCAATCATATATCTCTCATTGTTAAGGCAGCATTCGTAAGAAACGTTTTCGTTCGACCGTTTTTTCTCCGACTTACTTTTCAAATCCGACTTCCATAAAAAAGATCTTTACATTTTTCGGATTAATATATAGTCTACTCACAAATAACGAGGCTTTCTATTGGTACAATAATTTTCAAAATCGGTTTAGTAGATCCAGATATTACCCCCTACAACGTTACAGATTCACAAACTTTACATCTTTATAATATTAGTATAGATTGCTAGTTATGACTCATTTTTAAATGTTTAAATATTTGCCATATCCACTGTATATTTATTTATTTACATTAATAGGATATTTTACGTCGAATAGAAAACTTACTTAATAGAAACCTTATAGAATAATAAATAACTGTATAATTAATATAGCATGTAGCATTAAGATTCACAAAGTTTACCTCTTTATAATATTAGTATAGATTCCAAGACAATTGTAACATTTTTTTAAACCTAAGAAGTATATGTATACACGTTTTATTTATATTATTATTAAATGTATAGATAAGTTGACTTTCTTTAGCGCCAACTACTGCCGATTATAGTATAGACGTAAAGAAATAAAATGAATTTGCAAAGTAACGTTTTTTCTAACAAGAAAATAATAATAAATTCTTTTTCTAAAGCGATCAATGACTTTATGTATTTTAACATACAAATTTTGTACAACAAAAGTCATATACCTTAAATATTAATTTAAAATATGGTGTTATAAATTGTGCATATATTTCTTTCGCAGAGCGAAAATTGTAATAGAAAAGTATAAGGCGAACTTAACTGAGGTATGTGTATATTATTAATATTCACTGTTATTTTTATTTTAATATGATAATGCCATAATTGTGTGTCGATGCTTAAGTTACTATCACGTTAAAAACTAACCTCAAAATAATTCCAATAAAGGCGCAAAAGAAACATTCCCGAACCTTTATAATTCTAATAATAACTCGAAATAGCGTTTCCAAGTTCCTTTGATATGTGTAACAGTTATGGTGATAAGTTTATCGTCATACAGTCCGATAGTTGGTAGCGCATAATATTTATTGTGGCTTTAGACCAATACACGCAGGTATGGGAGTAGCATTATATAGACTGAAAGTTTAGACAGTAGCTATATTTATGGAGGATACTCTGCAATCGATTCTCGTTCTTAATCATAAAAAATTAGGTGCTTAATATTTGTCTTCATTATCTATAAAAATACAAAAATTATACGCAATACTCTACGCATTTAGGTTAAAGCACAAGTCAATAACTGTCGGGTGAAATGAAAGTGAACGTGGAAACAGCATAAACGAAACAAAAGAGTTTATTGGCCGTTTTATTATAGGAGGATATGAAACCCGGGTCGCCCCTTGCAGCTTTCGGTACCGGTCATTGCACCTAGGTTTATTACGTTTGTGTTTATACTTTTGAAAGTCTTAGAACAAACTTAGGTTCTCTTTGTTGTTTTTTTTTTGCTATTATTATTTTATATGTTAAATGTGACTATAAACTATCATCTCTTAGAATATTGGAAGCGACTAACCTAACACCTGGTATTTACAATCGGGTATAGTGACCAATTATGGAAGAATAGGGCTAAATTCAGTATTGGAGTGGATACGTAATTGTAATGATAATTTTATAGGGTAATAATACATGCAAGAAATGTGGTTTAGAAATAGCAAAGCAGGGAGATCTTTCCGAACACATATGTTCAGAGACGAAAGACTGCCCGAGTGACTCGGACGATTCAGTGAAATTGGAACAATGTTCAGAAGAAGAGTCCGTTGATACAGATGTAGACTCGAACGTGTCAAATGATGAAATGTTCGCGGGAAAGAAAAAAAAGAAGCATGGAGATTCCAGTAAGTGCTTTTATCGATAGCTGATAAACGAATAGTGTTATTTAGTAGCTGTGCCCGCGACTCAGTCCGCGTTGAACCTAATGTAAAATAAAGTAAATTTTCAAAAAAAAGTATTAACCGACTTCAATAACAATCAAAAACCCATAAGGCACTAAAAAGCGGAAAATAAATAGTTTATCAAATTAACCAAATTAAATAAAACATATGAATATGTGTGCTACCTAGAGATGTACTGGAAGTCGGTAAAATGGGACCACACTGGAAGTACCAGCTTTCAAATAAAAAAAGAATAATCAAAATCGGTTCACCCAGTCCAAAGTTATGAGGTAACAAACATAAAAAAAAAAAAATACAGACGAATTGATAACCTCCTCCTTTTTTTGAAGTCGGTTAAAAATCATCTGAATGTATTAAGTCCATATACTTATCTACTTGTCTCTCGCACTTAAGTCGAGTCGTCATTAAAGTTACAGTAATATTTTATAGAGCGAACCGATTTTAATGAAACCAAGACTCGAAGTTACTCGAGGATATGCTTTATGATTTTCTTGAGGTTTTATCGAAAACGCAGTACATTGTGCGTGTTAAAAAAAAAACAGATAGACCGACGTTTCTAAAAATTATAGAAATGTATATTATCACCTATCCCAAAACACCTGCAACATTTTTTCTCAGAAACATCTAAAGGTACAGCCACTTTAGATTTACATTCTTATTATATATAGCTAACTTTTATTCGTGGCTGAGTTCCCGTTAATTTATCGATCAGTAAGTAGCAGAGACTTTTAAATGCAGAAACACTTTATATAGTATTAAGTATTAGATTTATTACAGCACTATTTAATTTAAATAGCCTAAACACGGTATAACACATGTGTTTGTTCTCAATCCTAAATAACGAATGCCTGACATACTTTTTTTTTCTCGATCTGACTACGCTATTGACCTAGCAAGGTCTTAACAGCTTCACCGGACTACTAGCCTGACATACTTTTTTTTTCTCACTGACTATGCTATTGACCTGTCAGGGTCTTTACAGCTTCACCGGACTACAGCCTGACATACCCCTGAATGCGTGCTCTTATAGTTTCATCCCCACCGATTTACTTGCATATGATTTGTCGTCGTAGATTGACAGTATGACAGTATCTCTACCAATCATAAGAAGTACTTTAAATATAAAACTCTATAAAAATGATTAGTAATTGTTTACCCAATATGAAAATACTAATTGTTTATAACATATCCTTTGGGGATACAGTACTTTTTTTCTGGATGAAAGGTACCCTATGTCCTTTTCTAATTTTATTATGTTCGGTTAAATTGTTAAGGCGTGAACGTGTGACAAACAAAGAAATTAACTTAAGTTCGCATCTATTATTAGTTTTTGCTTGTGGTTTCTCTCGGGTTAATGTACTCGTAGATTTGATGATGATCTCCTTTTCTGTACCCCTAACAGTTTGTATGCAAAAATTTTTTTTTTTGACTACGCTATTGACCAAGCAAAGTCTTAACAGCTTCACCGGACTACATGCAAAATCTCGTGATGATTTCGATGAGTAGTTAAGGCGTAACAATTAAACAAACAAACTCACATTCACATTTATAATATTAGTAACCTATGTCCTTTTCTAATTTTATTACGTTCGGTTAAATTGTTAAGGCGTGAAAGTGTGACAAACAAAGAAATTAACTTAAGTTCGCATCTATTATTAGTTTTTGCTTGTGGTTTCTCTCGGGTTAATGTACTCGTAGATTTAATGATGATCTCCTTTTCTGTACCCCTAACAGTTTGTATGCAAAAATTTTTTTTTTTTTGACTACGCTATTGACCAAGTAAGGTCTTAACAGCTTCACCGGACTACATGCAAAATCTCGTGATGATTTCGATGAATAGTTAAGGCGTAACAATTAAACAAACGAACTCACATTCACATTTATAATATTAGTAAGGGTTCACAATTATATCTCAAATGGAATTTACACCTTAAAATTCAAATCTATTTAGAATATCTAAAAAAAAAGACATTATCTTGATTTTTAGATTCGACAACCGCTAAGGTGGTGCGATTACCTTACTCGGTGAAACATGTTGGAGCATATATAAACAAGAGTTATACGGATTTGTAAGTATTATTTTATAATGATGAATTATCATTAGAAGACTGAGAAATGTATGAGCATTGTTTCTAGAAAAAGATTTAATTAAGAATGTTGGTTTCCTAAATTTATAGTGACAGGAACATGCGGATTAGGTCTTGTTTGCTTTGAACTTTGATACATTTTCAGAATAGAAAGATTCAGTTTACAGAAAAATTTATTCAATAATATGTCACGCTCCAAATACATAAAGGACGTATAATTTTTCATTGCAGCTGCAGGTATTTTATAAGATTAAAATAAAAACCAAAAACGATGCAAAAAAATTTACATACATATATGTATGAACCTTTTTCGCATAAAACCGAACCTAACTGCTGTGATACGCCCTTTTTGTATTGGCATGCGAATACGGTTAAATTCTTTAGATCCTTATTTCATTGAGCCAAGGCGGGCCATTAGAAATTTATAAAGCTTTTTTTCTTTTCTGTTTTAGTTGCCAGACACATCTAACGTCCGACATTTTATTTCCTCAATGGCGCAGAAGCGATTACGAGGTGGTTTCCGATGCAGAAATACCCAAATATATGCCACCTTTGAACGAGTCATGCAAAGTAAAGTTTATTAGTAATGAGTGGAATACATATGATCGTTTCGAGGCTTCGATAACACAAGGTATGAATTTAAATCACAGCATAAGGGTTTTCATTTGAAATTAATATCTTGTATTATTTATATTTAAAGAAAAAGGAAGAAATCGTTAATATGACGCTGCGATATACAATATACTGAAAATAAACAACGTTTTTTTTATAATAATATGACGCGGCCATGTACTTCAATACTTAATATACTTAAAATAAACAAGGGAAAGTGCTATATGCCAGTGCATACTTACGAGTATATTCACACAAACACATACAAAAACAAAAAAAGGAGTGTGTGCGATTCACACACGATAGAAGTGAAACTTCAGTAAATCGACAAAAGAATGAGATGGATATATATAACAAGGGTCGGATAATTACAAAGTTCATTTGTTTAAAAATGAATTTATTATTTAGCACAACAAGATAGAAAAATACTCACAAACACTGTTAAATAATAACACACCACGCTGACTTCTTACTAAAAAGCTGTAGTACGCAGCCGCATACAGTACAGCAGTATTAGCTGACGTACATTACACATATACTAACACACGTTAATTGCTCAAATACAAGCAAGTATTAAACAGTGTATACATACACACTGACATTTGCTCTCTCGCTCTGGCTCACTAATTTTTTTATTTGTATCTCTTACCTGTCGTTTTTATGTTGGATCTGGTTTGAAATGACAACGATTCTAAAGAAGTTTCACTTCAAAAATAATAATACATTTGGTCCAACTCCGCGTATTGTTATCATGAAACGGTGTTCTACCCAGTATGTGATGAAGTTTTTACAAGGCACTTTTTTTTGTTGGAAGCTAGAGCGAGTCATTAGGATTTCCAATAATAAGAATAAAAAATAATTAAATACTACTAAAATATGTGATGCGTTTGCGCCTTATATCTTAAAGAATACGTAAAATATTTGATCGACGAAGGTGTTACTTTGCGGAAGTCCATAACACATATATAAATGTATATACGTATAGTCCGCGTCATAGTTTTTAACCTCTCTGAAGTAGATGCGCAGAACACAAATTTAGGTATCAGAGGGACGTAGTGAGGTAAAAGGGGAGCGGCGCTCGCCCGCGCACGTTCCTCGCCTCCTATTGCACCCATGTTGACACATGTGTCCTGTCATTTCTAGTTGCAGTACAGTCGCATTCAGAATAGTTTTGTTGTTCTTAATTACATGTTCTTCTTATTTTCGTTCTTTTCCATTTTCATGTTTATATTTGTTATTATTAGAAGATCATACATTTCGAAAAATGATGTTTCTATGTCACGTGCTATTTATTACAAACTATCTATTTATTATGAATGTATTTTATTTATAATAACGGTATTGTAACACGCATAATACCAGTACAATATATAAGATATATTCTACAGATAGAAACAAATACTAAATAAGGAGATAGTTCACTTAAAGTACGCGATCACCCAAAACTCACCAACCAGGTGATTAAATGTTATTTGGAATTAGTTATAACTGACTGATGATGATGTCATGATGTGGCGAACTTTTAATATTCTAACTTTGTCCGTTTCTCTATTGTTCGGCTATTATTGTCCATTTCTAGTTATTACTGTTATTTTATTACCTCAGTAATGATTAAGTTTGTTGTTGTTCATTTTTATTTCTAATTCTTTGCAAATATTCTATGTGTTATATGTATGCTCAATTCATAAAAACACGTTTTCGTAAATTAACTGTCAAACCATTTACAAAACGTCACAATTGGAATCAAACTTTCATTACATATACCAAATCTTCTGAAAGTAGCAACGTTGTCGTTGTACTGCTACATTCCTATTACCTAATATAATAAGTAAATAACAACTTGAATCATAATTAATTAAAATCGAATATATTGTAATCGGTATTTACGCAAGGATTAATAAATGTGAATGTTAAATACCTATAATAATATTCTGAATTTGTTTTGTATTAACCTCTTGACTGTACTATGCGCAATACCGAACTTAAAGCTATGTTCAGAGCGGCCAAAGACTATGACGCGGACTTTTCTTATGTAAGCTGATGCTACTTTGCACTTCCGTCCGGAATTCATTGGCGACTTTTTGTTGTTTTAGCTACTAATATCTCGCTCTTACTAGTTTCATATTTAACTTCTTCAGGTACACGTCGCGCAAATAATATCAAACGTTTTTTTCTTCTAATGAGACGTGGTAAGGACCAACGAAATTCTGGCGGAAGTGCAAAGAACCTTCCACATCTAATTTAGTAGACGTACATTAAACTTACCTCTTCCTATCTATGTTCGTATTAGCCCTGTTTTCGCGCGGTTTCCGGTATGTATTCTCAGGCTTATGGTGGCCACCGTGCAGCCGAGATAGTGAGGGGCTTATCCGACAGGCACATTTATAACTGTTTCGAATGCTTATATTTTACTAGCTTCTCCCGGCGACTTCGTCCGTGTGGTATAGTTACTTTGGGCTATCGCTAACACGCAGCGGAAGCTCTCAAAAGGAAAAAAAAGTATTCATTGGTGCTCCGTTCTTATTGGTCGTAGCGTGATAATATATCATTCCTCTATAGCTTACTCGATAATTTGCTATCTAACACGGAAAGAATTTTTCAAATCGGACCAGCAGTTCTTTAGTTCAGTTCTCAGTCCAAACAATAGACTATTATTATTTATTGTTGATATATGAATCCTGTAATATTTTTGTCAAGACACTGACTACACGTCCGTATATTACTTTGCCCTTCCATTGATGTACTGCAGCACGTAGCTAAACGGAGGTGTCATTGTTGGATAAACTATGTATACATTTCCATTATTTATCTTGATGTTTGTAATTGTTTTCCAACAATAAAGACTTTTTCTTTCTTCTTCTTTCTTTCTTCACTTAAATACTTAGAGATGTCAAAAAAATAATTAATTTGCGTAAAGTTGTTATTCTCAGTTTGGTGTTGCTTGTCATCTGGGACCTAGAGCGACTGCTGTTTTTACTCTGCTCCAGGGTTGGTATTGGATGTAAAAGTTATAAGTACATTTTTATTAATTACAGATAATCATATTGCGTTCGTCGGTGGAGCCATACAGTGCATTGCTTGGGCGCCAAGCCGTGTGGACGATGTCGATGATATTTGTTCTAATTATTTGGCTGTAGGTTGTCTTTCCGATACCGACTGTCCGCCTTACAACGGCGATGAAAGTTTTCACCACCCCAACTTGATACAAATCTGGGATTTTGGCAACACGGTTACGTGAGTTTGATTCGATTCGATTCTTATTATCGAAGTTTATTATCAAAAGATATGTAGGCAACTGATGTTTAGTCGTCACGGTAGCCTATTATCATAATCTATACATGTGATAAAAATGAAGTGTCTGTATGTAATACCAGAATAACAAATTTTTAATGATTGGATATGAAAGTATACTCGCACCTGATAACAAAAATGTAATTTAAAAAAAAATGTGTGGCTGTTTGTTCCGTGTAATCTCCAAAACGGCTGCACCGATTTTGACAAGAATTTCACTGATAGATAGCTGAAGTTACAGCGGGTGACATAGACATAAATAGAAATAGACTAGCACGCAGCGAAAGTTCTGAATGGATTTTGTTTTTATTATAACACTACTAAGTACGTGACTGTACTATGCCTGATGGTAAGCACAGTACAGTTCAAAAACAATGCGACCATCGAGAGACAAACTGTCTATCGCCGGTCGCAGCTGTCATGCCGGCCTGCGTAAGTGTCTCGTCAAGTTACGTTTGAAGGACCCCATTTCATAAGAAGGAGGGAAAACGCTGGCCGGAAGATTTTTTCACAGCTTTACGCTAGGACTAAGATAAGAAGTAGAAAAATTAAAAAAAAAAATATTTTTTTGAAACATTCATCATTGTTGCTTCGCTCCTGTTGGTCTTAGCGTGATATATAGCCTTCCTCAATAAATGAGGTACCTAGCACTGAAATAATTTTTCAAATCGGACCAGTAGTTCTTGAGATTAGCGCGTTGAAGCAAACTCTTCAGCTTTATAATATTAGGATAGCTTTGGTCCAACTTGTAAGATAAGATAATTTATGTTTATTATTAATGGCGTCAATATTTTGTAATTACAAATTAAATCATTGTCAATGTTGATTATTGTTATTAATTGTAAGTTTCGAACAGATGGCGCTTTAAATTATTTTGTTGACAGATATCAACTGTTGTACATTTCATAGATGGCGCCACGTTTTAATTAATTATAAGTTTATTGAGCCACAGCAACATGTGGCCGGGTCAGCTAGTAGATTCTTAAGAACATAGGAATAAACTCCTTCACTGTTGATTATTAGCTGTGTAGAGTATAACTGAAGTGCGTTTATGTGAAATGGAGAAACAAAATTTTTATCTATCCTTAATTTAATATAAAAGAATTAAAGTTATAAAATATATTTATTCAACTTTTAGATCAGTTCCAAAGTTTGAGTTTGGTATCGCACACGATTACGGAACAGTATGGGCTATGGATTGGTGTCCTTCTGGTGTTCGGGACTTTCCGCTGGAAAAAACAGAGAATTCTAAGTTAGAGAAATGTAACAGATTGGGTCTTCTTGCAATTGCGTGTACTAATGGATATGTTTATATCTTCCCGGTGCCGTATCCCTCGAAGACAACACAAAAGTGAGTATTAATCATTAGATTAATCCAATGATTACTTTAGAACTTTACAATCTTATGACCTAATAGTGTTAAAAATCCGAAAAATTGTAAAATTGGACATTTTACTAGGTTTTCATCGCAATTAGTGAAGTGATAAATATATAAAATACTACCTGATGCATATAAAATAAAAAAATGTTAAAGAGCCAATGGAATCCAAAAATAAGTGGTCTGGAAAAGAAAGTACAATTGTTTCCAATGTGTTTACTAGCGGCCCTACCCGGTTTCGTATGGATGCAATGTACTAATATGGGGTTATATTATAATTGTCTATGCATTTAGACACGTCAAATTAGATTCATTTGCGACGCTGACATTTACAGTTCTTTTAAGTCAAAGCTTTTTCAAGTAAAACTTCTTTAGGCGCGACTAGGAGGTAACTGGACGACAGTGCAATGGAAGTTCGTTAAGGCAATATGGCTTTACGTTTCTGTACTATCCGGTTTTGAAATATTTTTGATATAGTCAATAAAAAGTTTATAAAAAAAAATCAATTTTTTTTTAAAAATATAAAATAAATTAAATTGCATAATAATAAAATTCACACAATAGAATTAATTATCTTAATGGGCGCGCGACCGTTCTGCCATCTGGTTTCAACGTAAGTAAGTAACAAATTTAATCAAAGCTTTTCATTATCTGTAGTGCCATGTATAAGCTACTCTTATAACGTCAAAGAAGTTTGACTTCAATCGCGTGTGACGGTTACATGCACTCTTTTTTTATTGTGGGTAATTTTAAATTTGTAATATCTATTAAGCTGTTCATTGAAATGGTATATTGTGAAGTTATTGTTACATTTAAATATATTTAATGAGGTAAGGAATACTGCTTTATAGGTCAAAATAGCTTTGCAAATAATCCATATATTTTTAATTATATGTATGGTAAAATATAAAATTGGTTACCGTGGGTAATTCCTAAAAAAAATATACAAGCCTTTTCAGTAGGTCTTTTAAAGATATGTACTCCATAGATCATTATTTTAATGTCTCTATCAAGATTTAGACAGGGTTAGCAGTGAAAGTAAACTGAAAATATTTAATGGATTAGGTTACAATACTTTAATTTTTTCTATTTTTTAATAAATATAATACATATACTATAATTGTTCTGGAAGAAATTCTATATATTTTTACTGAAAACCGTATCAAAATAGGTTAGGTACTTTAGAGTGAATTAAGGGACCATACAGACACGTGGATAGTTACTTTATTTATGCTATTTATTTATTGATATTTAGTTAGGTCTTGTCTACAAGACCATTGTAAGACCAGTCCTTATGTATGGCAGTGAAACATGGGCTGCAAATAAAAAGAACATCCATACTATCCAAGTTGCCGAAATGAAGATGTGGCGGTGGATGTGTGGCATAACGCGGCTCGATAAAATCCGCAACGAATAAGTCCGAGGTAGCCTAGGAGTGCGTGACGTTGCCGATAAGATTACGGAAAGTAGGCTGCGATGGTATGGTCACGTGAAAAGAAAGCCACCAGACTACGTAGGGAATTTAACACTCCAACTATCCCTTCCTGGTCCAAGACCCAGAGGCAGGCCCAAAACAAATTGGAAGGGTGTAGCTTTGAAGGACATGAACGAGTGCAAAGTTACCGAAGACGATGTCAAGGACAGAGCGAAGTGGAGAAGTAAAGTACGGAGGGCTGACCCCACCACCATGTGGGACAAATAGTCAGGAAGAGAGAGAGTTAGGTCTACTAATCTATAACTAGGTTAGAGCAGTGTTCGGGGCAATAGTCTGTTTTTTTTTGAGATTGTGTTACAGTAACTTATTGAAATTTTTACAATACTTTCAGAGAGAAGCCTTTTTATAGAATGAAACCAGTTGCCGAACTTAGATTGTCTATGAATGGAAATAGAAGAAATTGCCAAGCGACTTCTTTATCATGGTCTTCTGTAAGTATTCATTTTACAGTGCATTTGAACAACGTTTTGTATAATTATTAAGAAGAAAACTATATATTTGGTGTAAAAATAATGTTGTTTTGTATAATAGATTACTCGAAAATACTCGAAAATTATTTGAGTACTTATTCGAATAATACAATCTAGACTTGGTACTCTATTTATTATTATTTACATGTACATAAAACGTTGTTCCCGGTGTGGCGTCGTCATTAGTGGTTACGGGTTTAGTGGGCGTCAACCGGGTAAAATGCGAGCACAAAACACATTAATGAAGTATTTAATTTAATTTAGATTAAACAATATTTCACTACTTCACCATAACAACGTTGGAAAAATTAACAATTAAGACCGAACAACGAGTCGGGCCGCCGATCTTACTTTAACCATCGAATGTAGATACTCTCATTAATGATCCAACTCGATCCGTTGCTATCGCTCAAATAAATGTGTCACTAAAACTGTCCACCCTCCTAAATTAAGATGGTGTCTCGACCCCACTCGAGGCACTTGCTTTGCTCTGATTGGTTGTTACGTTTATTACAATATTTGTAACTTCTACCAGATTATAAAATCAAAATTAATTATTTTGAAAGTAATAAAACTGTCCACAAAGGAAAAATGGCACCTCGACCCCTCTCGAGGCACGTAGTCTGTTCTGATTGGTCTTTACGTGAATTACAATATTCATAACTTTTATTAGATTATTAAGGTTTTAAGCTATCGAAAAATGTAACAGATGATATTAAATCAAAATTAAGTATTTTAAAAGTAATAAAACTGTCCACCCTCCTAAAGTAAAAATGGCGCCTCGACCCCGCTCGAGGCACTTGCTCTGCTCTGATTGGTCGTTACGTGAATTATAATATTCGTAACTTCTATCAGATCATTAAGGTTGTAAGCCATAGAAAAATGTAATAAATGAAATTAAATAAATAAGAATTTAAAATGTAGGCAAATACTATTGTGCGATACGTATGTAATGTAATAATAATGTCATACGTAACTCGACTTATAGCTTTCTCCGACATGCCGAGTATATAATATGATAATGTTATACAATACAACCTTGACTTTATCTGCGTTGTTCATTATCATAACAATGTGTTATATGTACGTAGAAAATACATTCAAAAAAATTGAAAGCAAAAAATACTTTGCTTATAAAATTTCTATGTATATAATATCATCCGTTTACTTCCGCTTTCCTGCGTATGCGCACCATATCATTTGCCTCACTTCTCCACGGCAAGAGAACACACTTCGCTGAAAGCATACTGTTTATCAATAACGTACTTTATTAAAAGTGTAATCACTTCATATTAAATTAAGGTTTCGTGGTAAATTTTATTAGATAAGGTCCAAGGGTCTAAAAAAAACGAAAAAAAAAAAGAAATATAGCCAGCCGTGCACAACCACAGACATCTATCATTCTATTTATATACATTACTAGCGGGCCCGTCGGACGTTGTCCCGCCCTGATAATAAAAAACCTTGACAAATTATATACTTAAGCCTTCCTCATGAATCACTTTATCTACTGGTGTGGCCGCCCCCTCCCCTTGTCTAGCAAAAGTAAGCGATGTTCTTAACCCTCCCTCCCGTAATTGCGTAAACATTATATTATACGTATATTTAAATCTGTTCTAATTCTCTAACTAAATATTGCTGACGTAATTACCTTATAGACTCCCCCGACCCCTACGCCATCAAAAATAAACAAAGCAAGGACCTAAGGTGGTTACGTAATACTTGAATGACCCCTTATCGCAAACAGACATGGCAGTCGATTTTGTTTTATAATATGTAGTGGTATATATTGATAGATTTCAGTGATTACAGCTACCTTGCCTTTTTGACCGCTCTGAATATTGATGCGCAGACACGAGTATAGGTGTAAATACGTATTATATTATAACTATACTAATATTATAAAGAGGTAAAGTTTGTGAGTTTGTGACGTTATAAGAGAGTAATCTCAGGAACTACTGGTCCGATTCGGAAAATTCTTTCAGTGTTCTATAGCTCATTTATCAGGGAAGGTTATATCATCACGCTAAAACCCATAGCAGCGGAGCAGCAAATGAAGAATGTTGCAAAATCGGGGTATTTTTTCCTTTTCAGAGCTTCCGCTGCGTTTTAGCACAAAATAACAATTCCACGCGCACGAAGTCGCGGGCAGAAGCTATTAACTAATTATATTATCTATACTAATATCATAAAGAAGTAAAGTTTGTAGGGGGTAATATCCGGGGAGTCGGAGGAAAAATGGTAAAACGTTTCTTACGAACGCTACCTTAACGATGAGAGATATATGATTGAGTTCTAGAAAAAAGTTGTAGCTTCATAATGCCTATTACCGCCCAACGAAGTGGGCACGGGTCAGCTAGTCTCATATAAAATATATAAAAATCTACGCCGATTAAACGCTATACTTAATAATAAAATGCCAGATAAATGCGGACCCCGTTTTATGACATTTTATTTATATTACAGCAAAAAGGTCACGCCATTATCGTCGTTGGTTATTCAGACGGGATAATTGCGTTCTACGATTTGACTGGTGATTCGCCATTTTTAACAAGAATAGAAAATGATGTAACAATAATACATCCTTACCACGACGAACGGGCTCAGAACACATGCATTACAGGTATGAGTTATGAGACATCCTTTATTTACATTACATTAAAATGAAACGTATTTCGATTTGATATATTTGACTTAGGTGTGTTGGCTACTATGTTCTCGTATGAATGGTTTTATTGCTGCATGGTTGAAGACAGCATTTTTTTATTGTAATTTTATTATTACTACATGACCTTTTTATGGATTTTAAGTGACCTTTGTTAAATTGTATTATTTTTGCATAACTTCTATGAAAAAGAGTTATAATATGTAGCCTAAATAATACTCTGAAAAACCACCTATCTACACGTTAAAGTTTTTGCAAAGTATTTTTAAAGTATTTTAATTTTAGTAATTTCAAAACTGACGAGATTTCCATGTAAAATTTCAACCTCTGAAAAGATGATTTTTTTAAATATTCTCGGTTAATCTTCTAATACTTAACTAAGCTTCTGGTAGATTATAACCGCCATTGTCGTGAAGGTAATGATATTTCAAGTTTCTTGCGAACATTTCAATGAACTAACAAGATGGGTGGCCGTCTTGTTAGAACTTTCCAGGGAGTTTTTGTGGCAAGTCAGAATATATGCTCCGTCGTATTATTTTCCATCAACTTCAATTGTGCACAATAACCAAACTATATTACATAAAACATCACTAATATTACAAAATAAAGAGGCAAATAACAGAAGACTATGAATAAAATATAAAATTTATTACATGACATTCCTACATCCTGCCAAAAATTCCGAAAAGATGATTTAAAAAAAACGAGTGTGCTTTAGACCACAAGACTGAAGTAAAACTTCTTTAGCTCCATTTATATGTATGTATATTAGGATGGCACAAAAAAAAACGATTTTTTTTTCGAGTCTCGTTTCGAAATATGTAAATTTATGTTTAGAGGGGCCAAACGGCAGGTCAAAAAACATTTTTTAGAGATCATTCCAAATTTTTAAAAATTTCTAAAATTGTCAATAATGGTTTTTTTTTAATTATTTATCTCATTATTTCATTTTTTTCTACAAGAAAAATAATAACGATCCTGAAAATATCAAATCAAAATTTTAATATTTAAAGGTCGCTCCAAATTTTTAAATATCAAGTTCGTTGCTATTCATATTCAGAATTAGTTCGAAAAGATATAAAGTACTTGTCTTGGAAACATTGAAAAATTTGGACCTACCTTTAAATATTAAAATGTTGATTTGAGATTTTCAGGATCGTTATTATTTTTCTTGTAGAAAAAAATGAAATAATGAGAAAAATAATTTGAAAAAAAAAATCGATTTTGGATTTTAAAAAAATTTGGAGTGACCCTTAAAAGTTTTTTTTTGAACTGCTTTTGGAGGTGAACTTTAAAACATTATAAATTTACATATTTTGATAAGAGATTCGAAAAAAAAATCGTTTTTTTGGGCCACCCTAATGTCTACAAATATTTAAATTTATTATGTTTTCAATAATAATACGAAACGTAATTCTCTGTCTTTCTATCTTCACTAACTTATTATCTCTCTCTCCACTGCCGTTCGCCTCGCCCGATCATTCTTTTCGTAACGTTCTCGTCACGCATTCATCTGTTTACTGCCCAAGTCGATCTTGCGTGAAGAAGTTTTAAGGCAATTTTTGTAGATATTTTTTCTGGTTGGTACAGGCGTGAGTACGTACATGGGGTCAGGGTCAGCATGGAGCAGTGCCTCCTGTACCGGTGCTCGTGCGGTTAACGGTCTCCCGGGACGGACGGCCGTCGTGCACACCAGTTTAGCGTCCACAGCGGCCTCGTTCACATCGCACTGGCCATCCGTACAACTTACCGGGGACAGTTACCTCAGCACCCGTAAGTATAACACTAGAACACGCACTAGGGTTGTACACGACCCCATAAAAGCAGTTGCGTAGTTAGGGTCAAACTCGTCCGGGTATGAAAATTAATTGTGTGTAGTTTCTTACTGTAGAATTATGTCCTCATGTGTAGGCTAAGGGTTAAATCTACTTAAATCTAAAATCTATTCAGTCTAGATAAATTTATAGCCGCAAGCTTAGTATTTACTTAGTTTGTGCTGAGCCAAGTTTAAGTCATCAAATTCAACGACTTACGAAAAATTTGGCTATTACTTATGCGAATAAATAATAATAATAATGTAAGAATAACATTTGTATACTTTTTTGATTATCATTATTATTTAATTACCGTTGGCTTGATCCTTCATTGCAGAAATGTCAATGTTGGTTACTTGATTCTTCATTGACTTATTTCTTCATATTCTTTTAACGTGCATGGTTCAATTTATTTTTTACAATTAGAGATATTTTACAGATTCGACGCGCTAATGAAACAAAGCTAATCACAAGTTTAGTGTGTCGTGTCTGACTATATGGTCAGGCTTGTGTGACTTCTATATGACTTATAGTTTACTTCTGACTTATAGGAAATTCGAAACATAAGATTGCACTGAGTAACTACTTAGCGAAGTATAAGCTGAACTAAGGATATGATAAGGCTGAGAAAGCTCATAGATTTCACCCTAAGAGTCATATTCCATAAATTAGTTTAATGTAACAAAGAGTTTTTATTTGCTTACTTTAGTAACGCTGGCTAAATAAGTTACATAGAAATAATATATTAAACACTTGTACATTTAAAAAACAACAATGGCATGTCTCTATCTCTTACGGATAAACCACGGTAATTATTTAAAAAAAAAAGAAAAAGTTAATGTGACGCTACTTTACGTTGTACAGTAATTCCAATAACTTAGTTACGTTGAATATTGAATGTAGATCAAAATTATCCTGCACAGTATGTCATTTCAATTAATATCTTAGAAGATATGAAATTACGCGTAACAAAAAGAGATTATTCGTATGAAGATTTTCATTTACCTTCATGATTCAGTTGAACTGTAAAATTATCAAAGCATAAATAGTGTATCTAAATTGTTAAAGCGCTTTAGTACATTGCACCTATGCGAAGCCGGGGCAGGTCGCTAGTATACAGTAAATGTAATACCTATGCACCTAACTGCCCATTACACAAAGGTCATTCTTGTGCGGTGGTTAGAGGTCGGACCTCTCGGCTTAGTAGACCACAACGCCAACCTTTGAAGGTGGTGTGAACAAATGTGATATATAAAAAAGGTTGAGTGGTTTTTTGTATTACGGTGAAGCTGTGAAGGCCGAACAGGCCAATATCTTAGTAGGCATCGAATAAAATTGATTGTCTGTAAGGTCGGTTTACGGACGATAATTTTACGTGATCAGGTCATAAGAAAACATCGGTGAAAAATTGCATACTTTTATGAATGGAATTATTCTATATATAGATAGATGCCTAACAAACCGAAAGCTTAGGCCGATCACGCCTCTCTATCGTTTGTTCCGCTCTCTCGCGAGCATGCACGGCTCGGGCGGAACGTGACAACGAGTCATGCTTTTTCGTGCGTGCAATCGGTGTTCATCGATTTATAAGATGTAATCACATCAAAAAAGAGTGTTTTCTTTCACATTTCAGTGAATCAGACGATAAACGAGTTGGATTGGATGGGGGCAGGGAGGCGAATGGGAGGGGCGCGCTCGTGGTGTACGTGCGCTCGGTGCGGGCTCGCCGCGGCAACCGCACCCCCTGTCATACGTATACTGCGAACGCATCCCGCTTATGGAGAGATAAGGAAACAAGTAAGCATATTTACGTAGGTCACGTGTAGAATGTAGTAGTAGAAGCGTAGTAAATTGTAGAATGGGTATTCAGCTCGCCTTTCTAGGTTAGCAACACACCAATGATTGGCAATAACCATTTATTTAATAGCAGGTGGACCGTCTGTGGCTCGTCATGGACACGGGTATTTTTTTTATGTCATAGGAGGCAAACGAATAGGTGGGTCACCCGATGTTAAGTGATCGCCGTCGTCCATAGACATTAGTAACACCAGAGGAGTTGCAAGTGAGTTGACGGCCTTCTGATGAAGTGTACGCACGTTTCTTGAAGTTTTGTACCTCGGAATGGTTTGGAAACATCGCTGAAGTACGAGCTTAGAAATGACCTTGAGAACCTCACCGTAGAAGATCTCCACCCATCGAGCTGGTGCGCATGAAATTTCTGGCATGTCCGTTGCCTTATCAGTTTAAACTGCATAAGCTTATGTAGTGAAGGCGCAGTGTGCCGATGCGATTCCCACAGTTCGACAGAGGGTCTAACACCCCCCTCCTCCGAGGGCCTACCATCTTGACCTCTCAGACCACAGTAGGTGTCCTGTAGGAGGGGCCAACATTTGTTGGGGAAGCTGACGTAGGCTGCCCTTCTTCCCCCGATCAAGAGTTATAAGAAAGAACAATGGAATTTTAATCCTTGCGAATCGGACATAACCCATCCTCAGCTGCACGGCGGGATGGGTATCTGTTAGGGATCTCCCCATGTAAAATAAAAGTTGGGCCGCCTGCCTGTTTGCTGCCCAACGTTTACTTTGAGGAAGTACATAATTAAATATTAGAATGGACGTTATTTTGCACTTCCGCCTGGAATCGTTTAGCCCCTGCCGCGTGCCCACGTCTCATTGCTACGGAAAAACGTTTGATTTTATTTGCAGCGACGTGTACTTGGAAAAGTTAAATCTGAAGCAAGGAATAGGAAGAGCTAGCGGTATTAGTAATTGAAACATTAAAAAAACAAACGCGTAGTTGGCTGACGGTAGAACCTATAGTGTAGTGTGTGCTTCTTTCAATTCAAGTTGGGTAGTTTTCTTAAAGATAGGTATCAGTTTCGACATATCTTTTGATTATTGCAGGTAGTTAGTACGTTAGAAATGTCACCAATTGGACAGAAAAGGAAGCAAACTAACGATGAACTCGCGATAAAACTGGAGCCGTTTAATTACGAAGGTGCTGTTAAGAAGTATGGGCTTGAGTTTAAGTTAATTCCGACAAAAAATAAGGTAAAAATTTTTACTTCATGTCCGTTTATATTACGTAAGACATTGTGGGATGGCAGTATATGGATGGTACTTGTATCCTATTGGGTTAAAATCACCATACATTAGTGATATCCACTGTAGTGTCACGATTAGGTGTCATATTAGGGTTTGCCGGAGTATATCCAGTAATGTGTGTGGGACGGTAGGTTACCCCGATTGAATCCTGTCATAGTGACTCTTTTTGTTATTTTTGGATTCCAGTTACTTTGACTTGCGATAAAAAAAGTTATAGAAAAACTGAGAAATTGATAGCTTTATAAAATGTTTTTTCAAAAATTTTTATGATTATTATAGTCTGTGTGGAATTTAACAAACAATTTTTAGTCTATATAAACCGAAATGTAACGGAGCGTGCGATACTGGATTCTGCTTCTTTGACTTATTTATGTGGAACCCTATTTTTATTTTCAAAATAAAAATAGCCTAAGTTACTCCGTATAAAATCAGTTATCTGTCAGTGGAAGTCCCGTCAAATCTGTTTCAACCGTTTCAGAGAGTAACCGGAACGAACAAACAGACAGAGAACATTTTTTTAAATTGGTATCCATTGTTTGTTTACAAAGAAATTTTGTAAGCAAAGTATGTTTTGTGCTTTTTGTATATTATTAATATAATAGACACCGCAGACGAAGTCATGGATATTGTGTAATAAACTTCTAATGCAAAAATAAAATATATATTAAACAAAAATAAAAATAAAATATTTAAAATCAAAGTCGAAAATCGCAAATAGGCGCCCATTTTAATAGTAATATTAAGCGATCAAACTTTGACATTTTTTCATGGTTACTAGTGAAAGAAATAGATAAAATATCCATTTATATATTTGGCTCACCTTAATTAATAACGATTTTTCGTTTGGTATATCGACATCTTTTTTATATTAATTTGGGCCACCAATCTTCCGGATTATTACTGCCATTATCGAATAGGTATATAGGTAGGAATATTACAAGTGTATTTGATAATTTCAATGTTCCAACAAGATGGTGGCCCCTTTGTTATAATTTTGCACGTAGTTTTTGTAGCATCTCGGAATTCATTCCATCCACTTCACTAATGCACTATAACGTGAAATTGCACCAATATTACAAAATATAGAGACAAATAACACAAGATTACGAATAAAATATAAAAGCCAATAACTACGTGAGAACCGCCAGAAACTGTAACACCTTTTTTAACCGACTTCAATAAAGGAGGTTTTTTTAAAAATTTCTTATTTAATTTAGGGGCTTTTGACTCTAGTCATATCAGCCCCATCATAACCTAATTATACTAATGTTAAAGCCTTTCATACATCTTCTTTTATAAAGTCATCTTTCACTCATTTCACATAGCATTTTAGCAACCTCACTTGAAGGTTTTGCTAAAATACTATGGAACATGCCGACATCCAGTTTATTTAAATTACATTTTTTTATTAGATTTATTCTAACATTATTGTTCCTGTTTTCACATACATCCCGTCAGAAAATGGTGAACGTCATCTATAATTCCGCAAGTTGTACAAAATGGTGAACAAAATTTTGAAGTGAAACTTCTTTAGGCACATGAGGGTAAAATTTTTACAGATGTAACGTCACGCAGGTATGCAACGGAAGTGACGTCATTTGCAGTAAACGCAGATTAAATAAATAAATAAACTTTTTATTCTTTTTTTTCTTTTTTCTTGTTTGTATAAATATAAACAAGACAACAAAAACAAAATTAGTTCGCCAAAGAAGTTTCACTTCTGACATGTGTACTTTGTACGCACTCACTATTTTTTTTAAAGGAGGTTCTGTATTCGGCTTGAATGTATATATGTACGTTTGTTTGTCCGCGATTTTCTCAGAAACTACTTATCTGATGTGGATGGGGTTTTCAACGGATGGTTACTATATGTTACAGGTAGCACAGCAGAAAGCGTCAGTGATGCCATCTATAGCATACCCTGAGCGGTACCCTCTGGCGGATGTAACATGCATGGCATTCTGTCCGTCCGCTAACTGGCACAATAAACTGGCGTTAGGCACACAAGCTGGCATTATATTGTACATAGATGTATAATTATAAGTCGTTATTTTAACACTTGCTGTATATGATAATGAAAATTATGTATAAAATACGTAGCTTTGTAAGTTTTGAGGAATTCTTTGAATTCGTATACAATTTTAATTTATGCATTTATCTTCTTCCACACATCAGACAAAACAGTTCAGTATATTTTTCTTCTTTATCGATCGTATTTTTATTTTGTCTAATAAGTATAGAGGAGCTTTAGTGATCCCATTAAAAAAAAGAAGTAATTTTCTTCCTTACCTTTGACAAGTCCAAGCCTTTATGTCTTTTTTCGTCACACTTCACGATCCTTCTATGGAAACTTAATAAATGAATTACTTATAGTCGAATTTCGAGCACTGGATTACCATTAGTAACCTAAATATGTGGAAGAGTTATACGTCAGACGATCAGACAAAAAAAATTACAGACTTTTTTATTATAGTAATAAATTGTTACTATTTCGATGATATATTTTAACAATCAAAACTTCACAATTTTATCCTTTTTATTTAGAATCTTATGTGGCATAAAATAATCCCACCCGATAAGAAGTATTTCTTACCTTATGTATATTGTCATTTAAGTTTTTTAAAGATTTTTCCGTACATTCAATACAAAATAGTTATCTTAAATCTTTTAATTAATCTTAAAAATCGATTACAGTATGTTAAATATTTTTCTTTATTAGGCAATAAAATTAACATTAACTTTGTATATACATTTTACCAAAGCATCAATACTATTTTAAATTAATTATTAGTTTCCAATTTGCCAGAGCGACGAGGAGACAGATAGTCGATTTAAAGTTATGTAACGTATTTGAAAAGTATAAATATTCATACTAATGTTAATATAATCTGTTTTCGAATATTTATAGTCTGTATTATATTGTGACGTAATCGGTTAATGTAGTCAATATAGTGGAAATAGTTTATATCGACGGGAGAAAGCGGAAATGTCGTAACTTGCATTTTGGGCTATATCAATTCTAACCATATTGTTGTATGTAAAAAATCGTTTCGAATGTTTCGATTAAATTTTTCATCGATTACGACCGTGACGTTTTGCCTAGTTTTAGCACTACACATAAAAAAATTGTTGTAACTAGGGTGAAATATGTATTTGTTGCGTTTTTAGCATCAGATAGGGTATAGATTATCTAAGTACATAAAATTTTTCAACTTTCTATCTCTATAAATATAATATGAGTTATGAAGCTTTGAAATAGTTTTTTGGTTCTGGTGTAAATTTGGGTATTTCCAGTTACGACAATTCCACTTTCTTCCATCGATATAATACTTTAGTAGAAACGAGTATATTGAATATAATTTAATATTAAAAACTGCGAGTAAAGCATGTGCAAGTGCATTATGTTGATAAAATGAATATTAGATATAAGTAAGTAGTTTGGGACAAAGGTAATTAGTTGCATTAAAAATGTATAATTGCAGATATATTTAAACAATGACTCAGTGACGCTGGCAAATTAAAAAGTTAACTCGAATAAAGAAATTAAAAAAAAATATTCTTCCTATCCTTGTTTAACTCATATAATTGTAGCGAATAATGTGTTGAAAATTTTTTGTTATTGAAATCATACCAAGATGTTTAGTTTTTTAATGAGAACGAGATTATTATTTTTTATACTTGATTTTAGCGTTTGAACACAATCTCAGCTGATGTTAATGGATACGCTAAACCTAGTAGTGGCTTTGAAATACAGCTGCCGGAACACATCTATAGACTGTCAACTAGAGGGTAGTATCTGGCCATACGAATTTGGAAAAAGCCCTACCATACTGGAGTCTGGTGAAGCTGTTAAGACTTTGCTAGGTCAATAGCGTAGACAGTTCGAAATAAAAAACCATACCATACTATGGTTTCACCACGATGTTATCCTTTATCGTAATGTATTCTTCATTTTCAAGCATTCGAACCTGTGTAAATGGACGCAGGGAACACGTTAAACGATGACCTATCCTCGTTTAAAAAAATTATAATTTGTATCAATTACAATGACCGACTTTCGATTGTCGTCAGATATACAGATAGAAACGTATGGATCAAGGGTAACCGATTTTGTATCCGAGCCATTTTGCAAAATTTGATAATTCTGGTGAGCCAGTTAGTACGAATTTAAAAGGATTTCTTTTTTTTTATAGAAATTATATTTATTGAAAACATTTAAATAAAAGCTGGTCAATTACGTCACTGTTTATGTTCGTCCGCGGTGAACTCGCATATATGTATTATTCTTAACACGTTGACTGCCAGACGGATTTTTAATAGTTAGTCTTAAGCGCCAACATAATTTTTTCATTATGCGATGCATATAATGATGGTGGCGCACCGGTGCCACGGCGCTGTAGGCGATTATTACGATTATATTTTTCTGAAACAATCTTACTTCGGAGTAGTCCGGTGAAGCTGTTAAGACCTTGCTTGGTCAATAGCGTAGTCAGTTCGAAAAAAAAAAAAAAATCTTACTTCGGTTGCTAAGTAAGATTATGGTAACAATGGTATTATAGAAAAATTGATCAGTATCCATATTTACTATAATTATGTACTGTAGCACGGACTGCGCCGCCGGTTACCGGTGGTCCCCCACGGCGCTGTAACAAAGTCTAGTGCCGGTCACCGGTGACCCCTATGGCAGTCAACGTGGTAACTTGCACTGAAATTAAATTTGTTACAACGTTCCACTTAGTCTTTCATATTTGATGTCAGTTATTTATAATACTCTTTAAAACACATACGGAACGATAATAATTTATTAAAATATAATAGCACAAAACTGAAAAGGGCATTCGAGTACATTTATCGAGAGCTACAAATAAACCGGGAAATAATAATTTAAAAGGCCGGCAACGCACTTGCGACACCCCTGGTGTTGCTAGTGTCCATGGACGGCGGTTATCGCTTACCACCAGGTGACGCGTCTGTTCGTTTGCCCCCCTATAGTATAAAAATCCTTCAAAGAGCCGCATATTGGCTACCCTTGGTATAGATATACATTCAAACGTTACGATTATATATAATTGTAAAATCTGTTTTTTGTATGTAGATATTATAAAAGCGTTTGTTTCGGCATTGATTTTGATGCTGCTTATTGTATTTATTCATAAATACTATTAACTATATGTTGTTAGTTTTATTATTTAACATCACATTTTATACTTTTCTATATATTTTGAGTTTCGGCCTTGCCATATTATTTTGTTATTAGCACTCAAAGCTTTGATGTTATTAATTATATTGCGGCATTATGAAACGCATAAATACAAAATAAATTAAATATAATTAGTTATAAATAACTTATTGTCTTTAAATTATAATCAGTGACGTATATATCGGAGTTCATAGTGATATTATTAAATTAACTTGTATAATAGCTCTTGTTTATTATATTATGTGATATGCTTGTTATTCAATAAATTTTGCAATGAACTATTGGTTTCTTTTAATTCTAACCCAATAACAAGTTAAAATAAAACTCTCACGAAATTGTGTAAAAATAAGGACCAATCTCTTTGTTCTGTTAACCGACATTAGTGCCTAATTGAATTGGGTTGTCTCCAAAAAAATTTGTAAATAATTCTTGTTAAAGTTCGGTTAGAGGTTTTTTAAATAATTAACTCCCGGACGTACAATGAACTTTGTCACGCAGAGCACGACAATTGTAATACTTAACTATTTATAGAAATAAAATGAGGTTGTTTATATTTAGGTTAAATTTAAAAACCTAGAAAATTTTTGGAACATCTTTCGTAATACTTTAAGAATTTGTGTGTATAATATAGATACATAAGTTGGGAAATCTAGTCAAGCAGAATATATAGTGATATATGGTACTGTGTTTTTTATAATTAATATCTTATCATTAACACGTCCCATAGATTCATATGTTATTTCTGTGACACGCGACGCTATATTCAAAATTTCCTTGATATAAATGATGATTTTGTTACTAGTGATAAATGTGTTCTATTATATAGACGCTC
>MU158863.1:568359-589365 GCA_015888305.1 Antheraea pernyi
GACCATCACTTTTCTAGGGGTATGTTTTCGTTTAGGGCATTGTTTAGGTGCTGAACCAGGATCCAATCAACTTGCTGAGCGCTTGCGGTTATCAAACAGAATCCATTTTTCATCGCAGGTAACAATGCGGTTCAAAATTCCTTCATTTGTGTGTCTGTTGAGCAGTGCAAGGCACGTCTCGACGCGTACTTCGCGCTGGCGATCATTGAGTTCGTGGGGCACCCATTTGTCAAGCTTTTTTACCTTGCCAATTTGACGCAAAGGGACCAATATTGTTTTGACGCTAACGTCGAAAGCTGCTGCCAATTCAGCCGTAGATCGTGTATCATCCAGCTTTGCAGTGAGTAGCTTCCACAATCGCTTTTAATTCGTCATTGTCGACCAGTCTTCGGACGACCGCGAGGTTCATTTTTCAGGTCGAAATTCCCAGAACGAAAGCGAGCAAACCAATAACAGGTGGTTCGTTGGTTTGTAGTGTTAGCTTCGTAAACGTCGTTGATGTTGCGTGCCGCTTGTGCCGTGTTGCTGCCACGACGGTACTCATATTTAATAATTACTCAAATTTTTAACGTATTCATGATGAGAAAAAAGAATGAAATATGATGAAAATGTAACACTAATCAATAAACAAATGACTAATTTTGGAAAAAGAATTCCATGTTTTTAAAATAAAATTAATTTAAAATTAGAATTCTTAGCCAAACAAAAATTATTTTGATTTGAAATGGCTAGTACTGCAGAACGACAATTTCAAAGGTAAAGACCTATTATTTTGGAAGAAGAATCTAAATAATTGGAAAATTATAATATCTAGTACAAATGGAAAAAAAATAAGTTCGAGGCTATTAGTAATCTGTATATCATGGGCGTAACTACCGCCATCGTATCAGCTATGGAGAGGTTCCGGGGCCCTGGGTTACAAGGGTCCCGAGACGTATAAATAAAAAATTGTGAGCCGTCGTGGGACTCCTGGCAAATGTGAAACATCGAAATTATTTTGCACAAGTAATATGTATAGAAGGATAGTTTAGGACAAGAAATAAATATGGAATAATGAAAAATAAAATATTAAACATTTTTCAAGAAAAAAATAGCGTTTATATAATAAATATTTATATTCATTAAATACAAAAATTAAAAATCATCACACCAACAATCAGTTTGACTCGCCGCTATAAATAATCACCTCAAAAATTCGTAAAATGTTACATCATCCAATTCTTATTATTAACGCGCTCGTAATGAATTGGTAAAAATACAGATAATGCTCGTATGATCCAGCGACTGCTATATCACATGTGTACAGCAAGATATCATTTCAGCGATACACGTGCGCCCTTTACATTTTAGATACCGGGCCTCTCCGTGACTAGCTACGCCATTGCTGTATATACTTTAATTTTATCAATAGATAAAAGTTGTGAAGGTATCAGCAAGTTATTTGAAACTTTAGGAAATGAAGAACTATCTGAAAGTTGGCTTAAAGCGTAGATTATACTACTAACTGTAACTAAAGGCGTAACATCCTCAGTTATTACTGACACACACACACATGCACACTCATGCATCAATTGTTGCATGCATTGTTCAGACATCGAGTTGGAAGGTAAACGTCTGAGCAGAAATGAGACGAGAACACTCTGTATAAGGTAATAAACCGGTTACAGTGACTAAGTAATAGACTTAGAGTTGTCTATCATGTTTCAAAATCAGTGTATACCTAGTGTACAAAGGATGCAATATGATATAACAACTGCGATCAATGTACTAAGCTTTTCGATAGTTGCCATCGTTCTTCGATAGTTCTGTACTCACCGGATTACGCACAGTGTCTTCACTTTACCAAGATACTATTAAAAAAACTAACTCTATCTACATTTCTACATTAATATCAATGACAGAATAAGAACAATATTAGGAAGCAAGAAATCATTATTACCAATGATATTATAAAGTTATAATATCAATGATTATTACTGGATTATGATATAGTTTCATCATTGCTTCTCCAAATCCGTGTGTGTTCGTTGGGATATCATATTTTTTTATTGTAGCACGGCATAGTGACTGCACTTTGCCTGATGGTAAGCACAGTACAGTCCAAAAACAAAGGCGACCACCGAGTGACACACTATACATTGCCGGTCGCCGCTGTTCGCGAATAGCTGGATATGCACAGGCTGATCCCGAAACGCGACCCACACAAGCGAATCACTATGACGGGCTTTTTCGCCATATACATGGTGGTTGCGACCCAATCAGGCTGTAAAACCCTACCACCCCGCTTTCATCATTGCCGCCTTCATTATTCATAGGGTGCACCACGTGCAGGTGAGGTTGGCTTGGGTGTCTCAAGTCTTATGATGTTATTTGACACCCCTTACACCCCAAAACACACCTTACACACTATCGGCAACATCTCAGAAATTTTAACCTCTTACATTGTTACCACTTAGGGCATATATTTTTAACAATCCAACCTTAGTGCTCATTCAATTGCGCAGTTAGTCTTAACGGGGCTTGGTATCAAAATATTTTGGGAGGTAGTTATTAAGGAGGTAGTTATTAAGTTATTCGTAAGGAGTTGTTACTACTGAAATGTATTTTGTTTTCCATGACATATCACCCGGGTGTCACTAGGACCTAGGAATACAAGCTTTTGGAACTCGAGGTATCATTGATACAGCTGGATACGGCGATTACTACGTCGCTGTGCCCACCTAATTGCTAGACACACTGGCTTAAGCTGAGCGTTCTCTATTAGTCAGTCAGAATTTTATGAAATACAGTTAGTTGAATCTACTTGAATCACTTGACCCCCGTGGAGCTACATGAATATAACGCACGCATGATAGTTAAAAAATGTTTGATAGGTATACGGAACTCGTTGGACATTCGATCGTTTTAAAAAAGTCTGAGATGGCCCATTGAAACCTTGGCTATTGTTGCGGACTGAAGATTCCCCTTGACAAGGCTGATATTCCAGATGTGGTGTATAAATTACTACGTAAACGAAGCAAGAAGGTCGGTGTCTTCAGGGGCCACACATTTTTTTAGACTGGTTAATCAATTTAGTTTAAATTTTAAAAAAAAGAAGATTAAAGAAATACTGTATTGAAAAATTTTTTTCTTATATTTGAATTTCTAATTACATAGTTCTGTTTTACATAAAGTGACGTTCCTTAATCCTTCATTTACATTTTAAGAGGGAACTTCAACATCTAACAAGCAAAGTATGAGATTTCCTTTAACCGAAATTCAGCGCTCAAGCAGCCGTGCCGTTGAAACGGCTCGGAGACAACTTTTATATATGTACATATTTCTTACCGTACCCTATAATTGTTCACTATTAATCCTGAAAGATATGCAAAAAACGTTTTCAAGTAACCCTATTTTACGGTACCCTATACAATATACCTACTATAAATTGAATATTGACAAATTTTATATTACGGAATCCTTAAACTTCGGTTTTCATAGGTATCATCACCACAATTGTTTCATTTAAACTTATTCATGTATTCGAGATACATTTTAAAAATAGTTTTTGATTCAAGATGGAATTTAAGATTTTGTTTAACGCTATTTCGAAAATTATATCTACTATGCAATGAAAAAGTTACTTGTAAACTCAACAAGTAAACTTGCTTATATTTCCAAAGGTGTTTCATTGAAGTTAATGCGGCCTTATTTTTGTTGTTTTATTATCTGTACATTACGAACCGATTCAAATTTCAATATTAAATTTTGTTTCCAGCTGTTATGACTCTATGTAATGCAAGCCAAAATGGTAGTTTTTTTTTCTTTTGTATAATTAATCCACAAACGAGAAATGTGCGAGCCAGTTAGTGTTTATTTTCTGTGATTGTCTCACATAACGTCTCGTTCGTATCGGTAGTGCAGTAAAATGAGCGAGGCGTATAACTGCGGCCAGTGAGAATCAAGCCGTTGTGTGCATTGAACGTCTTGTCGTTTTAAAAAATATCGTTCGCGGTCTTTTCGCGATATTATATTTCAAAGATATAAAAAATACTTTCCAAAATAATTAAATTAGAGCTAATTTTATTGTAAAAATAAAACATTTCCATCGACCGGAAAATAGTTAACTTTTATATATAATTGAAAATGGGGTTTTTAATCTAAAAAGGAAAAAGGACTCGAGGCTTGATATTTTATTATCATCGTTTAAATAGTGCCGTGGACTTAAAAAGATGATGATGGCAAGTGCAAAAATGATGCGGGATTGTAGCTCGGAACTTAGCTCCGACGTGCGATCTCTTTCGGTGGCCTCCTCCACATCTGTGGAAGAACAGGATTCTACAACAACCGAGTCTGAATATACAGAAGAAGAAAAGGAATATGAACTAGAAGATCTACAGATTTTAAAAACTATCGGTAAGAATGCATTATAATTTTATGATAATTTTAATACTACCTATAAATTAAAATAATATATTTATTATTTTGTAATTATTCACTTACTTTAACACGAAAATTTGTATTAGCAGTTTGTTGATTGCGTAAAAATATCGATTAAGCTGTTATTATTTCAAGCTAATTGGTATAATTTTTTAAATATATATGATATATATATATTTTGTATTCGAGTTTAAATGTCTCTTCTACGATTGACATTTAATCTTTTCATTGTATACATTTTACAAAAAATCCCTAAAGTGTGACTATACGCCTAAAACGACTTATAATATAGGTACTGAGAAAGGGTTCAAATGTCGACATTTACGTGATAATTTAATTACGTTCATAATAAATTTATGAACTTTTTCAACAATATATTTAAAAAAAAATTTAAACATCATAACATAGTCATCGTTATTGCTGAGAAGTTACTAATATAATGAAGCCCTATGAGTCATTAGACACATCTGGTAATCTGCCCACACGATCATGATTAAATAAATAAGTGAATGTGCTTTTTATTTATTTATGTTAAAGATATTTTATGTGCATGGTAAAAAGGATAATTTTCAAATTGGACATATTTTCTTCTCATCTTTAATAATAAATTGTAGTTAACAGTGATGAAAATGAAAATATATACTATCGTTACATTTTTGCAAATAAAAATAACAGGTCATTTCAAAACTATTCTTTATTTCGTACACTTAGTTTGTTACAAATCTAGTAATAAAATGATTATAATAACGTAAATATTGTATTTAGAATTAAATAAAAACAGCTGTTTAAATTGTTTTTTTAATAAAATTGTGTAACAAGACTGGGAAGTTTTTTAAAGAATCACAGCTTGTGCCAAATTCATGTCGCCAATAGTTTTCAGTTTGAAAGACAGCACAACAGTCGTATAAATGTCCAGATCACAATCAAAAGAATTGTGAAATTATAAACGAATGTGACAGTTAATTGCTTTAGTTAAACATCTGCCTACAGTATTTTTTTCTTGTTTGTAAGATTAAAAGTGTTTTTTGGAGAATTTATTATTCGTTGTCTTAGAGTATCTGGCATAGTTATTAATACTAGTGGTCGCCTGGTGGTCGAAATTCGACCATAGTTCATTTTTACATAATAATTGAATGTACATATTATATATTATAAAATTAACCTGCAATTTGACCAGTTAATATCTAAGGGTATGCAAGGTATGGAACATAAGTCATGTTAAAAATATTGAATGTAGGATGAGTAAAGGTAATTGGAACGTAAGAGTAAAATGAAGGATGGCAAAACGTCTTTTCCATTTACATGTGTGTATAAGTTGTGTGTCATTCAAGCAGTAGTGAGTAGTGTATATTTTAATTAATTTAATGTATTTTAATGCACGTTATATAATAAAATAGCTTTGTGCACTTCTCCTTCAAATAAATTTATCCTTTGGTGCAATTCGCTTAAAAAGGGGTACAAAGTTTTCGCTTCACGTATTAATATATAGATGTATGTATTTACATTATGTGTAATTATACCTTTTATTTAACTTGTACGTCTGGTTATCATCCTTCTGTGTTTAATCTGTAGACAAATGTTTGAATATTTCTGTTAGACGTGATAATGCAATAATTCTACTCGATGTCATAATTATATTTTGTTATAAGCTATAAAAACGTTCATAATAATATTTATAGTTTACTATAATATCGAGAAAGTCTGATTTTATGATGCTTTATTTTACTACCATTCGAGTTTTTATCGAAAGCTCTTTTTTAATTTTATATCTATACATATTAAATCTCACAGCTCAATGTCGATCGATTGTTATTATTTATACTATTATTATAGATGGTTAGTTAAACATATGGGTGTTTAATATTTTTATCGAAATTCCAAGTGAGAGCCAGAACGCGTTTATAGATAGATCATTCGTTTTAAAACAATTTTCATAACTTACTATTTTTACAAGACTCTCTATATCGTCGTATAATATGTTTATGTTAGTGTAAAATTTTTACTTTCACTAGAGGTCTCGCGCTCCAAGATGCTAAAGAGCCGAACACCGACCAAAGTACGTTGGCCCTAATTTATGAACAGATAACGTCATATTGAAATTCGGTTTCTATTGCTGTCCATTTTTAAATGTCAATTAAATCTTACGATATCAAATGGCTAGTTAGTCATGACATGGAAAATTTTATCCTTTAAAACAAGCCTTGTCCGCAATATTACGATTATGAACACAAATTGATGTTTTTCTATGAAAGGGATCAAGGATATAACGACTATGTATTTATTGATATCATTATCAGTAATGCTTGTATAGTGTGTTTATTTATGTGTGCGTTGATTACAATGGTGCCCTAATTCTAGAAGAGCAGGGGAAAATGTGCCAAGGCCGATTGAGCCGCATCGGGTGACCCAGTAGGATAAAAGTCGGCCCATTCGTACTTCCGTGTTTCATTTTGATAGCTTTTCATTGCTAACTATTTTATAACTTATAGTTACGTATCATCATCATTATTAATTTATACACTATATATATATATATCCGCACCATTTGTTTGCTATAGTTTTATTAAATGTGTAAGTTAAAAATCGTATCTCTGAGCATCTATTGGGTGGTTTTGTTTTAATATATAATTATTTCTTTATTTTTATGATTTCATTTAACTATTTTAGATGTTATTGCCTTTATGGCGGTTTCATTCCGGTCCCCTATCGCCATCTTTAGGTTATAATCCACCGAGCTATGGCCCGATGGATGAACCTACTATATATTTTTACATTATATTATTATAAACATTGATAAATATATTACAAAATATATGGACGCGTTTATAAAACGTTTTCATACGAGAACTATAATTAATTTGCTTAAAAGCAGCGAAAACGTATCTATTGTATATCGATTGATACATACATCGATTGTTTAAATTTATATTGTCGCTTTGTTGTTTATATTCAGGAGGAAAAATTATAATCTAAGGACACTCGAGGCATATCCGTAATTTCGAACATAATCTAAAACGGTCATCAGGTTAAGTTATCAATACAGCGGTGTAGAAACAGAAAACTGTTATCGTTTAGATTAACACAGTAGCCAATGCAAATACCTACGTGTGTAAATTTGTTACTTCACTGTACTACTTACCTGCTCGCATGAAATAATAAAGTCAGCGTGATCACTGTATTTTTCACGATAAAAATGTTCTGGATAGGAAACCATGTAAAATAAATATTGGCGAAAGTGATTGTAACTCGTTTACTTATTCTACGATTTGAGTTTTGTATTCAGAGAGCGATCTGTACATATTCTAATTTACATATATAAACAACGCTGTTCACGTTAACCGTAATACTTAGTTCCAGATTCAATTATTTTTTAAATTATTGTGTACAAACATTTAAACATATCTTATATATACTATTTTATATCAGAACGAATGTTTACTGTTATGCGGACGGGATAATGTGATATCGTCTCGGAATTAACTCAATTATGTGAGTGAAACAGAGCACAGAAACTCTCTCAGTCGGGTAAATAGATCTAGTTGGTGCATTATCCTCTCGGAGTGCTCCAGTTACACTGCTAACAACTGCATCACGCGCCGAGCCGCGCCCTCGTAATATGCGACTCGTTCTAAATAACTCGTAAATATCATTATAAAGGTCTAGATTGGGTTAAATATCTCCATTGTATTTATCTTACGTTTAAAGTTCAGAGATTAATATTTTAATTTAACTCTATTACTTTTTCGTTGTCTATTAAAAAATGTCTATGGTTCAGTTGAATAATATTTTGGCTTGCTCTATGTTGTTTATTTAGGTGTCAAAACATTTGCGGTGTTTTTACAAAAAAGTTTAATACGTATTGAACCCTGGCTTTAAAAAGGTCTCATATTAAATGCACCGCGGTCGTTGATTGGTCGCCATCTTGCTCTTTTGTCTTGCTTTGGTTATGTTAGGTTAGACTTGTGAAAAAGGATAACGCGAACTTGCCTCGGGCGAGCGCGGTGCATTTATTAGGAAACTTTTTTAAACCAAGTATTTAATACGTATTTCCCTTTTTTGTAATAACACGGTTAGAGTTAGGTGATAGCTTGCGAATGTTAGTTATACAATGGAGTTTTTTTTTGTATTTGTAACCCTTTTGCAAGAGTAACTCATAAATTCATATTCTCCTTTTCTTTTGTATATAGCATATGGTATGGATGTTGATATTCCCAGGTACTCGTAGATAAACTCCATACATATCGTTTGCGAGATCACCATGAAAGTTGACACGGTACCTAAGTGTGTTCTATGGAGAAGGTTTTTATACTATTCATTTTACTATATCTCACCATCTGGGAGCGTTAAATTGTATTTTATTGTAAACCTAGTTCTATTTTATCACACGTGTTTTATCTAATCAAATATGCCGTAGTCATAATTATTATAAGCACATAACATCAAAATGAATATAACTGACATATATTATTATGACAGTTAAAGAGAAACCTGTAGGTTGTCGGGTATAAAGAGTAGGATGATGATAAGTAAATTGTTATCATTTACGTACCATACAAGTAGGTGAAAAAAAATATCTGAGACGACATTAAAAGAGCAACTACGGTTTCTGGAAAGTTCAAGGCCGGAATTCATCACTGGAATAACGTGTGATCGTTCTGTATTAGTACGCCGCGGTACTCGCTTTGAGTTGCCTCGAGAACGTTCCACCCTTTTATACACATAATAATGAGTATGACCCTTATAAGAAGGGCGATAAAGGCAAGCAAAAGAAAATATATAAATACGATTATCCTGGTGACTCAAATGTATAAGAAATATTGTGTATTACAACAGTGACCAGTCAACCTAGTGTTGCGTTTAGAAATGACCCAGCCGGTACCGTAAGAAAGACAATGTAGTAATAAATGTAGGCATAACTAAATTATGTCGACAATATATGACAAAAATACATACTTTATACAAAACCAGGATACAGCAACATAATATAAATTAAATTATATATTAAATTTTGTTGATGCATCATTATTGTGTACATAATTTTGGATTTGAGGATTGAGGATTGAGGATTTGAATATAAAATTAGTTACCAACTCAAACAGGTAATAAAGTCATTTAATATCACTGGTGTTATTTGGATGCGTGTCATTTATTGAAAGAATAGATCTATGAAGGATGTAACTAACTCGGTTAACAATGGGATTCTTTGTCCAACACGAGTGCATGGGAGAGGAAGATTCTACCTTGTTTCCGATCAAATAAGTGTTAGTTAATACATTGACAAAAACAATATGATTGAAATGTCAATACGAATTGTAACTATGTGTTTAGCGCTGACTCGTGAGAATTAATGGATCTGCATATATCATCAATACTAGAAGAAATAGGAAGTAGTACGTTGTTATATAGTCATCGTAATTAATTATTGCTATTGTAGATAACAATTAAATTGTCACGTGATAAATTGTCAATATATGTATTTTTGATGAGGCTGATTTATCAATGTATTTAATATTTATCGAACATCTTTTTATATAAATACTATCACACATTTCGACTTTTATGTTTAGTAAAAATACAAGTAAAACAAAACTAATAAATACAATATACATAAAAGACAGGTAAGCTATAACATAAACCATACTATAAATCAAAATAATAGATAACATATAAACTACATAATAATGAGAAGTAAATATGAAACAAAACGAAGTATAGTAAATACATATACAAATAAACGTAATGTTAAAACGAATGTGGTAGTAATTCTTGTATTGAAAAATGAATGTAGTTCATGCTGGCTTATAAACAAAATACAATTCTCATAGTTCACGCACACAGCTGAAAGTTCGCGATTGTGAGTACAAAGAAGAGGTTAAATTCAGAAAAGAAAGTTTCGTTGTCAACGGTAATGTTGTCCGAGAGACGTTATGTGTCTCGTCCAAGACGAAGAGAAAATCGGTCATTAAATCGTTGTCGAGATTGTTTATAAACGTCCCGTTTAGAGGGAAAAATATGTATTTATTTGTTTGTATAATTAATGTTATTTTGCTGAATGCATGAAGTGAATAAATTTACAGAATTTAAAGAGCTCAATCTTCGAACGGAGTTATATGAAAACAAAGTTTTATTTTTAATATTTATTGAGAAGTTAAGTTCAAGGTTAGGATATCAAGTGTATCATTGTAATTTTTTACTTTAGTTGTTTCGTTTATTTTTTCCCATTATATTTTGTTGGTTGTTGTACTTTTTCTTTGTCTGGGCATATAAAATGTCGGTTCATGTTAGATAGGTTAGGTTTTAGCAGCCTGACGAGGACGTCGCGTCGTGGCTTCGTGTCTATAAATAATCTGTGTCCAAAACGACTACGTAATGCGATATATATCATTATTTATAACATAACCTCTATAAAATACATTTTATTTACGCTTTCTGTGCAATAAAAAAGGTTTTTCATTATTTAAATTCTTTTCCATATACAAGGTTGTTTCTTGTGAATCACATGTGCGGTAGTAGGTATATCGATGCAACGCCCTTGGCCGTTTTCTATACCGACTTAATATTTTTAACCTTTCATTATTAATATTCATAATATGTAAATGGGATGCGGGCAAAGGAGTATTTTAAAAATATTGTGGTTGACTTTGTAATTTTTAATAATAATAATTATCGATACCTACTGTGGACTTAATTTTATTTACAAATCAGGTATCACAAAGTTGTTTAAATAAAATCTCATTAGTTATATGCACATCGATAACCATTATTGATACAAGTCAAACATAAATAACTTTGAGCTTAGTCTTGGTTTTTTTTTTAAATAGAGTGACATATATATTTAAAACAATTGGCGTATTTGGAATCACTAATTTATATTTGAAGTTAAGATAAAAATTAGAATGTATCAAACGCAAAGAAAAATCGTGGTGTTTTTTGTTTCTCTTGTTTGCATTTCGTGTTTTCTAATAATTTTTTAACGTGCGTGTTAAAGCATTTTAATTTTTTTTTAATATCCGATACAGCAGTAAACTACTTCATTGAGAACAAAACTCAAATCAAAAAGATAAAGAACCACCCACACGTAGTTTTAAAATTGGCACTGATAAACAATCTCTGTAAGAATATAGTTTCTATTTCTTTCTGAATTATCTGGACGCGGGCGACATTTGTTGACTACGATTTGGTACATTTTTTGTTTTGCTCTGTTACATATGTATTATAATATATTCAATGTTTATTTGGATCTTATTTTTATGTTCCTTTTTACATCTTATGAATAAATATGGCGTTCAATACTTATATAAACGTAGGAAAAAAGATTATTACGCAATCATTTTATTTTTGCTACTGTCAAATTGCTATAACATTTGTATACATACTTAAATTTTTTCAAGACCAAATGGTTTTCTTCCACTACAAAGTTTACTATTTATTCTCACGAAAATAATATTAGAGTAACGTAATTGTGGCGTGTTATAATGATTTTCTTTTAGTTTTCTGGTTTGTTTGTAGTTATATAATTCTTTAACTCTCTAATAAAAATATTATAATTGTAAAAACTGACTAGGGGCTATAATTATTTACTTTTACACTTAGAAACGTTAAACGTTTTTTGATGGACCCTGATGTAGAGTTTTAAAACCTTAAATACATATTGTTGCCAATTGTCTACATTTCACTTGTATTTATTGTTTTCAAAAAACCTGAGTGTACGTGTTTCCGAAGGCATGTTTAAACCTAAGAAAGTACCTTACGTGTGAAATAAAACATTGACGTTACTTTTGGTGGTTAAGTTATATATATTTTTTAATTTAAAATTAGATTCAAAATTCAATTCAAAAGTTATACAGACGTGACCTTAATTAATATAGATGAAAATAATAATCGTTTTATAAGAATATAACGTTATTATAATAAGGCAATATAGTGTTTTTATCGCAAAGTGGTCGAAATTCGACCATAATTCATTGTGACATTCAATAAGACCAAAGCGAATAATAATGATTTCAGGGGTTTCATACATTTATTAAAGATATATTATTTATCAATTATTTTAGTATTAATGTATCCTATGAAATTACATAGCATATTATTATAAAATTAACTGACAGTTTGACCAGTTAATTTCAAAGAGCATGTAAGGCATGGGACGTAAGTCTTGTTAAAAATATTGAATGTAGTATGAAAAAAATGTAATTGGAACGTAAGAGTGAATGGGAAGACAATATAATAGCACGATGAAAGTGAAAGAAGAAATAGATAAGAAATGAAATAGCGCGAAAAAGATAGTTCAAGTATTATTATGATTAATATAAGGGAGAAGAAAAAAAAAACAAAAATTAAGGCTGGTGAAACATCCTTTTCATTTACATGTGTGTATATGTTGTGTGTCATTCGAGCAGTAGTGTGTGTAATGTATATTTTAATTAATTTAATGTGTTTTTATGCATTTTATATAAAAAAATTGCTTTGTGCACTTCTCCTCTATATAAACTGTAACTATGCCAAATTTCACATTTATCCGTTCGCAATTCGCTTAAATAGGGGTTCAAAGTTTTCGCTTCACGTATATAATATATAAATCTATATTGAAATAATCAATAATGTCATCATTTTATCTGATTCAATTATATGTATAGTGCGTAATTATGAGGAACGTTTGAGGGCAGCACAAGTGCACGAACTTTAAATCTACTATAGAACATAAAATAAACACAACACTCGATTTGATCGATCCGAGACAGGTTTATTTACGCAATACTAACGTAATCGAAGATGGTTTTTGGCATTCTAAAAAGCCTGCTGTCGAGCTCTACGAAAAAAGTGAAATGTGTTCTAAAGTCAACAAACTCGAAAGTGGGGAAATGTAAGTCAATATGAGGCAGGTGTCTTTAGCGCGAAAAATTGTTTACCATTTAGAAACAACTCATTCCAGTATCTCTAAATACGATTATCATGCTCCGTTGGTTTTAGGCATGTTTTTGTTTTACGTTTTAATAAATAGTAGTGTTAACTGGAACAGTGTATTTCTCCGCTTATAAATATAAAAATAACCATTTGTTTTTATTGAATTTGTTTCTTTTGCTTATGCGTGTTTAGTGGATTGAGCTTTCAACAATAATAATTTGTTTTCACTACTCGTAAATATTTATCGAGTAACATGTAACAATCCAATATTTTGCTTAAAAATAAATAAAGAGAATTAAGATTTTTTTTCTCTTCCGGACGTAATGACCTATATTACGGTCACACGTTCGTGGAACGTATTCTCGTTTCCCAGAAACGTTTATTTACTGTTATGACAATTTATGAACACATCACATTACAATATATCTACGTGTCTTCTCTGTGTTTTATTTAGTTTATAAGCATTTACGATAATTGTTTGTTTTCAAATACACACAAATAGGATTTTAATACAAAAGAAAACTAACCTTTTTGATATTTAGTAGGAGGCTTCTTTTGAAAATGTTTTCTTTATATACATGCTTTTTGAAATGGGAACAAATAACAGATTAACAAACTCACATTCGCAATTATAATATTAGTAAGGGTCACGTAAACCAGTATTATTCGAACCATTAATTGTAACCTCTACGAAACTATATATCTATCTCTTAATAAATAATTGATATATCGCCGAATTCTTTTTTATGCAGACATTTATTTCTAAATATCGTTCCAATAATATCTGATGTTTATTATAGGAATGTATGTAAACTATATTGCATATATTAATAAATCGTATTTATCTACGGATGTAGGATGCAAATTGTGGTAATTATCGTCATCACAATTCATCATTTCCACCCTTAATGCTCTAATCTAAATATAATGTAAATAGATGAATAATGTGATATAGTTAACCTATCTTCCTTTGAGGTTCAATGTCGTCAAAACTGATGAAAATATCGGCATGGGACGATGACTTCGGGACTTGTTCATCTGGCTGTTATTTTTTTAGTCGCTCGCTTAAATGCTTGTAGAACTTTACAAATTTAGTACTTTAAAAATTGATTATGCGAATTAAAAAACTCTTTAACGCTGTTTCTTATCGCTACTATAAAATATTTTAGTCACTACGGATTTCTTACTTTATAAATTATGCAGCTTATTTTCTGTACAAAATTAAAGTTTATGTATTTAATTAAATGGAATAATCATGACTCTTTGATTCTGGCAGTATTTCAGCATCATGTAAAGGTATTAAGCATATAAGGGGCTTGGGTGCAAGACACAACCTGAGCCCAAGCCTATGTTAACTAAATAAAAATGTAATGTATAATTTTTTGTGTTTCGTTTATCGTTCAAATATGTAAAGAAATCGTTAACTCAATTATTTTTCAAACTTTCACACGATATTGAAGTTATACTTCTTTTGGCGATTTTGGGAAAAATAATGAGAGTAAATTTTTACAAAGCGCGCACATCGTCACGAAAAACCGACACCCTGAAGTTAGCTATAGTCAATATTTTGTTTCTTTATATTTGTTGTTCGTATTTCTTTTTTCTATTGTTAGTGTCGTTTTTTCTACAAACATAGAATAAGGTGAAAGATAAAATATTTGAAAAGATTTTTATCTTGTTACGCCAAAGAAGTATAGTTTCTAACGCTTAAGTGTCATAATCATACACTTATTAAATAACTACTTTTTGTTTTATATCTGTAATAGTTGGTTAATTTATTTTATGATGATTGACCGCAATGCTTTTTATTTATTATTTATGGTTATGAGAAATAATCTTCATATTTTATGGCGGTCAATTGCTTTGGCCTTGGCCCTGAAAATTAAAACATTGATTTAAATTATAAATCTCAACTTCTATGTTTGATCTTTTATCAACTTCAATCTATCTAATCTTTTCAGTGTTTGATGTTTTAAATTCAAAATATAAATCATGATTCACGTAAACAAACTATAGTAGTTAGAGTAAGTAATGGAAACGATTGCTTTGTAAAAGATTTTTTTTTTTTTATGTCATAGGTGGCAAACGAACAGGTAGGTCACTTGATGTTAAGTGATCACCACCGTCCATGGACACTAATAACACGCGAGGAGTTGCAAGTGCGTTGCCACCCTTTGGGGGGAAGGGTTAGGGGAGGGAGAGGGAGAGGAGAGAGAAAAGGGGAGGGGAGGTGGGCCTCCGGCGCTCTCACTGACCGAACGAAACGCAATAATGCAAGCACTGTTACTTCACGTCGGTTTTCTATGAGAGGGTGGTACTACTCCGGACGAGCCGACCCATTCATGCTGAAACCAGTAATACTATCAGCGTGGCTCTACGACCATTAAAAGTACTAAAATCATTACTACCATTAATTAATTTCCAAAGTTAAGTATTTGATACTAATCCTGGTAACTCTTCGAATGTAGGATTAACATGAATTAAATATTGCACTAAGATTTCATAGAAATTAGTAATGATTTAAATAGTTTAAATTCATTAGCATGTTTAATTACATTGATTAATTAATTCAGAAGGTATCTTGTGTTAAACCACTTAATAAAATAGGGTCAAAATTAATAACAGAGAGGTAATAATGAAATTATTTTGTTTAGTATACGAGTATACTAGTAATAAACTCTTTAATGGCAGCCTCAATTATTATTTATTTCTTTATTAGATTAACCTTATAGATAGAACACGACTTTTGTAAAGAGCGATATTATTTTCTTTTACTTGAAATTTGTGATTCACTCATATTATTCATAAGCTTGTCAGTACCCCAGATAATGTGACCGTAGATGGTAACAAGTTAAGCCTAGAAAGGGCACTTAAATGTAACTATTAAAACTCGCTGATATGATGTTGCTAACGACAGATATTCAACTTTAGAATGAAAGCTAGAAAACGGATTATTTCCTCGCTTTCTGTAATACTTAATACGTCAACAATGTTTGCTAATAAAATGGATAGAAATTTAGTTGTTCTATATTCATCAGTATATAAGAGTATCAACTAAATAGTAAAGGAAAATACGTTGATCCTGTTTTTCTTGGAACGCTTATGATACGAGAGGATTGACTTACGATATCTCATATCTGTTGTAATGTACGTCAATACATCTAATAATAAATGTTGAATGAGTACAGAGCCATAATAAAACTGTTTTGCAAAAGTTTGCAAGCCTACGTACGATTGTACGAATTATTTTATATATTACTAACTCGTGCCGTTGTAGATTTTCAGATAATTTATAAACGATTTAAAAAAAATCATGTAGATATATTGAAATTGATTTTAACAAGCAGAGACAATACTAATATTTTATGTATCCTTTGAAAATATTTGTCAGGTAAGCTTTTAAAATGTAAATTAAACGATATATTTTTCAGTGGCGTCGTAAATGATAAAATATAGAAAAGATATTTTTTAAGACGATAATAAACCCAGATAATGTGAATATATTACTAGAAATGAATATTAAATTTAATATCTTGTGAATTTCATGTCAATTTAACAGTGACTCATGACTAGAATTGAATTATCGCAGGAAATGTATCTCTCATTTGTGATCTGTGCGCCTTTCACAGATAATCAGGTTACTCTTGACTGATTGTATTTGATATGTTGGCGATTACAGTATGATATAAGATGTGTTTTATACCAAGAAAAGGGCATGACTCCCAATAATTTACTTTTCATAATAAGCGGTATGTATCGCTAACAATTCAGTTTGTAATTGTTAGTGTAATAATAAATAGATAAATAATTAGTAATATGCTAAATTGCCTGTGATAAATTACCAGATATACTCGTATTTTTGTACAATATTATTTATCTTCCCATTTTCATAGTTTTCTTTCTTATTCTTTATTACCTGGTAAGCAGTTACTAATAATAATTTTAGTATATAATTTCACAATTTAAATAATGATAAATAATACACAAAATATAAGTAAAAAAATTATTGCATTAGGAAATATTAATAATCCTATACCTACTAAGTTATAAATATGTAATTTATTTTGTATGGCATACAATTTCTTATTAATTTATGACACTGTACTTTCTTAGAAAATTAATTCTGCTATATCTGCGTGAAAAACAAAATGTTTGATCGGTTAAATCGTATATATATAACATTGTTATGAAAGATTATTGTTTCTTGGTAGCTGCCAAAACGTGCTGTCGGTAAGGAAGTTAATAAAAGTAATACCTCGATGTATGTACTATATATTCGGAAGATTTTGCATTCATTTTCGTCATTCTGTTAAAATATTTGTACTCGCATTTCGTTTGCGTTGTTCTGTATTATAGTTTCAGTTCTTTTCACTATTTGGAACTTAGTCTGATAATTTTATATCGACGTAGTTATTTTGGAATGACATGCTTATTTGTATGTGGTAGAGTCACGCTAAAGCTAGTACTGGTTTGAGCATGAGTGGGTCAGCTCGCCCGGGGTAATGCCACCCTCACACAGAAACACCGACGTGGTAACTGTCCTTACACTGTTGCATTTCGTTCGGTCAGTGAGAGCCCGACTCCCCTCCTCCCCTCTCTCCCCTCCCCACTCTTCCCCCAACATAGGCTGGCAACGCACTTGCGACTCCCCTGGTGTTGCTAGTGTCTATGGATGGCGGTGATCACTTACCATCAGGTGACCCACCCGTTCGTTTGCCTTCTATAATATATATTAAAAAAAGACAACTTCTTTAGCCCTGTTGTAATTTTAACTCTATGAAACAGAAGGGAAAACTACATTGAAACAAAAAAGCGACATTAAAAAGAGACAAGTATATATATCTATAGAATTTAACGTACGAAGGAATGAGATAGAATACATTATACAATGTTTCTTATATTCACGGTCTCTTTTTATTGTATATTACACTACAGAATACTTGCTCTTGTCTGAATGTTGAATGTGTAGTCTGGTGAAGCTGCGAAGGCCTTGCAAGGCCAAAAGCATAGTCAGTTAAAAAAAAAAGTGTTGAATGTTTGTATATACGCGTGCGTATTACGAAGCCTTGGGAAAAGGCGTCATAACCAGCATAGTGTATTGTTCACGTGTATCGTTTATATGAATATTTTATCATTTTCTGAAGGTTTCTATTCTACTGCATGTGATAGCATGCCCCGTGTGCGTATTTTTAATGACTAAGTTACATTATAGTAACATAATATTGGCTATTAAAAAAATTCCACGACCTATGTATTATATTTCCTCCATGAATCAGCATATTGTAGTTTGTTCTACCACGATTATCTTATCAATATATTTTTTCGGACCACTCATTCGGAGTTGTTTTGTATCATGTACCTACATATTATGCTTCAACTGATTGATTGCGTGATTCGCACGCACGTGCAATAAGGAGATTGTGAGGTTTGATTTTATTTATCAAAGAAAAAAGGTGTATATCTGTGTCTACTAGAATTAATAAAGTAGGTAACACGTGTAGTAATTATAATAATTTGATATGTATATTGTACGTATTTATAAGATTATTTACAAGCCCTGGTAAAGATTTGTTTGTTCAGAATATAATTAAAGCTTTTGGCGACTCGGTTGCGACGAAATGCCTCAGGTAACGAGACTGAGACAATAAAATAATACTTTTCTGAGACTTATTAAGCGAAAATATATTTTTTATCGTAACATTATTGTGAATATTCAAGAATTATTCTGTATTGAATAAATTGGTTGGAATAAACCGATTGTGATGCAATTCTTCTTGATAATTATTTACCGAAGTTTCATTACGTATATCTGTCATATTGTATGATTATGAACACACAACGATAAAGGCCTTCTTGTGATACCTATATTACAAATGTCTATATGACAATAAAAGAAAGAACGAATGGCATCAACTCAACATTTTTTTTTCCGAACTCGTTTTCGCAAATAGATCATTTGGAATTGGCGATATAAACAGAGAGAGAGGTGATCGCAATTTGATAAGATTCAGTACTCATTCCTTTTTTTTTATTGTAGCACGGCAAAATGACTGCCCTGTGCCTGATGGTAAGCACAATACAATCGAAAAACAATGGCGACTATCGAGTGGCACAGTATCCATCGCCGGTCGCCAGTGTCATGCCGGCCTGCGAAAGGCTGGATATGCACAGGCTGATTCCGAAATGCGACCCCATCGTCGAGACGATGAGAGAATCAAGTCCGTTAAGCAAGCCCAGTTTGTCAGGTATCAGCCGCCGGTCAAAGGGACCGACGTTGCCCGGGGTGCACCACGTGGAGGTTCCTGACATAGCACTTTTCGCCATAGACATGGTGGTTGCGACCCAGTCAGGCTGTAAAACCCTACCACCCCGCTTTCGCCATTGCCTCGTTCGTTATTCAGCAGGGTGCACCACGTGCTATGTCAGGAACCTCCACGTGGTGCACCCCGGGCAACGTCGGTCCCTTTGACCGGCGGCTGATACCTGACAAACTGGGCTTGCTTAACGGACTTGATTCTCTCATCGTCTCGACGATGGGGCGCTGGCGGGTCCGGCGTGCACTTGCACTGCCGTCGGGCGTGTTGGTTAGAGCATTTTGCCTTACCTCCCACCGTCGATCTCGTAATCCCAGTTGGAGTGTCGTGGTCATGTCTCGCGGCTCCAATGGAACCGAGGGTCTTGGCTTAACCACCCGGACCGCGAGGAAGACAACCTCTATAAAAAATTACGGCAAGATCCTGGTCGGGTGGAGCGTCGTCCGCGTCCACCTGCTGGACGAAAAGCCCATGCGTTGCTTTAAATGCATGGGCTTGGGGCACACCCGCCCTCTGTGCCCCTCCTCGTCCAGCAGAGGTGACGGCTGCTACCGTTGCGGCGCTTCGGGCCACAAAACGGCCGACTGCAAGGCAGAGGTGGCCCGCTGCGTGGTATGCGCGGACGCGGCGAGGCCCTCAGGGCATGTGATGGGGAGCCGCACTTGCAGGCCCCCCACCATCAAGGGTAGGGACCTCCCAGCTGTGGGAAGCCCGAGGGTGGTGGCCGCCAGGCGGGAGGAAGTTGCAATGGACCAGTAATGGATCACACCATTTGCAGCTTCCTCCAGGCGAACCTCAACCACTCCGCCGCTGCACAGGATCTCCTCGTGCAGTCAGTGGCGGAGTGGGGTATAGGGCTCGCGGTTGCCACGGAGGCCTACTTTGTTCCCTCCCAGCCGCAGTGGGCTGGGGATCGGAACGGCTCCGTGGCGATCGTGGCGGGTCGGGGTTCGTCCCTGGCGGCAAGGGAAAGCGGGGTCGGGTTCGTGACAGCCGTCTGGGGAGAGTACGCCATTGTGGGGGCGTACTTCTCCCCTAACAAGCCCCTGAGTGAGTTCGAGGCGTACCTCGGCTCCCTGCAGGGAGCTGTCAGACGGTTGTCGCCGCTCCCCGTGGTCCTCATGGGGGATTTAAATGCTAAATCGAGGACCTGGGGAGCGGCAGTCACGGACCTGAGGGGCATGGCCGTTGAGGAGTGGGCAGCCGAGTTAGGACTGTCCCTCCTCAACCAGGGGAGCGTCCACACGTGCGTGCGATGGAACGGGGGGTCGGTGATAGACGTTTCGTTCGCCGCCCTGACCGTCGCGCGCCGTGTCCAGGGGTGGAGGGTGCTTGAGGAGGTGGAGACCTTATCGGACCACCGATATAT
>MU158863.1:592100-684320 GCA_015888305.1 Antheraea pernyi
GCCTCCTTCTGCGAGGATGTCATCTCGCAGAAGGAGGAGGCGGAGAGGGCCCGCGAGGCAGACCCTCAAAGTGGCCGTCTCCGCCAAAGGAGGACAGGCAGGAGGAGGCGGCGCTTTGCACAACTCCTCCTGCCACCGTAGCCGGACCTGAGGGGATGGGCCGGGGGGCCCATCTCCTCATTGCACAGGTCCGGCGGACGAGGGGGGGCAGCCGGTGTGTACCCGGTCTGTCCCTCTATAGGTAGGAGCCCGGCGGCCACCTTCCGCCGGGCGGACCGTGGGGGCGGCTCTACAAGGTTGATTAGCTTGAACGATCCCTTGCCGCCCCCACAAAACGGTCTGTCGGTACACCGTGGGGTTTTAGTCCGTGCGACTCGGACATAACCCACCCTCTCCCCCGGGAGGGTGGCGTATCCATAAGGGATTTCCCCACGTACGTGCAGGTGAGGTTGGCTTGGATGACTCAAGTCTTCGATGTTATTCGACACCCCTTACACCCCAAAACGTGACGTTTGACGTGTTGCATGAGCATAATATTAAGTGACCAAGATTTGTTAGTCCTGATATAGATACAAACCAGAGAGTCGTGGTTATTTCAAAATCCGTTAAATGTCTTAAGTCAACTCAACATTAATATTCACTTTCTCATTTTGGGTTTTGTATTGTTAGCATATAAATATTATTTTTAAAACAAAAATATATTAGGCATATCGTTAAAATATTGTTAGCGTGTGTTTATGTATATATGTCTAATTTATCAATAACCTTGTTTCATACGCCAGATTACTTAATAATGTATGTTTTTTGGTATCTTGTCTGCATTTTCATGGCGTGTCAAGGTTAATGAAATGCATTTTCGGTACATAAAGTGAGAGAATGCAGACGTAGCAGATGTGTAACAATTGTACATAAATATATAATATTTATGCGTTCGAAGGTGTAATATTTTTGTAACTAAGTCAAGAATAAAATTATGGGGTATGTACATCGACAGTATAGTTATACTATATTGTGTGTTTAAATTTTTTCGTGAAAAATAACTAGTGATATTAAATGTGGTAGTATTATTAGTTATTAATAACCAGCAGCCGTCCGCGGCTTTTTCTATGATTGTAGCTTTGTAATTATAATATCATACATAATCTGCATATAACTGTAACGTTTTATGTAGCACACGCAGAGACACCTCTTAATTGGCAAAAATTTTCCAAGGTACTTGACACTTCTTTACATAGTATAAAACAAAGTCCCCTACCGCGTCTATCTATCTGTCTGTTCGCGATAAACTCGAAAACTACTGAACGGATCTTAATGCGGTTTTCACCAATGGATAAAGTGATTCACGAGGAACGTTTTGGTATATAATTTGTCCAGGATTTTTTTTATAATCAGGGCAGGACAACGTCTGCCGGGCCCGCTAGTATACTTATATTTTGACCAATTTAAGAACCACCAATTGAACCACCTATTCTGGTGTATAAACTATATTACTATACCGTTTTATAAGTAGTCCGGTGAAGCTGTGAAGACCCTGTCGGGTCAATAGCGTAGTCAGTTCGAGGAAAAAAAAAAAATACCGTTTTATGAAATTCGTCCAGAAGTTTTGCGTAGTCCGGTGAAGCTGTTAAGACCTTGCTAGGTCAATAGCGTAGTCAGTTCGAAAAAAAAATCCAGAAGTTTTGCCGTGAAAGCATAACAAACATCCTCCTATCCCCACAAATCCGTGTATAATATTAAAAAGATAGGATATATATATTGAACAGTGAAACGAAATTTTAGTGTGTAACGCATATTATGATAAATATTTTTATTACTTGTTTTTATAGAGTTAGAAGATATTTAGAAGTCAAACTAATTAGAGTCGGTCCAAAGGAAAACGATTAAAAAACTCGAGGAGTTTACATGTATACAAAACGTCCAGTAATATGTATAATAGAATCAATGTGTGTTCACAAAATACAGTATTTTTACTTATTATTTTATTTAAAACACTCAACTCGATCAAAGACCACGTGACATTACTCGTTATGAATTTCAAACGCTTTGTCGTAATTTACATATTCATTAGCAACATGTCTAAAGGTAATTGGTATGCTTATAGATACATTGATTAAAAACGTGTAAATATTCTTGTATATTAGGAGTCTTCTTATACGAAGACTGTAATGAAAGACAGTAGATTAATAAAGCAGGCATAATGTGTTATGTTTAACAGATTTTCGTCCGGTTTCTGAGGTACTTTAATTGTAGTTTATCTGTTCAATAGCGCTATCGGTTCGATAACTTGACAAATAACGTTTCTGAACACACAATCATACGATAAATGTCAGTAAAACTCAACGGGCCATTTGGCAGCTTATCTTATGGGTAACATTGTTGAGTCAATAACTACTGGTAGTATAACCGAGTATATCAGAAACCGGTAATTTGTAACGAATTTCAATTGAGATCAACAGAATTGAACAATGTAAATACATTTTAAATAGAAGTGTTAATAGTATTTGATTATCTAGCTGAACGTGAATACGCCCATTCTCTAATAAATATTATATAAAGAATAATTTATTCAATTATAAATGGTAAGTGTTTCGAACGATAATATTATAATAGTATGATAATTCTTGGAGGTGACTATGGAAATTTTTATACTGCTATATATAGAAAAGTAATAAAGTATTATATTGCGGAATCCTTTTGTAAACATAGTTATTGTAACAAACAGTAAACACATTATACGAACCACTTAAGTAAATAACTAGACTTGTTATTTGCGTGACACATTTCTAGTATGATTAATCTATTGCTTTAAATAACAATGTAGTCTATTAATCTCCGAAATGGCTGATCCGATTTTAGAGAAGAATTTTCAGAGTATTATTTGGGCTATATAATATAGCTTAAATGAAATTTTAGTGACTATTATTTGTCCGGATTTATCTCCGAAATGGCTGATCAGATTCTAGGGACAGTCTTACTGGTATAGAGAATACTTTTCAGAGTATTATTTGGGCTATATAGTATAGCTTAAATAAAATTTTAGTGTCTATTATTTGTCCGGATTTAGCTCCGAAATGGATGATCAGATTCTAGGGGGAGTTTTACTGGTGCAGAGAACACTTTTCAGAGTATCATTTGGGCTATATAGTATAGGTTAAATAAAATTTTAGTGTCTATTATTTGTTCGGATTTATCTCCGAAATGGCTGACCAGATTCTAGGGAGAGTCTTGCTGGTATAGGGAAGATTTTTCAGAGTATTATTTGGGCTATATAGTATATAGCTTAAATAAAATTTTAGTGTCCATTAATTGTCTGGATTAATCTCCGAAGTAGCTGATTACATTTTAGAGAGACTCTTACTTGTAGATAGAAGACTTTTCAGAGTATTATTTAGGCTATATATAGCATAATCATAACATAACACTCGTCGATAGGTTGTTAACTATAATGGTAAAATTAGCAGAAGTAACTTAACATTGGTAGAAGAGTTATGGGGTTTAGTTGCTATTAATAAATTGTAATAAAAAAGACAAAAGAGAGCCTACAATTAAATCAGATACAACACGTAGTTTTGATGAAACAATTATTTTTTACGAAAACGAAATCGCAGGTACTGGCTAGTATATGATATCATCATATATTAATACGTTAATACAATTAATACGTGAAGCCTAAACTCTGTATCCCTTTTTAACGGAATTGGGCGAACGGATGAACGTGAAATTTGGCATAGTTAAAGTTTATATGGAGGAGAAATGCAGAAAGCTATTTATTATATATAAAATGCATTAGAAGTACATTAAATTATTTAAAATATGCATTACTCACACTACTGCTTCAATTTTACACAAAATATACACACATGTAAATATAAAAGACATTTTGACATCTGTCAATAAAGGACTTCAAAAAAGGTTGTGAAGGAGGTTGCTATTCTCGACTGTATGTATTATTTTACTCTTACGTTCCAATTACCCTTTATCATTCTACATTCTACAATGATATTATAACATAATGCCCTATGACAAAAGAACCCTAATACAATTCAAACTTTAAAAAATCAATGAACTATGGTCGAATGTCGACTTCTGGGCGCCCACTAGTTTGTTATAATACCGCATGATGACACATCATATTTCAGGTAGAATGCCTAAACATTATGTAAATACTCTTTTCGCAAAAAGGTATAAAAGCTAATTCCCGCTAAAATACAAATTGTAATTAAGTACCTATATAATTTGTATACTTTTATCGGTTTTGTCAGTAATAAATTGTTTCATTACAGTGTGGAAGTTCAAAGAAATATGATTAAAATATAAATGTAACTTTAGTAGTTAGCTAACGGCATTGCGTGCCGCTTTTGCATTTTGCCTTCGTTAGTTCGGTTCCGGTTTATGTTAAATTTAACAATGGAAGAACAAAACTGTGTTTTTAATTTTGTTCAAGGATTTGTGACGGTTAATATAAAACTAGTTGTTACATGTGATTTCGATTGTTGGTTAATAAGTTAAAGAAATAGTTGGGACATGGCAGTTATCTCCAATGGGATAGCCGGCTAGTTTGTCTGCATTTGAATCTTCATAAAAGCACATTGGGGCCGTTCAATTATTACGTAAGCAGAATTTATGTATTTTCTGACCGCCCCCTGCCCCTGGTTAGCAAAAGTAAGCGATGCTCTTACCCCCCACCCCATGTTTACGTAAACGTTTATCTAAATCTGTTCCGGTTTAATAGAGAAATATTGCTGACGTAATCACTACTCGGACCCCACCCCTATGTCATCAAAAATTATCAAATCAAGGATCCTCCCTTCCATCCTCCATCATGAATGGCCCCAGTGTAAAATAATCTGCATGCAAATTTTCACGATTCTTACCTCAGTAGTTTAGCCTGTGCGTTAATATACCCGTCAGTAAGTACCTAATGTTTCTAGTTTTCCTTTTGGGAACCAATCTTCTAGTAGATATTTGCTGCCATTTATCGAGTAGGTACCAAGGCGGTAACCCTCTGGTTAGAATTATCCAGGGAGTTTTTGTGCCAAGTAAGTATCCATGTTCCGTTGTTTTTATTACTTCCCACCAAACCAAACATAAAACGTCACCAATATTACAAAATATAGAGTCAAATAATACAAAATCATTACATAGTATAAAACAAAGTCCTCTACCGCGTCTGTCTGTCTATCTGTTCGCGATAAACTCAAAAACTACTGAACGAATTTTCAAGCGGTTTTTACCAGTGGATAAAGTGATTCTTGAGGAAGGTTTTAGTATATAATTTGTCAACGTTTTTTTTTATATTTAGGGCGGGACAACGTCTGCCGTGCCCGCTAGTTATTAATAAAATACAAAATCCACTACATGATGTTCCTAGATCTCGCTAAAAAATCTCCTGTCAGTAAATTAGCATAACTTTAAACAACTTCAAGAAAAGAGGTTTTTTATTCAACCCGTATGTATGTTTGTATTTCTACGATTTTCTCAAAAACTACGGATCGATTTTGAACGGAGTTTTAGTTATTGAATGCTTATTTCTTTCCAGTGAAGCTGTTAAGACCTTGCTTGGTCAATAGCGTAGTCAGTTCGAAAAAAAAAGAAAAAGCTTATTTCTGCAGGGAAGGTTTTGGAATATAATACACTAGGATCTGATGAACAAACATTTCACAGAAACACAGTAGGTGTTATGTAAAATGAAGTAGGTATTAAATTTTATTATATACTTTTGAGTACGTGTTGAGGCGGTAATTTTTTTTTAAATATTTTTTTATTAAATAACTATGCGTGGATCTATACCCGACGGGGTTGCGAACACCATGCAAGTGGTGGTAAACACAATACACAGACTTTCTTTTGTAGGGTTTTGGTGTAGATCTTTGGTAGGTGGTAGAGCCACGCTGAAGCTATTATTGGTTTCAGCATGAATGGGTTGGCTCGCCCTGGGTAGTACCACTTGACCCACAGAAAACGACGTGAAGTAACAGTGTTTGCATTGTTGTGTTTCGTTCGGTCAGTGTGAGCGCCGGTTATCCACCTACCCTCCCCCTTCCCCAAACAGGCTGGCAACGCACTTGCGACTCTCTTGGTGTTGTAAGTGTCTATGGACGGTGGTGATCACTTAACATCAGGTGACCCGTCGGTTCGTTGGCTGACTGTTGTTCTTATATTGTATAGTGTTTACCTTCTGACAAAGTGGCGTCCCTGTGTTATGATGTATAAAAAACAAATTGAGATATGCTTAAAATCATTGTGCAACAATAGAATACTTTTTAATTTTATTAAAATGGGTTTGTTGTGTATATTGCATATTCATTAATAGCAATAAGTTATGCAAAATTATCAAGACAATGCGTATATAAATACTATTTAGGGTTTCCTATTATAACGCTCTTTGTATAAGATATCTGTTTCTATTTTTTGTTCTATGTTAATGATTTTCTCTGTAGTGAGTTTTCATATACAATTATTTTATGACATCGTTTTATATGTCCCAGAACTAGGTTTATTTGAGTAATGATTTTGTATAACTTCATTAGCGTAGGTTTATATTGCTTTTTAAAATTTCTTTGCTACATATAATTACTGAAATAACTTTACGCGGCACTTTAATTATGTTAATATGGGTTTATTGCTCAGTAAAATGCCTACAAAAATTAATTTAATTATTGAAACATAGAGCTGCAATTATAAATTGAGATCCATATATAAGATCTATACTAATATTGTAAAGCTGAAGGTTTGTTTGTTTGTTTGGTTGAACGTGCTAATCTCAGGAACTACTAGAACGATTTGATAATTCTTTCAGTGTTATATAGCTCATTTAACGAGGAAAGCCATATATCATAACGCTAAGACTTATAGGAACGTAGCACCAATGAAACATGTTTCAAAATCGGGACTTTTTCCCTTTTGAGAGCTTCCGCTGCCTTTTAGTTAGACCAAAGTAACTATACCACGCGGACGAAGTCGCGGACATAAACTAGTACTATATAAAATGAAATACATTTTTAGAGGAATATACAATATTTTTAACCAATAGACGTATAGTTAGGTACATTCATTCATAAATTAAAGAGACCGTCGAATGACACTTCAGAAACTTTGGATTTCGTCCAAAAATTACAACTTTGACTTTCATCCTTGACACGAGGTAGACGGTTACAGTTATAATATTAGTGTATTTGCTTTGCGGAAACGTGCACAAACCGAAAGTACAGTGAATTTTCATAGCGTATTGATTTATAATAAGCGCACGGAGGTCATGATTCATTAAAAGAATAAGATTTAAGTGATGTAATATAATACATAGAACCACAACTAGGGAGTACCGTTCAAGGATATTGTACGTAATCGAACGATACTTCAAGTGTTATAAACTGATTAGCTTTATATAATAGCGTGTTTCTAATCACAGTTAATATAATAAAAATAATGATTATTTATTACGCTATTGCGACTTAAATATCTACCTTAATTAAATTGGCTTAGGCTATATATTTACATATCAAACATATGACTAGTATAATTTCACACATAAATAATTAGATGAGTACGCAATCTGAGATAAATTATTAAGTAAATGTTACTTAAAATTGTTTCATGAACTTTATTTACCCTCTATATTATTAGACCCCCTGATTCATTTTCTAATTCCAGGCGTGTCATGTTGGATTTCTTTCATTTCAGATACTCTCTTAACTAAATTTATAAACTGACAGCTATCTGAGTAATCGCATCATAACGCCCACCTCACTTTATACTTTTAGGAGTGCTGAATTTATATTGTTTTAAATGGTTATTATGATTACAATTAATAAAACGTCTAACCACTAATGCTGGAGATTGTACTGTAATTTTATAATAAATGTTACTAATATTTTTATAATAAAAACTAGCCTCTGCCCGCGGTCTCGTTCGCGTGGAATAGTTACTTTGGGCTAACGCCTACACGCAGCGGAAGCTCTCAAGAGGAAAAGAACCCCGATTTTGAAATATTCTTCATTGGTGCTCCGCTCCTATTGGCCTTATCCTATCTGTATCTATATATATCCTATGATATATAGCCTATAACCTTTCTCGATAAATGAGCTATATAGCACTGAAAATATTTTTCAAACCGGACCCTACTGATTACCCCCTACAACGTCACAAACTTACCAACTTTGCCTCTTTATAATATTGGTATAGATATATATTAGTACATGTGCATTATAAGTATAGTGGCTCTATTGTGATTTTCCGAATAATCTGTCAAACTCACCAGTTTACATATAATACATAATCGTTATTACTTTGAAATTTGGTCATTAATCATGCATTTAATGATTTTTTTGTTATACTGAAAAAAATTAGTAAATAATTCAAACATGTATATTTGGGCAACATATTTAATTATTGTTTTCTTACATTGCTTTCATTGCAATGTTTATTGCAAAGATAAAAAAGAATCAGCCTGTCGATTAGCAACAGGAATGTCTATAAACTTTAACAGGTTGTTTTCAGTTCAAATTATTCTCATAGTTTGAACATCATCATAGTTGTTTCTTTCGTTTTCAAATTATTTCTAACTACGTCAAGTCTGATTTAGTTTGTAATATGACGTAAATTTATTGTCCACCCACTGATAGCTGTCCGCGGCAGGTTTATTTAAAAAAGTCTGATAAATTATTCATTCTAATAATAAATCTGTTCATTGCACTAGTTCTGAACTTGGTTTTTATTATGGATGGGAGTTTTTCATTTTACCTTCGAATGAAGGTTGCCTTATATACTGTATTGGACATTGAAGATTAATGATTATTTTAGTCTTCAAGACGAATGTTGAAAGCTTTTTTTTATAAATATCTAATTGGATGAGTTTCGCTGGATAGTTTTGCTTTAAGGTCGTCGAGTAATTGACGTCATGGTAAAAATATGACTATAACCATTTGTTTTTTATCTGATGTGACTTATACACTAATGAATATAAAATACTGCCAGAGTGATCTCATTTTATGTAGGATGGCGTCTGACTAAAGTTCCCAATCAAGACAAACTATATTTTATACCTATATGTATATTATAGACTCGTCGTATAATTCGCTTATTAACGTCAATGAGATTTTTTAGTATCAATTCTTGTAATTTTAGCAAGTAATATATATACCAGATGACTGTTTAAGTGTTAACAGTCCTCAACCGTGGCGTAGTTTATGGTCACGTTTAACATATAAAATAATACTATCAAAATAAATAATAATAAACAACAAAGAAAACCTTAGTTAAAGTTTGTTCTCAAACTTTTAAAAGTATGGGAACGATACTTTTAAACGTTAAAAAATCACACCCTATCTTCAACGAACAAAATTCAAGCGGCGCTTTTCAAGGTTAATCATTACGTAACTGTTTATCGTCGAATTGCAGTACGGTCGAGCGAACAACAAAAACAAAGGGAAGCGGGGCGCGAACCGAGGTGCGGGACGCGGCCCAGAGTACGCGACAGGGCATGATTCATTTATTACACGAGATAATGTTTTCGCAAATCACCGGATATTGAGTGTATATCAGTTTTGCGTTTCTCGAGATAATAAGGTCAAATACTAAGCACCTATTTTTTTTAATTGATTTAGAACGAGAAGCAAGTAATAAGTAATCTGTGAGAGTATTGCAACTTTTAACAAGTCATTCTGTATATGTAATTTATATATGATGTATAATCAAGGCAATTAATATTATATGGAGCAATGTTTAAAAAAATATCTAATTTAAATTACATTAGTATTGTTAAAGCGCTTAAAGGATTGCGCTGGATTTTGCCATATATTTACATAAGGCACTTAACTTAATAGTTACTAGCAAAAAAGTGCATATGTCATTCACTTCTCATCTGACCGTTATTCAGTACGCATCACTGTATAAACATTTTAAAGTACAAGATCTTTTATTATATTAGCCCCAGTGTATAACAAAAATATACAAGTATCTTTGCAAATATTATAAAGAATTTTTTTAAATAAAGGAACGACAAATTTTATATGTTCTTAAAACTCTTACATTATATTATACGTCCAGGTATAATGCGTGTGCATGCATGTATCGGAACAATAAAATGATTGAAATCCATTATTTTACTCCTTGTTCGTCATTATATTTTCTTCTTTATTATATTATTATACGTATATACATATTATCTGTATATTTTGTTAATTTTGAAATGGTATCAAAATAAAAATAAAATAAAAAATGCATTATTTTATTAATGTATACGATAATATTGATAATAATATAAAAACTTTGAACTCAAATAACTGTTAAACCAATATACATAGAGAAAAATCATAACAACATAAAACGCTAAATTCTCTATAAAACTATGTATTACTCATTATTATAGATCCATTTGTCCCCGAGTTGTGAAATTCTAAAGAACGAAGAAAATCTTTCTTATGTTAATTCTATTAGACACTGGGTTTGGAATGCGGACTATCATAGAATTAATATTAAGAGCTCAAATTTTCAGGGACTTTTTAAATCAATTCGTAAGCGTTTGAGCCCCTGGGTGCAAAAAAGTGCGAAAACACCCTTCCTAAGGACCACCCTAAAGTAGATAGAAAGTATGATTGATTGAATGAAATCTAAAATATTGAAAAGGACTTGTATAAATGGTGCAATTAACATTTTAACAGTTTTTCTATAAATTATTTTCAACCACACCCAATAGTACCTAATATGTAGATCATTTTTTATATAAGTTGTTATAAATTTTAACAATACATTTATACGATGCACGGTCACATTTATTTCGAAATACATTTCTCAAAAGACGAATATATTTGTTTGGAAATGTTGGCATAGCATTAGACGGGTTGCGTCATTGTCACCACACTAACAGATAGATTTGAAAACAAGACGCTTAGGAAACGGTTGTAAAGTTACAAGATAGTCATTCATGATAATCTTTGTACCGTGGTATATTCCATTAATTGCTTTTTGTTCGACATTTCCTGTTATAAAATTTCGTACGTTACGCTGATAAATTTGTTTTATAATTAACATTGAAACAATTATTCCCGTGACATAAATTCGACACTGTTATGATAAGAATTTGATCTAAATTTATGTTTCCATTATATAATAATACGGAATATAAATAAATAACAGTTAATGTTACAGTAATATTATTTTTATATCTTAATAACGAGTACGGCGGATGTTGCCCCGCCTTGATAATAAAAAAACCTTGAAGTAAGACATCGGTGACTTCTTTGTAGGCATTATCAAGCTCTACAACTTTTCTTTAGAACTCAATCATATATCTCTCAACGTTAAGGCAGAGTTCGTAAGAAACGTTTACGTCCGACCGTTTTTTTTCGGACTTTGGAAATCCGACTACCACAAAAAAGCCTTCATTTTTCGGGTTAATATATGTAGCCTATGACAATCACAAATAACGTGGTTTTATATTGGTAAAATAATTTTAAAATCGGATTAGTAGTTCCTGAGATTACCCCTTACAACGTCACAAACTCACAAACTTTACCTCTTTATAATATTAGTATAGATAGGTATATTAATATATTTGTGTAGGTGGTAGAGCCACGCTGAAGCTATAACTGGTTTCAGCATGAGTAGTTCGGCTCTACCGGGGTAGTACCACGGGTCGGCTCTCCCGGGGTAGTACCAACCTCTCTGGGGGCGGGATCTGGCGGACGAGCGTTACGGAAGATATACCATCGACGCCGTCCGTCCGGTCCTGCCGGGGTGGGTCAATAGGGACTGGGGCTCCCTGACGTATCGTCTGGTGCAGGTGCTGACCGGGCACGGATGCTTCGGCTGGTACCTGCACCGGATAGCGCGCAGGGAGCCCACCGCCGCATGTCACGAGTGCGGCGCTGAGACAGACACCGCGCAGCACACTCTCTCTGAGTGTGAGGCGTGGGACGATCAGCGTCGCACCCTGGCTGCGGCGGTAGGGAACGATTTCTCGCTGCCGGGCGTGGTTTCGGCCATGCTCGGCAGCGAGGAGGGATGGACTGCTCTGGCCTCCTTCTGCGAGGAAGTCATCTCGCAGAAGGAGGCGGCGGAGAGGGCCCGCGAGGAAGATCCGCAAAGTGGCCCTCTCCGCCAAAGGAGAACAGGAAGGAGGGGGAGGAGGAACGCTCGCCCCCTCCCATAACCGAGCCGAACCTGAGGAGATGGGTCGGGGGACCCATCTCCTCATTGCACAGGTGAGGCCGACGAGGGGAGACGAGTGGTTGTGTACCCAGTAGTCTCTCTATAGTAGGACGAAGCCTGGCGTTCACTCGCCAGGCTGCCGTAGGGGCGGTTTCTCAGGTAGACAGCAGGTTCGATCCCTGGCCGCCCCTACCATGCGGCGGACGGTACACCGTGGGGTTTTAGTCCGTGCGAGTCGGACATAACCCACTCTCTCCCCCGAGAGGGTGGCGTATCCATAAAGGATTTCCCCACGTAAATAAAAAAAAAAAAAGTACCAACCTCTCAAACAAAACCGACGTTAAGTAAAAGTGCTTGCATTGTTGTGTTTCGTTCGGTCAGTGAGGGCGCCGGAGGCCCACCTCCCCTCCTCTCGCTATAGCCTATGACACTCACAAATATTGTGAAAACATTTTTCAAAATCGGTTTAGTAGATCCAGAGATTACCCCTTACAACGTCACAAACTTTACCTTTTTATAATATTAGTATTAGACTAGTTGCTCGCTTCGGATTAACACGGGTATGCTAAATAAGAAAATGAGACCAAATATTTCTTAACAGTGCGAATATGTAATGAAATAAAATGATACCTGAATGTCAATCTGTCAATATTTTTGAAGATCTTCCTACTGTTTACTGAATCGCTCATTCTCACTCAGATCGCTCACTCAGGTGGAGATTTTTAATCTACATTTTTACTTTTCCGTACCTACGACTTTTGAGACATTTTGTTTCATATAAACTTTGTCCTGAAAAATAAAACAAAAAAGAATTAGTCAAATATATTCAGCTGTTCTGATGTGATGGGCTTACAAATGGGCTTAAATTGTTTTTTATTTATTTAGACTAGATGTGCCCGCGGCTCTGCACTCGTTTGTTATTATTGTAATTACTGTCCATAGTAATAAATTGTTGACTTATAATTAATATTGTGTAATTTTGTGTTCGAATACCTAAATACACCAATTTTTCATATTAGCCCGGTCTTATAGAAGTTCATGCGCAGCAACGCCACCTAGTGGCGAGTTATAGTAATACAGAGATAATAAATATATGAAACAAAAACTTACATGTGCCAATCGGCGTGCTGTTCAGTGAAGTGTTGTTAGAGTCTATCCATATGATAAATTTCTTAGTATCAAGTCATTCGCGTGAAGTTACTAATTATAATATCTCATATCTTTATTTCTAAGATTAACATTTTTTAACCCAGTAAATGATTTAGGTACTTCATACTTTGAAACGTAGAACAAACATAATATGTGGAGCTTTATTTTTATAATTTAAAAACTGACGAGATTCCCGTATAAAATTTCAAACACTGAAAAGAGTATCTTAAAACAAAACCCTCGTGTAACAAAAAGCACTTCTTGTACAAATTTTGTATTTGTTTATTGCTTAAGACATATTTTTTATGTATAAATTACGTGGAATTGTTGCTTTTTCTTGAATTCCTTAGGTAAACTAGTTTCTAAAAATTTTTTAAAGTTTGAATTATATACACAAAGGAATATTTATCAACAAAGTCTATTGTTCCAACATATTTATATTTAACAGAGCGAGTGCGATTATAACTCAGAATGCGTGTAGGGCACGGTGATGCACTTAGAACGAAATTAGGACAAGGCTCGCTCTGAAATAAACATTATATTAGCGAGTTAAATTACCAAAACATGGCTACCTTATTTTTGTACATCAATATTTAGGTTAACTACGCATGTAAATATACTTACAGAACCTAATTGAATATTATCGAATGGTTTTTATGAAAGTTTATATCGGTACGACACGGTTTATGTAACGAGGATGAATGTACAGTTTATTAACCTGTAAAGAAATAGGTCACGATTTACAAACATGCCGATATAACTAACTACATCGATATATCGCGGCAAGTTTTTTGAATTTATTGATATTAGACAGTATATTCACTAAAAAAACTAAGTGCAGTTAAACCTTTAAATACATCGATTTTTAAAAGCAAATCAGTTTATTGTTGCCGGTTAGTGAACCTTTTTTTTAATTAATCGGTTTATTAAATACATATGTTATTATTGGTGTATGTAATTATAGATGTATTGGGCTACAAATGTTAAGATTTGTTTTTAATATTTTTTTATCTTATTATATATTTATTGTGTAGTGTCTTAAATCATTTATACCGATTTTCTGTCAAAGTAAAGTTTGTTACTTTCATACTCCGGTGATTCCATGCTATTTTGGTGCGAAACCAGAGAATGTCCACTCTTAATGCGATATGTGATAAAAACTTGGCAAATAGCAGACGTATATTAACATTTTTAAGAACTCGAGATGTGATATTAAATTTCTGCCCAGATTTGTCTTAAATTATTTATGCAAGATATTTACATAATATTAACATATTCAAATGAATTACCTTATTCGTCATAAACTGCTGAAACAGAGGAGTTGTTTTTAAAATACTATTTTATATTAGCGTATCATGAGAAAACAAGTACTTTCGTATCAGAATTGAATTCTCTTCATGGTCATAAATTATCCAATATTCCATTTTCCACTTAAACTACACTACAACTGCTGTCGGTGATTTATTACAAGCGATAAAGTTTCAAGTTCTACGGTTGTATTGACCGGCAAAGTTTTTTGTGTCCTTTTCTTATATGAACGTAAAATATTTACATAAAAAGAATGCGACATAATAAGACCTCTGGATGATTCTCTGTATTCTACTTTTACTATCGCCTTTAGATGAGATTAATTTATTAAACACCTATGAGATCAGGCCAAATTGTACAAAATTGCTATCAAAAAGGATACTATGGATTTGGATGTGTCTAGTGAATCATGTTAGACTTATAGACTATATTTATTAAATAAAATATTGGACGATGATATCTGGGTTCGTAATATTTAAAATAACTTAATTGTAATCTTTTTTAATAACTCACATTAAAGCTACGATTGATGATGAATCTTATTTACCTAGTAATTTGGTGACAAATTGCTGTATTTGAAAGCCAAATAATTAAAGCGTTTATTTTAACGCCGATTTTTGTGAGTGAACGTAAATAAATTAATAATAATACGGCCATGATATTGATAGGATGGAGTCGCGTCGGCCCACTGCCCCTGTTCAGGGACAAGGTTGAAGTCACTTTTTGTGTGCATTACAAATCAACAGCGGAACGAATGAGGTCGAAAAATATCACTGTATAATGTAGGTATAGTTTATACTTTTCTTTTTTTGAGTGTTCTATTTAGATTTAACGCTGGGTAAAACTATTTATTTTTAGCGATGATCGAGCAGTGGTTAGCGTTTTCGGACACGTTTTCGACGTAGGTTCGAATCCTTGAAGGAAAACATCGTGCTGGAATCATTGCAAGGTGGTAGGGTTTTCTTTAAGCTCGCCTGGCTAACTAACATCCTGAAGTTGAAAATGTGTGACCAAATACCTATAAGTATTTTCTGGCAGCAGCACTTGAAATCCAGTCACTTCTCTAGATTTAACGTATTTACTATTTTGGACCATGTTATCATTTAACATGTGGTGAGATTCTGGTTAAAGGTTAAAACCTTTTTTTTTATATATCTTAGGAGGCAAACGAACAGGCGGGTCACCTGATGTTAAGTGATCACCGCCGTCCAAAGACACTAGCAACACCAGGGAAGTCGCAAGTGCGTTGCCAGCGAGAGGAGGGGAGGTGGGCCTCCGGCGCCCTCACTGACCGAACGAAACAACAATGCAAGCACTGTTACTTAACGTCGGTTTTGTTTGAGAGGGTGGTACTACTCCGGGAGAGCCGACCCGTGGTACTACCCCGGTCGGGCCGACCCATTCATGCTGAAACCAGTTATAGCTTCAGCGTGGCTCTATCACCTACACAAATATATTAATACACCTATAAAGTATATTAAAAAAAAATGGGCCTCATAAGTTTGTTAAACTTTAGATTATTACCAATATATGCACTAGATATTCCTATACACTAGGGTTTTTAAACTAGTACTAAACTAGTATTCTTTCGCTCGACAGTCTGCAGTAAAGAAATATATAGTAAAAGAAAGTTGCTAAGGTAACAGACAAGTACCTGAACTTGTAGAGCCAGTTGAGAATTGTGTGTGATCTTTGATGACATTGCATCAGACAAAGGGGATAAAACAGTAGCGATCAATACCCTGAGTAAAAAAATACCTGCAATTGATTAAATGTGGGAATTTGTTGTCTGAATGTTTTATTGAGGAAGTCAGAATCAGATACTTTATGTAGATAAAAGTATAGAAAGTTTTCTAAATTATTAAAGGATTCCGAAAGTAGATAATATTAAAAAATATTGTGAAAGTTAGATTTATGCAGTTGTTCTTATGATAATTAATATTTTTAGTATTTCATAAACTTGTTTTTATTTATATATTTCACAGATTTAAGCAGATTATATGGCAATTTATTTTATCTTTTGTGTTGATATTCTGCTGATAATCAGAACAACAAGTCAATTTAGAAATAATAAACGTGTCCGGTGTCGTATATATGTACTTTTCTATAACTGAATTTATATTTAAGTTCGATCTATAATTAATATTATCAAGCAGGAGGGTTTGTTTGTTTGGTTCAACGCGCTAATCTCCGGAACTACTGGTCCGATTTGATAAAGTCTTTCAGTGTTAGATAGCTCATTTATCGAGGGAGGTTATATGCTAGGTATATCATTACGCTAAGACTAATAGGAGCGGAGGGTCAATGAAGAATGTTCCAAATCGGGGATTTTTTCTTATCAGAGCTTCCACTGCACGTTAGCGTTAGCTCAAAGTAACTATTCTTCGCAGACGGAGTCGCGAGCAGAAGTTATTTCAATAATATACCGATAAAAATAGATGTAATCTATTATTATTTAATTGTAACACATAATTACATAACTATCTAGTAATAACTTTTGTTTCTAATAGAGATTTAATTTTTTTTTTTCATAGGTGGCAAACGAACAGTTAGGTTACCTGATGTTAAGTGATCACCACCGTCCATGGACACTAACAACACTAGGGGAGTCGCAAGTGCGTTGCCACCCTTGGGAGGAAGGGTTAGGGGAGGGAGAGGGCAAGGACAGAGGAGAGGGACGGGAGGTGGGCCTCCGGCGCTCTCACTGACCGAACGAAACGCAACAATGCAAGCACTGTTACTTCACGTTGGTTTTCTATGAGAGAGTGGTACTACCCCGGGCGAGCCGACCCATTCGTGCTGAGACCAGTAATAGTTAGTTTCAGCGTGACTCTACCACCATTATTATTATACCATATTATTAATATATAATATATTTAATTTATTAATACATCCCCAACTTACTTGACTATAATTGCTCCGTATTAAAAAACAGCTGCTATATATTGGAAGGAGTACTTTGATGAACGTTTAAAAACAAAAGGAATATGGTACAGAACAATTTAACCGCATCCCTTAACACGTTCGGTGCCACCATTATAATTACTCTTGATCTTCAGGCCAAGGGCCAAAAAGTGACACGGAACGTGTTAATTGATAAATATGAATGATGACTGTTAGCTGCCGGGAAACAATCACGGGAAAGAGATTACGCTCAGGGCACATTGTATCCAAAAAGTATGATGCGTAAAGTGATCACTATTCTGCTAGAGTTGCGGGCTCATCGACTATGTGCACCACGTGTTGACAGACTATTTTCGAAGCGAAGGTATAAGATATGGCACAATGCGACTGGTTCGTTTCATATTGGTTTATATAACTCTTTGTTGTTTAATATTATTAACAAATCTGTAAGGAAATTATATAAAATTCATTTAAACCATTGTTAATTTTGTATGTGTATGTTACATACGCTATGTAGTCGCTCAGACGACTGGGCCTTCAGTAAAAAAATTTTATAGAATTATGAAAGCGTTTGGGATTTTACGTCTTACTCCCATTGTGAATTACGAAGACTCGTATCAGCAATCAAATTTCGAAGTCATTTTATTATATGTCCAGCGAGACAGGTGCTATTTTGGCGACGTTCTTGGTACTCGTACCATTAATATTCGTGATTTATGAAACACATCTATTACCTAACGTCGGACTACTCATGTAAGCGATAAATTTGCGATTTTTTATATGTTTTTTTTTCAATAATTTACAGTCTAGTTAACATTAAAAGTGGAGCTGAAAAAAATTATTTCAATATGTATTGTAGAAACTAGATTCAATTATAAGGAATATAAAATAATTCGTAATTATAATTTACACTACTTTCAGTTTTTTTTCTGATTTACGCTCTTTTGTTTTCAATTTGCATTATTAATAGCTTTGATTTTTCCTTATAAACATTTTAGTGACATTGGTTCGGTGATTAGAATTAACATAATTATATTACTTTATCTGTATAATAAAGTAACCAGCACTTTGATCTATGCATACCACTTTGTGTATAGAGAATTGTGGTCGTAAAACGAAATCAAATTGAAGATAAAAAGTATTGTAGTATTTTATTATTTGTTCAATTCTGATAATTGTGAAATTTGAAAGAGTGGTAGAACGTATGGAATATTAGAGGCACTACTACTACATTTAATTCTGTCGCAAAACAATTATATTTTGGCCTCACTGGTTTGCAAATATATTGACGCTCGAGATGTTTCAACAAGCTCTTCAGGAGTAGCCTCAGTTAGAAGTCATCTAAGTGAAGTTCTTGATACGTCATATCTTACAAAACCTGTGGTACCCTCGAGCTGGTTGCTATTCGGCAGAGTGTAAATGCTCGACCAAAACGCCCGGTGAAGCTGTAAAGGCCGGACAAGATAACAGCGGAAAGTTGCTTCGAAAAAAATATCTCAGAAAACGCAGCTAAATGTACTATAGACTATACTATGTAAGGTACTAGTTATGTCGGAGAAGGCTAAGTCTGTTTATATGCAAATAATAAACTTTACTTAACATACAATAGAGTGGAAGTTCACTCGTGCCCGATCATATCATATTGGCCCCGTTTCCGTGTTCAGTTTCGAAGCGGTTAAAAATATCAGCAGTTAACGTCCATACACTTAGGACTTATATGTTTTCGCAACGATATTCGTAAATCAATGGCAATCGTTGACAAGTTACCATTTTTTCAAAAGCTGCCGATTCTCTTATCTTATTTAAGTACTATCATTTACAGTACAACCGATACCTACCTAAACAACGCACAATGAAGAAGTTCGTGTAGTAGGGTGCGTTATGCTATTAGTGAAAGTGGTTAAACTTGTTTGATCGCCGTCGGTTAAACGCCCTTCACTGACTGATAAATTAAATGTCGCAGTGCTGAGGTAATTGAATCTGAGAATTTTTAATTTCCAACTCTTATCAAAAGGGTAACAAGGCTTTATTTGATACCTTTACAAAAATAAGTTATTAATGTTCTGGTTAAACTCAGAATGGTCTCGAATTATTAATCCTACACTTTTCTTATAAATGTAAAAGAATACAATGATAATAGTAAATATATTATACATTTGATTTAATATATAAAATATTTTATTATTAGTATGTTATTCTGATTTATAATTATTGATCAAACAAATTAATTAGTGTTACAGTTTATAAATAAAGTCTATCATATATATGATATTATTTTATTACAAAAGTAGTCCGGTGAGCTGTTAAGGCTTTGCTAGGCCAATAGCGTTGTCAGTTCGAGAATATTTTTTTACATCTATCGATGAGGTGCCAGTGGAAACTGCGACCTGTTTGTCCTTAAAATACCAAAATATCTACGATTTATAGTTACAAGTGGCATCAAGCGACATGACTTAACAAATTGCTCTGCCAAGACTATATTACTAAGAAAACCTTGTTATTTTCTTTGTAAATAAAGATGTAGGTGTACGTTTTGTATTCACGACAAAATAATAACTAAATGTAAAAAAAAAGAAAATATTAAAAACGTAAACATATCTTAAAACTTTTGTCAAATTTTTTAACGTTTAGTTAAATTAAGTTAAAATAATTTTAGCACCTCATTTATCACTTTTACTACTTTACACTATATTTAATAGTAAGGACAGTTTAGTTTAAAAACAACGGTGGCCAGTGAAAGATCGAAAGAAAAGTGATATATCTTCTTATGTTATATTATATTATATGTATAAATAAAATGATAGAGGTCTGCTGTAGTGCGCGCATCACGCAAAAACTGTTGGATTGATTTCGTTATCTTTTTAATGTTATTTCTTAGATACTTAAAGAAAAATTATCACGATATCTTCATTTAATCAAAGGAACATATAGTAGGGGTATTGACTAGTTTCAAATAAATATTATTTTATTTTAATATTAGTCCTTGTCTCAATAGTAGACCTACAGACCGTCTACCACAAGGTCAAGATCTATCCTAGGAGTTCGGAGGGCCATCAATTATAATTATTTGTTTTTTTTTTATTGTAGCACGGCAAAATGACTACATTATGCGTGATGGAAAGCACAGTATAATTCAAAAACAATGGCGACTACCAAGTGACACACTATACATGGCCGGTCGCCGCTGTCTTGCCGGCCTGCAAAAAGCTGGATATGCACAGGCTGATCCCGAAACGCGACCCGCTGAAGCGAATCACTATGACGGGCATATATATGGTGGTTGCGACCCAGTCAGGCTGTAAAACCCTTTTTTTTTTTTTTTTAACGTGGGGAAATCCCTTATGGATACGCCACCCTCCCGGGGGAGAGGGTGGGTTATGTCCGAGTCGCACGGACTAAAACCCCACGGTGTACCGACAGACCGTTTTGTGGGGGCGGCAAGGGATCGAACAAGCTAATCAACTTTGTAGAGCCGCCCCCACGGTCCGCCCGGCGGAAGGTGACCGCCGGGCTCCTACCTATAGAGGGACAGACCGGGAAATGTAACGGCCACCCTGAATTTTTATATATCTGTACTGCTTACTTACCTCCACCCATGCAACACCACATTTTGAAACATTTTGTAGACACTGCTAGTCATATTATAGAATGCCATCGTACCAAATTTCTTGTTGTCGGTGACTTTAATTTGAGTAGTATTTTGTGGTCAAAAATCACAGATATGTCAGCACTACAAAGTGAATCAACAGGAGGTCAGTTTGCTGATATATTTTTGAATTTTATGGCTTTTAGCGGATTGAATCAATACAATCATATCCCTAATAATAAAAATAAAATTTTAGATCTTGTTCTTAGTACTGACTGTGTGAATAATCTAGGTATGAGCACAACACCGTTATCCAAAGTAGATCATTTACATCCTCCATTACAATTTGGGTTTCCGATTTCGAGTGAGAATGCATTACGTTCGAATAATAACGAAAGATTCTGCTTTTTCAAAGCAGATTACGAGAAAATAATTAGTGAATTGAGTGATATTTCCTGGGATAATTTATTTTCCAAATGTCAGTCTGTTGAAAATATGACTGATGTTCTTAATAAGATTATTCGTGATTTAGTGATTAAGTATGTTCCCAAGAGAAAGCAAGCGAACAGTAAATATCCAGTGTGGTATTCTTCAAATCTCATTAAATTAAGTAAAGAAAAATACAAATATAAGAGTAAAATCTGCAAATATAACAACCCACGTGATATATTGACATTTGACTTGCTTAAACATCGATTCGAGAAATTAAAAACTATGGCCTACAATAATTATATATTTAAACTGGAGACAAGTATGAGCTCTAATCCCAAATTATTATGGTCCTTTATTAAACTAAAGAAGAAAAACAACACTGGATATCCAGCTGAGATGATTCTTGAGGACATAAAAGCAACTGATGGTTTTACAATTTGCAATCTTTTTGCTACTCATTTTTCTTCAGTCTATACAACTAATATACACGCTTTAGGCCACGACGAGTATAATGATCACAATTATAGCAATATTCTTGACAAGATAACATTTACGACGGAGCAGGTATTATGCTTTAAAAAGACTGGATTTATACAAGGGGGCTGGTGCGGATGGAATTCCATCAATATTCGTTGTCAAATGCGCTAAAGTTCTTGCTTATCCTCTGTCTGTTATCTTTAATCAATCGCTGAGCAACGGGTTGTTTCCTTCGTGTTGGAAGACATCACTAGTCATTCCTTTACATAAAAATGGCCATAAGCATTTGATCAATAATTATAGACCAATCTCAATTATACCTATATTTGCTAAGGTGTTTGAATTACTACTATGTCCATTATTTTCTTGGCACTTTAAGCAAGTGGTTTCTCCAGAACAACATGGTTTTGTGAAGGCTAGGTCAACTTCTACAAACCTTACAAGTTTCATTAATCAATTATCTACCCTCCTCGACCAAAAAACCTGTGTCGACGTGATCTACACCGATTTCAGTAAAGCTTTCGATAAAGTCAATCATAGCATTTTAATTAAAAAATTAGCTTCCATTGGCATTGCAGGTAACCTATTAAAGTGGTGTAAATCTTATCTTTCTAATCGCACGTCTCAGGTTGTTGTTGAAGGATATACTTCACAACCATTCGAAACGCCATCAGGAGTGCCACAGGGCTCCAATTTAGTGCCTATACTATTCAATATATTCATCAACGACATCTGTTTACAACTTCATAATACGAAGTACGATGACTTAAAATTGCTTCGCCAGATTAAGAGTCCTAATGACGTATTGTTACTGCAAAGTGACTTAAATACTTTGCTTGAATGGTGTGACACAAACGGAATGGTGTTGAATGCCAATAAATGTTATGTAGTTAACTTCTCCCGCAATAAAAAAACTTTTAGTCGTCAATACTTTATAAAATCTAACATTTTGACAACACTGAACAATATTCGTGATCTTGGCATTTTAATAGATTCTAAGTTACGCTTCAATATACATATTGATAGTATTGTTAATAGGGGGTTTAAAACTTTAGGATTTGTATTACGTAACACTAAGGATTTCAAGATGGCACATACAAAGATTGCGCTGTTTAACTCACTCGTTCGTAGCGGCTTGGAATATTGCAGTGTGGTATGCAGACGTTGTCCCGCCCTGGATATTAAAAAAAAAACTTTGACAAATTATATACCAAAATCTTCCTCGTGAATCACTTTATCCACTGGTGAAAACAGCATGACCTTGGAGCCGGCCTTGGAGCCGGCCTTGGAGCCGGCCTTGGAGCCGGCCTTGGAGCCGGCCTTGGAGCCGGCCTTGGAGCCGGCCTTGGAGCCGGCCTTGGAGCCGGCCTTGGAGCCGGCCTTGGAGCCGGCCTTGGAGCCGGCCTTGGAGCCGGCCTTGGAGCCGGCCTTGGAGCCGGCCTTGGAGCCGGCCTTGGAGCCGGCCTTGGAGCCGGCCTTGGAGCCGGCCTTGGAGCCGGCCTTGGAGCCGGCCTTGGAGCCGGCCTTGGAGCCGGCCTTGGAGCCGGCCTTGGAGCCGGCCTTGGAGCCGGCCTTGGAGCCGGCCTTGGAGCCGGCCTTGGAGCCGGCCTTGGAGCCGGCCTTGGAGCCGGCCTTGGAGCCGGCCTTGGAGCCGGCCTTGGAGCCGGCCTTGGAGCCGGCCTTGGAGCCGGCCTTGGAGCCGGCCTTGGAGCCGGCCTTGGAGCCGGCCTTGGAGCCGGCCTTGGAGCCGGCCTTGGAGCCGGCCTTGGAGCCGGCCTTGGAGCCGGCCTTGGAGCCGGCCTTGGAGCCGGCCTTGGAGCCGGCCTTGGAGCCGGCCTTGGAGCCGGCCTTGGAGCCGGCCTTGGAGCCGGCCTTGGAGCCGGCCTTGGAGCCGGCCTTGGAGCCGGCCTTGGAGCCGGCCTTGGAGCCGGCCTTGGAGCCGGCCTTGGAGCCGGCCTTGGAGCCGGCCTTGGAGCCGGCCTTGGAGCCGGCCTTGGAGCCGGCCTTGGAGCCGGCCTTGGAGCCGGCCTTGGAGCCGGTCTTGGAGCCGGCCTTGGAGCCGGACTTGGATCCGCCTGCCGAGGCCAAAACTGAGTCGGTGTCGGAAGCCTCCGACTCCGCCGCACTTAGGTTGCCGGCCAAGGCCCGGTCAAACGACCCGTCGGCCTCCCCCATAACTCCGCGAACGCCCACATTGCGGCTGACTCGCCTTGTAGTCCCCCTGCGAGAGGTGCTCACTTTGGGAGATACCCGCTCCTCCACCTCCGTGTCGGAGTCCATCGCCGCACTCACGCGTTTTTTTGTTATCCCTTTTTGCTCCTGCCTTGCCGCTTCCACCTCCAATGCTTTGGTCGCCGAACGGGTGGTAATCCCCGCCTCATCCTTACTACTTACAGATTTTAAAATATTTGTATAATTTTGTTCCATTTTTGTTCCCACGAGTATGGGGGAAAAGACGGTCCATCCAGGCAGTGCCCCCTGTACCTGGGTAAGCCTAGCGTAACCCGTCGAGAGAGTCGGCCGGTTCTCTGACGGGGGTCGCACTGGAGACTGATCTCCCATCAGCCATGCATCATCTCGCGGTGCGCCGCCGCTTAGGATTAGGGTATTTTTTATAGAGGTTGTCTTCCTCGCGGTCCGGGCGATTAAGCCAAGACCCTCGGTCTCATTTGGAGCCGCGAGACATGACCACGACACTCCAAATGGGATTACGAGATCGGCGGTGGGAGATAAGGCAAAGTGCCTTACCTACCCATCCGACGGCAGTGCGAGTGCACGCCAGACCCGCCAGTGCCCCATCATCCGCCTCCTCTGCTATTCAGAGGAGTGCTAGACAAGGCGCTCTCCCCCTACCAGAGATCAGCCGCCGACCGAAAAACGGTCGACGTTGCCCAGGGTGCGCCACGTGGAGGCTCTCTGGCATCGCACCCCAGGCTGTAAAACCCTACCACCCCGCTTTCGCCATTGCCTCGTTCGTTATTCAGTAGGGTGTACCACGTGCCGGTGAGGTTGGCTTGTGTGTCTCAAGTCTTATGATGTTATTCGACACCCCTTACACCCCAATTTGTGTACTGGTATTAATGAATTATAGTTTCTCTATATACTATGTATTTTTATGTGTACGGTTATACGGTACGGTGGTACGGCGTGTTTATATGGTTTCTGTTTCATAAGCTTCATACTTGTAATATTCAAAATTTACAACCGTATTCGGCTTGTAACATACGCACTCGTGTGCAGAGATATTCTTAAATATGATTTATAATGTATTGCGGCAAGTTGTTATTTGTTTGTAAAAGATCAATGACATATCGGCCGCATAATTTTAGAGGTTAGGTATTTTTGTTTACTTTGATTTAATGTTGTACGATAAGTAGATGACAGGTGGATTAATTCAATTTGTAAGTGTTTTGAAAATGAATATAAGTTGAATGAACCTTTCTAAAGTTGAAAGATAAACAAGTTTTTCATTGCCGTATAGCATGTAACAAATATGTACCTTGGGTAAAAAATAAAGAGCAAAGTTTATTCTTTTTGAATAACATATCCGCATTTATGTCGTATTATTATATATTATTGAATCGATAACGAAGGACAAACAATTTAATATCTTATTTAAATTCATTATCGAGTGGGTATCGAGCTTTATACTTATATTATTCACTGTAGTTATTATTAAAAAAAAAATATTTTACTGATGACCGATCATGCCTTATTATTAATTTAATATTGTAGAGTGTTTGTAAATAATTACGTTAACTTGATGCATTTTAAATTCTTTAAATATGAGTCTGTGATATTTCCTTTAAATATCATATATGCCTTTTATATTGTATCACGAAATAAATAATCTATATATAATCGGATTAAAACCTAGGATCGGAGTCATAAAAAATGCTAATTTGTGTTAAAATAATAAACAGTTTGTTTTTCTTTTCTTATAAATTTACCCGGATATATTGTTTTCTGTTATAATAGCGTATAAACTATGCAACTTTTCTCCATGGATTAATATTCCTCTTTACATTTACGTTTCTTTCCAAACATAAATTTGAGGTATTTACTCTGTACGTGATTATATTAATTATAAAATATTATAGTAATTAAAAAATTGGTTAAAGTCAAATACAAAATTAAATTTAAATATGACTTCAGAGATTTTTTTAATTATTCGTAACAGTTACGTCGCTATTTGTTCTTATTTATGGTTATGGTTTTTGGCAACAGTAATTCACTATAATACTAATTATTAAATTAAATATTCAGTTTAAAACATATTTATTAAAAATCAGTGATTTAAAAAAAATTGACAGACGATTGTACAAAAGGTTTTTTATTCCTCTATACGCGTATTATTAGAAAGTTATCGGTATATATTTATGTTAAATAGGATCATTTATAATCGTTTTTTTCTTTTTATGATAGTGACAGTGCAATATAATAAAAAACATTTTAAGGTAGGGTGAATATGATAAACGAATGGGACAAAATGTATCAAATGGAAATTTAACTCCTCCCCCGTGTCTCTATAAGATTAGTTATAACACGTGAAGTCAAAAATATTACTACTTGAATGTGACACTGATAACGGTGTTTGATATGATATCTTAATCTGGTTTATGAATCATCTCAGTGTAACGCTAGATATATTTATACAGTTTAATTTACAAGATAAACACATAAAAGCACGATACTTCATAACTGTATCTATAAGATAATTGATCTATTTGATTGGATATTGATGTAGCCAGTGAACAAAACGTTCCGATGAAAACAAGGGCAGATCACTGCCCTTAAACCTGTTGATAAGTTAACACCTGTTAACTTGTTAACAGGTAACACCTGTTAATTAAACTGTAACGGGTAGAACCTTACGCAAGTGAGATCAGAAATAAAACGTATCGAACGTTTAAAAACATTGGTGTTTCTAGAATTAACCAAGTGGGGTTACGCAAAATCGTCTTCATAAAGATACTGGATGGCCTTCTGACCTAAATACAGAATGGTACCAATATTGTATAATAAATTCTAGGATAACCTATTTCTATCTTGAATAATGTATTTTGTTTTGTCTTTATGTTACTATTAAGCGTCAGAACGATGTAGTCTGGTTGTAAAATATAGAAATTATGACTTTCAAATCTTTGAATGTGTGTTTCTAAATATGTTTACCTATACTGTGAAATCATTAGAACATCAAAATAGTATAATTGACTATAAAACACATATAAGGTAATATTTTAGAAACGCTGTGACCGTGTGTTAAAGTAAATCAGAATTGATTAAAAGTGAAAGGTTGCACCGAAAGAGAAATGCGGGGAAAAATATTAAACTTTATCGGTACAAATAAATGTACTTGAATTATTTTGTTATATACATTTGAATATATGTTATATTAAACTTTTGAAAAATAATATATTCTTTTTATATCATAGGAGGCAAACGAACAGGTGGGACACCTGATGTTAAGTGATCACCACCGTCCTTGACACTTACAACACAGGAAGAGTTGCAAATGCGTTGCCAGCCTGTGTTTGGGAGAAGGAGGAGTGGGGAAGTGGGGAGGGGGAGGAGGGTTGGGTATCCGGCGCTCACACTGACCGAACGAAACGCAACAATGCAAGTACGGTTACTTCACGTTGGTTTTCTGTGGGTCGGGTGGTACTACCCTGGGCGAGCCGACCCATTCATGCTGAAACCAGTATGTGTGCTCTACCACCTATAAAAATATATGAAGAAAGTATTCTCATTTACTGTTATCAGATGCCAATATGATCTTTATGGCGGAAAGGAATTAGTAATCTGAATTTCAAGTATTTTTGAAGTGTCAACATGTCAGAAATATAATGTGAACTATTTTATATCACTAAAGCCATACCCGTAGAATATGTTATACATAGAGTTTAGTCATAATGCGGTATAAGTCGTTATAGGGGTTAATGCACCGAGACTCTCTATAGACAGGATACATGCTAAAACTAAATAGCCTATTTACGACCGTTCTAAAGTTAATGAAATGAAAAAGGAGATGTAATAAACATATTTAATAGACTTTATAGTGCGTCCAAATTCACGATCCGTTGAAATGTTTAGTACATTAGTTTTTTGCTTTTTGTAGCGGAACTTTTGTTGTACATATGAAAATAATCTTAATTTTTTTCATGATACAACGCTTTTTAAATAGACCATGTGTCATAAATATAAACGAACTGACTCAAGGCAATGAATAATATACGGATTTGTAATATGTGTAGAAGTATGTTAAAACTGTGCTATCGTCAGAGGAAAGTACCATTGGTTTACATTTTTATGCCACCAGTTACGAAAAAAAATCTATACTCTAAAATAATCTAGTCTTGCCATAAATACTGATAAATACGGTTATCTTGTTTGTTAAAATGTTGCTCAATTGTAAAAAAAATCTCATACGTAAAGAATAATTTTCTGTGACCTCCCTTTGCGTACCGCTTCAGTTGTTGTATGTCTCTTCAGGCTGCAAGTACTAAGTCATCTTTTAAAATACGTGATATGGTTCTAGGTGCTAGCTTCATCTCCCGAGATAAAATCTTTTGCTTTCGGATAGGATTTCTTTGAATTCTTTACCTTACCGCTTTGACCACCTTTTTCGTACGAACACTACGTGGATGACCAGATCTTTTTCTGTCACAAATGGAGGAGGTCTCATTGTACCTTTTAATAGCCCGGTACACAAAACATTTTACTAATACCAAGCGTATGGAGAGTTTTAAATATTGCATTTGGCTCCATACCTACTTTGTGTAATGCAATCACAGCGATTCGGTTCTCTTTATCACCCCACTCCATTTTAATATCGCAAATTATTGTACAATGTATTGGCGCCAAAATGAGAAAACTCAATGAGTAATCATATAAAAATGGCAGATTCCAAATTCGAATGTAATATTTTGTTTATTTTTAATTATAACAGTATTTATGGCCAGACTAAGTATATATTTATCAAAATAAATTTAAATTTAGAAAAAAGGCGGCTTCATTAAAATTTAGAAGATCGCTATAACGTTGTTGTTAATAATATTTCATTAACCTTCGTAATTATGGATATTTTGTTAGATAATTATTATGTTTATTTATGCAATAGTTGGCTATAGTTTACAATTAAACGGCAATAGGCTATCACAAAGAATGATAATAGAATAGTAATATTGATTACTGTTGATTAAATACAAATAGGAAATAAAGTACCTGGAACAGCTAATTATAAAATTGCAATCTGAGTTGATTTGTCGCAGTTTATGAAATGATGCGAGGATAAAGTATAGAATGAAAATTATGAGGGAATATATTAATATGAGTAGGCTTGTGCAATGCGAAGTTATTTTTATACACGAATGTCTCGTCGAACGATTTTCAATGTCGCCGAGGGATTTGCAATTCCAAATAATGTATTAAGAAACGAATTTAACACTGTTAACAGGAAAATCCTCATTAGGTGTTACTGGCCAGCGGTAGGGCAATTATTGATTGGTATTATTAGTCAGTCAGTATTCTCTAGTAAAAAACAAATGAAGATCGACGACAACTAGTACAAATGTTGTCCGATACCAATGTGATTGGATTTTAAATGATTTGACTTATCTTATTACCTCATGAGAAAGTTTGATAAGATCAAAATTTATATCCACGACACGCTCGAGAGTACACTAAACGTAGCATATATACGTCAGAACATACTAGTTCTTGTTTGAATATTAAATTACGTAGTTCATGATGCGTGTATTCTCTCATAGTCTTAGTATGTAGCTTTGTCTAATGAATAACGACTTTTAAAACTCAAATACAATCAATTGTTTAGGGTCTCATTGATTTGGATAAAATGAGTTATTCACCAAAGAATTCTATAAAACCAAATATGTGCGATGATCGAAGATGTATCGGTAATTTATTTCTTAGATCGTTTACATTAAATGTTGCGATTATTTACGAATTGCATACATTCTGTATGAGAAATTGAACAGGGAGTTCTCGTTCTGATTCATGTTATGTGGAATTCATTCGCAGAAATGATTTCACAAAAATGTGTATCTTTTGACTCTTTTATATAGTTGACTAGCTATGCCCGTGACTCTGTCCGCGTGGAACCTAAAGTAAAAAAACCGTAATTAATAAAATCTCTTGAATGTATTAAGTCGATTTACTTTTCTCTCGTATTTAAGTTGCGACGTCATTAAAATTACAATAGCTTTTGATAGAGTTGACCGATTTTACTGAAACAAAGATTAAGTTATTCTCGAGAATATGCGTTATGATTTTTTAATTTTGTTAAGGTTTTATCGTGAACCCAATACTTTTGAAAATCGAATAAGTACAGACACGTTAGATTTACATTCTTATTATATATATAGATATAGATAGAAGATATGTACAGAAGAAGAAGGTGTGTTATTTATTAACGTTGTTCCCTGTTAATTATACGGTCACCTAATGGTAAGTGATCACGGCCGTCTATAGACACTAGCAACACCAAGGGGAGTCGCAAGTGCATTGCCAACCTGTGTTTGGGGGAGGGTGGAGTGAGGGAAGGGGGAGGGGAAGAGGCGCTGGGCCACCGGCGCTTTCACTGACCGAACGAAACGCAACAATGCAAGCACTATTACTTCTCATCGGTTTTCTGTGTGAAACCAATAATAGCTTCAGCGTGGCTCCACCACATACATTATTATTATCTTAAAAGGGTTTATAACTAATGAGATCTATTGTAATCGTTCCATCCGCCTAAGCCCCTTGTCTAGTCCGCTTTAATATACTGCAAGATTTTATTGGCAGAGAACGACTGTACCTCTTCCGGGAGCAACACTGTTGCTTTCTCAGAATAATCAGAATATGGGTGCATTTAGGTTTCGGTGGAACATATTCACACAAAAGGTGCTTCAGTATTCTAAGATTGTAACTGTTCCGGGAGCAATACAATTGCTTGCTACATGAATACAGTTGCGTTTAGGTCTCAGTGAATCACATTCACACAAAAGATGTTTCGGTGTTTCACGATTGTACCTTTTCCCGGAGCATCACAATTGATTGCTCAGAATTAAATCAGAATACAATTACGTTAATAGGTCTCAGTGGAACACATTCACACAAAATGTGCTTCGGTGCTTCACGACTGTACCTCTTTCGGGAGCAAGATAGTTGCTTGCTCAGAATAATCAGAATACGGTTGCGTTTAGGTCTCAGTGGTGCACATTCACACAAAAGGTGCTACAGTGTTTTACGAGTGTACCTCTTCCGGGGAGCAACTCAGTTGCTTGCTCAGAATAATTAGAATACGGTTGCGTTTAGATTTCAGTGGAACACATTCACACAAAAGGTGCTTCAGTATTCTAAGACTGTAACTGTTCTGGGAGCAACACAATTGCTTACTCAGAATGAATACAGTTGCGTTTAGGTCTCAGTGGAACATATTCACACAAAATGTGCTTCGGTGCTTCACGACTGTACCTCTTCCGGCAGCAACATTATTGCTTGTTCAGAATAATCAGAATACGGTTGCGTTTAGGTCTCAGTGGAAGACAGCCGCATAAAAGGTGCTATAGTGTTTTACACAAATATACTTTACTAATATATTTACATATATATTCATATTTACACAAAAGATGTTTCGATGTTTCACGACTGTACCTCTTCCGGGAGCAACTCAGTTGCTAGCTCAGAATGATCAGAATACTGTTGTCGTTTAGGTCTCACTGGATCACATTGAACGAAGGGCGCTTCAAGGTTTAAAGCAAGCTTTCATAGATCTGTAGTCTCTACTTTGGGGTTCCAAACTAGATGTAAACGTGCTTTATAAGTTAAGAGACGCAAATCCTTTAATTTCAATCAGTTTATTATATTTCAAAGAATCTTAAATATTTTGTTGTATTAGAGCCACATTTTTATTAAAATCTGTTAATATGATAAATAGTCGGTTTAGCTAACAGTACATTAATTTTCATCAGAAGTATTAACCCAATAAATATTTTATATAATAAAAATATTAAGAACGACTTATGAAATGTATATATTATTTAATAATTAGGATTAGATATTACAATCGAATGTTACTTTAATTCGAATGCAGCTTATATAAAAATGTATTAATCGATTATTTAACGTATATGCAACAAATTTGTTTTATAATGTTATACTGCAATTCAGTGATATTATGTTTATTTTAATGTGTTTTTTTTTGTTACAGGAACGGGCACGTTCGGAAGAGTCTGTTTATGTCGCGACAAAGCAGCTGACGAATATTTGGCGATGAAAATTCTGTCCATGGCGGATGTTATCCGTTTGAAACAAGTAGACCATGTAATGAACGAGAAGAATATACTTGCAGAGATCAATCATCCTTTTATAGTTAATTTGTAAGTATATGTAAACTTATCTGTTATGAGAGATATGTTTTTTGGTATTCATCCAATACGTCAGAACTAAAACAATATGCCAAAATTATATAATTATTTTCATAGCATCATAACAACCCTGTTTACAGATAAAACAACATCAGACGTTTAATTACACAAGAACGGGTGCATTTGACGCACGCTTTTCGGTACCATCAGATGTCGGCATATAGCCAATGTTATAAATTTCCTTTGATTTCTAAAACATTATTCACTCCAAACCAGTAGCTAGTAAACAATAACAAAATATATAATTAAAAAATTTAAAATTCGTTGTTTCACAATTCATTGTGACCTAGTAATTTAAATCCTTTACTCTGCTTGCAAAACGTTTTTTAAGTTTACTTGATCTACATAGATTAAAGATACATATGTAGATTGTTTCTAAGTCTGTTAATATAGACGTTTTCCTTGTTAGTTTTAGGTGACCTGTTAACCTCTTAAAATTACCAATACTAGTGGGCGGCCAGAGGTCGACATTCGACCATAGTTCATTGATTTTTTAAAGTTTGAATTTTATTAGGGATCTTTGTCAAAGTTAGTTGTTAGAATGTAGAATGAAAAAGGGTAATTGGAACGTAAGAGTAAAATAATACATACAGTCGAGCATAACAACCTTTTTTGAAGTCCTTTATTGACAGATGTCAAAATGTCTTTTTTGTTTACGTGTGTGTATATGTTGTGTAAAGTTGAAGCAGTAGTGTGAGTAATGCATATTTTAATTAATTTAATGTACTTCTGCACTTCTCCTCCTCCGTTCGCCCAATTCCGTTAAAAAGGGATACAAAGTTTAGGCTTTACGTATTAATATATATGATATACTATTGAAGTCACTATGATTGATAGTTTTTGAAATGTTTTACTTCTAAGTCAAGATTATAGACAACTTTGTGGCAATTGTGATATGCAGATAAAATGTATTGGTATAAATAATTTACAAAATGTTTTCGTAATTCCACAGAATTTGAAAATTTAATCAATGTCTGTGGGACACGATGATTGTGTAACTACTATGTACTGGGGCCAAATATATTCTGGTTTTAATTTTTCTTCACCAATCACTAGGCGTTGGCAAGCGTCTGAGCAAATGAAATAATTGGGTGACCAGATGCTAACCTACTTTTTACTGAATGTTGTGATTGTACCCTTGAACTTGGGTTTCATTGGCATTAAAATTCACGTAAGGCTTTTCTTACAGGCGATGGTGGACACACGATGACTCTTGCATATACATGCTTTTTGATTACGTGTGTGGTGGAGAGCTGTTCTCTTACTTACGGAACGCAGGCAGATTCAGTAACAGTATTGGTAATTATTATGAAGGATATTTCAAATACCATATAATAATTCAACGTAATCTTAACGTGGCTATGAAAATTGATAAAAAAATGATGTATGTGTATTTTTGGGTCTTAATTGATGCAAATAAATAAACTGGAACGGAATAAATAAATAGCAGTTGGAATATTGCCAATACAAATCAGGCCGAACCACCATCGTGCGAACCGTGCGCACACAATACTATTTGACCACTTTTTTACGTTTTTTATCACAATGCGAACTAAATAAATGGGCAGTTGCGCCTCATTCTGCTCTTCAAAAGTTCACGATATATTATTGCGATAATTTGACACTTGCAAATGTGAACATGTCGGTTTTCTGTAAACATCTTTATTAGCCGCTTAAATGAGCCAAAATAGAACGCAAGTTCCTTTTTTAAAATAACGACTAATAATTCTTCAAAATTAAAAAATAAATAGATATAGTTTCGAGTCACGCTATAGGAATTTCGATCTACTTTTTAAAAACATTAAACTGTATTTTATTATAGATAGTGAGAGTTTGAAGTATTTTCAGTTTTGAGAAATACATCTACATTATTTATTACTGTAAGTTTATTATGTAGACTGAATTTCAGACTTAAAAGAGCCTGAAACTGGAATTGTATATAGATCAGGTATTCTATGTAATGTCAAAATTATTTAAGTATTGTATGAAAAAGGTTATCTTTTTATTACAATATTTTGGAAAAAGTTTTTGACATATTTACTTAGAAGCATTGCACATAATTACGTGTGATTAAATTGTGTTTAAGAGGCTGAATATAATAAGGCTGGGAGAGATAACATAGTTTAAATATTTTATTCTCATATTGACGCAATTCCATCTATACATTAATATTATGTCAAATGTCTAATGACAACATAAGATAACGTTTATTATGAATTTTATCTGAACATCTCGGATATATTATAGAACTTCTGATTTTATGCGTAACGTTTACATATATCTTATATTGTTAATAAACTCTTCATGCTTAAATTATATTGAGATATACAAAAATTAAGATACCGAAATGTTTATGACATACAAAATAAAAAAAACACTATAAATAAAGATATAGTACGTAAAATCAGAGTAAACGACCGACGTGTTTCTGTGAAATCGCAAGACAGAAATAGGGGAGTACGCGAGTTCAGTGACGTGAGTGGCGGCAACTGTGGCAAGGTTCCGATGGTAAATTAAATAACATCGGTACTTTATCTTCGTCCCAGATTTCAAAAGATATTACATTCGTTTCATTACTTTGAAAAGGTAAACGTTTGGAGTTCGTATATTATTGTAGCCATATAACTAAAGTTTGTGTATATACACGTTGAACTGAATACGGTGTGCACACTTCACAGCCAGACTACGCGACGCCCGGCCCGCGTCCGTTTCAGCCGGATCGGCCTTACGTCTCGGATGTACATATAAATTCATATATGTAGAAACGAAACTTCGATATGCGGATTTATTATAAACTCCTTTGCCCACGACTTCCTCTTTCTAGACTTTAATATGGTAATTAATAAGATGAAGAATCAGACGAAACTTATATATTTTACACATATCTTAACAAAAAATAGAGAAGAGTAAAGCAATTGAATATAACACAATAATTAATATTACCTTACCCTAATATTATAATTCCGTTAGTTATACTTCTTAGGCGTAACAAGATAAAAATCTTTTCAAAAATTTTATCTCCTCGTCTTATTCTATGTTTGTAGAAAAAACTACACTAACAATAGAAAAAAGGTATTTAATACATTGAAAGTTTTAGTACAAAGAAATACAAAGAAACAAAATGTTGACTATAGCTAACTTCAGGGTGTCGGGATTCCGTACCGGTGTGCGCACTCATTTTAATAACTTCAGGGTGTCGGTTTTTCGTGACGGTGTGCGCGCGCATCCTAAAAATTTACTCTCATCATTTTTCCTTTAAGCGCCAAAAGAAGTATAACTTCAATTAAGATGTTTGTAATTATCACATATTACGCGATCTCTTAGATTGTAGAATATATTACAATGTTCTCTATTTTATAAATTTCGTGTTTCAAGCTCTACATGTCTGTAATAATCTATTTCTATTTTTATCTCCTATGTGTTCTTATATCATTTGTTCAATTGCGATTACATTTTGGCAAGGTATTGTGTACACGCTCATGAATACTTTTGTATTATTCGAAATATAATTATTTTAGAACAAGTGGTGCGCGAACCGTTGGAACAAATGAGCGCTTTTGTTTTTATTTCGAACTGACTACGCTATTGACCTAGCAAGGTCTTCACTTCACCGGACTACTAAGGCGAGCGCTTAAGGCACTCAGCCGATTTTATTTAACAACTAACTCAAGGGTGCACGACACACCTCGGCTTGGGCTATAGCCTGATACATGCAATTCGCAACCTATCTTTTTTTTTCTAGCGTTCGGAAATCCCTTATGGATACACCATCCTGTAGGGGGAGAGGGTGGGTTATGTCCGACTCGCACGGACTAAAACCCCACGGTGTACGTCTACCGCTATAGTTGGGGCGGCACGAGATCTCTATAGCCATCAACGTGCCGCCCCAGCGGTTGACGCAGCAGCAAAAGCGCCGCCGTGCCCCGTCTTGTTGGGAGACAACCGTGTACACACCGGCCGTCTCATCCGTCCGCCGGAACTGTGCAATGGGAAGATGGGCCCCCGAATCATCTTCCCTGGTCCGGTTACAGTGGCAGGAGGCGGTCAAACCGACGCCCCCTCCTGTCCGTCCTCCGTTGGAATTCGTGACCTATCTCAGCTAACCTAAGCTAAGCTAAATATTCATACATATATGTGTTGTTGAAACATATATGTGTACCTAGCATACATACCTCAACAACTCTTGTATATATTTCGTACCGGATAATACAAATGAGCGCCTTTTATTTAGCGGCAATTCGTTGCATTAATTTAAAAACTACACAAGCAAAGTCGCAAGTAACTTTATGGGCCTCATTGTAATCTATAGTATTACTAACTAGTAAATCTAATTTTTGTACTCTATTACTCTATTAATGGAAAATTGTAAAACTGACAGCTTATTCAATAGTTTATTTATTTTGGGAAATAAAATAAAAGGAGTTCAAATAGATATAGGAAAATAAATGTTTACAGTCTTCAAATTTTAGGTTAAGTGACGTGTGATCTGGTTTAAATGGACGTAAGTATAATTAGATCACAGAATTTAGGTAAAGTTACTTACGATAGAATATAAAATGATTTATTGTTATTTTTTGTGTTCCAAAAGATTCTAGAGAATGCAATAATAATTACCATTATTGAAATAATCGGAAAAATTAGCTTACATACTTCAAAGAGTAAGTAGGTGTAAGTGCAAAGTAATCAAGATATTCTATCATGTTTATTTGTTTAAATTTATTCAGCAATATTCCAGTCATACATATGTAAATACTGAAGATATATTACTGTCCCAAAATACTCTTATTATGTAAATGTGAACATTTACGTAATAAGAATATGGTATATTTTATAGTCGATGTATTTTCAACGCAGGTTTGTTTATAAATTAGTTATAAAAGAAGATCAAAAATATATGTAGACATAATATGCAGACGATATTGTCCAACAGTACAGTCTGACACAAATAATATACCGGCCAAGTGACGGCCGGCCCATCTAATAATGCTGGCATTGACTTTATGAGCACAAGAATAAACGCGATTCCACGAATCATTATAATGAATCTTATTTTTTTATACCATAATAAAGAGAAGTGTTACAATAAGTTTGATATAGTTGTTAAAATTATAGATTTCATTTTATGATGCAAGTATAATATCTATAATTTAAATTTAAAAATATTGATCTATGTGGTGCTAAATATTTTATAGCTCATTTCGCTTTTGTTTTTGAGATTTTCAGTTTTACTGTTACCTACTGCGTCGGAAAAGATCGTAAACACGGGTGAAAACTAGATCTATCACATAATATTACAGTCGTATGTGGTTGTAATAAAACGGTTTTTTTTTATATTTAACAAACGATGAATACAACAACAATTGGTTGGTTTTATAGCAGTGATGATTTTTACATTATATATTTGGATTGATTTTTATAACATTGACATCATTCATGCAATTCATTCATCATTCATTCATGCATTCAAGCAAGTGTCGATGATAGATTTAATGCCTGTAAAGGAAGTACAAGATGGTGTGCAAGTACAGATGCAAAGAAATGGCGCTTATATGTAGACAGAAAATCTCAAATACTTACTTACTTATAATTACTTACCATATGTAGCATATATCTATACTAATATTATAAAGAGGTATAGTTTGTGAGTTTGTGACGTTATAAGGGGGTAATCTCAGGAACTACTGGTCCTATTTGGAAAATTCTTTATATAGCTCATTTATCAGGGAAGGTTATAAGCTATATATCATCACGCTAAGACCCATAGGAGCGAAGCAGCAATAAAGAATGTTGCAAAATCGGGGTATTTTTTTCCTTTTCAGAGCTTCCGCTGCGTTTTAGCGCAAAATAACTATTCCACGTTTACGTATTACCGCCCAACGAAGTGGGCACGGGTCGGCTAGTATATTATAAGGGACAATAACTATATACCATAAAAAATACCCATTTTAGGCGAACGTGTCGGATGAATATTTCATATACAAATTAATTTATAAACTTGATTGACTCATTAATTTTATTGATAAAAATACGATTACGGAGAAATTTTATAGGCTTATATAAATAATTAAAGAAAGTTACAACGTTATCTAAACATATCTCATTTTCTTAAAAATATTAATGACGTCACATGTTTCATTTTGAATAAATACATTTAAAATCATGTTTGTATATGATTAGATAATATTTAGTTAATCACAAAATACTACTAAATTCATTATAGAGGATAAATTTGTAACTGATGTGGTAAAATTATAACTTCTGAGTTACAGTGAACAAAGACTTTAAATTTAGTGTCTTGTAATTCTGTTTTAATCCAACCCACTCTAAGATATTAGTAAGCCTCCTTTTATGGGAAGGCATCTGCGTTCATTGTTGTTTTGGCGTGTTACTGGAATCTTGATGTCATCAACAGATTCTGCATATATACACAGGTATAACAACTACGTTTTATATATTTTATTGGTAGCGAGAGTCACAAATTAATCATTATTATATTGTAGTTGGAATTTGACTGGTTAATTAAGGAGTATATTTTTTAGGTATAAATTTTGTTATCCTTTTATTATTGTACACAAGTAGTACAAACACATGGCTTTCGGGTAAATTTGCTAAGTATTAGGTACTAATAGACTAAAACATAGTAATAGATTCTATCATGTAAAATTTCTCAGATTACTTCTCAGTGCTACTAGAGTTACCTAACTTTTAATTTCTGTATTATTTAAACCTGTTTAGCAATAAGTAATAAAATACATTTACATTTTTAGAAATGTCTGTCTATCTGTTTGTATGAACACGCATCACGGCTAAAATACTGGGTACACAATAAAACCTCAAACTTAAATATCTAAAACACTATTGTTATTTTAAGGGAAAGTTATTAAATAAAAAACACTTTAAATATACAAGTTCTTATGAATTTCATACTGGTTTATTTACTTTCAATATCTAATGATTGAAAATAATTACGTATAGTTATCACATACATTGAAACATCATGTAAGCATGTAACCATAAAAAATATTATGTCATAAATTTCATTACATAGTATAAAACAAAGTCCCCTACCGCGTCTGTCTGTCTGTCTGTTCGCGATAAACTCAAAAACTATTGAACGGATCTTAATGCGGTTTTAACCAGTGGATAAAGTGATTCACGAGAAACGTTTGAGTATATAATTTGTCCAGGATTTTTATATAATCAGGGCGGGACAACGTCTGCCAGGCCCGCTAGTATATACTAATTATATATTTATTGTAGCATGTTAGGAGTTACATGATTATAAATAGGAGAAAACAAACTATGTTGATTTATTGTAATATATTGCTATGGTAGTAAACGAGAGAATTTGGGAAGTGGTGAAAGTCGTATAGCTAATCCGAGGTGTGAATTTGATGTCCATATTAACTTAACGATGTTTGCTTGTATCATTTACGTCTTATACCATCGGGCCGTGACCTGAAGATTTGGTAGAGATAATCGATTTTCCACTTTAATTAATTTTTTTCTTAGATAAAATTGATTACGAAGAAATTTAAATTGATTTCGCCGATGAATTGATTGTTTTGAAACTTTAATTTATAGTAATAGAGTTCTCTGTTGATTATATCTTTGCGTTCGGAGAGATAGCGTTGATTTAATTATGGCATAATTGCCGCTAATTGGACCACTATGTGTTTAGAAATACTTCCTCATTTAACGTATTAACCGCTTATTATTAAAATGAATAAATAATAGCTGGTATTTGCTTTTTATCTTATTTATACGATACGATTGAGATTTAAAGAAAAGAATATTTAATACAAGACTTTACACAGCCAACCTCCTCGAATACATTAGTTCTATGATGTAATATTGAAGAGGTTCTACTTAGTTTTATTACATAGGTTACATTCTGGATACTTAACGTCACTAAAACTTAATTAAAAAAATGTAATTTTAATAAATCGGGCGTCAGCATGATCCATAGGATTTTAGCAAAACCTTTGGGTGAAGTTGCTTAAATACTACGAGAAATGAGTGAACGATGATTTTATAAAAGACTAGCGGCCCGACGGACGTTCTCCTGCCCTGATAATAATTTTTTTTTTTACAAATTATACACCTAAAAGTCTCTCATGAATCACTTTATCTACTGCTAAAACCGCATGAAAATCCGTTTAGTAGTTTTTGAGTTTATCACGACCGATACACCTACGTGACAGGAGACTTTGTTTTATAATATGTAATGAAGATGTATAAAAGATTTTAACGTTAGTATAATTAGGTTATGATGGCACGCCGCTATGACTACATTTCAAAGCTTCTAAACAATAAAAAAATATTATCACTACATTTTTTTTAACTAGATTTTTTTTTTCTTTTTTTAAAGTCATAACTGGCAAACGAACTAGTGGGTCACCTGATGTTCAGTGATCTTCACCGTCCATAGACACTAACAACACCAGGGGAGTCGAAAATGCGTGTGTTTGGGGAAAGGGAGTGAGGAGCGAGAGGAGAGGAGAAAGGAGGTGGGCCTCTGGCGCTCTCAATGACCAAACGAAACGCAACAATGCAAGCACTGTTACTTCACGTCGGTTTTCTATGAGTTGTTGGTACTACACCGGGCGAGCCGACGCATTCATGCTGAAACCAATAATAGTTTTAGCGTGGCTTTACCACTCATATATTCAAGAATAGGTACTCAATATTTATGTGGTTTGCGTCAATAATTTTATCTGCTAAGTTTTGTTTTGCATGCTGAAACAAACATTTACAAACACAGTAAATTATTGAAAATATTTATTGTATTTATTAAACTATGCAATTAATTATATTCGTAGCCTTATATTTATGGTCTCTGTTTATAAAACGATTAAAATTGATTAAAATTATTTCTAAGTTATATCTAGTATTAGGTATATTATTCTAGTAACTTGGCTAAATGCATTTATTTTACGCTTACAGGAAACTTCTACAGTGCAGAAATTGTCTCGGCTTTAGAATACCTCCATGCTAGGAATATTGTGTACAGAGATTTGAAACCGGAGAATTTGTTGCTCGCCAAAGATGGTCATTTGAAAATAACAGACTTCGGCTTCGCAAAGAAGTTAACTGATCGTACATGGACATTGTGTGGGACACCAGAGTACCTCGCGCCAGAAATAATACAGAGCAAAGGTCATAATAAAGCTGTTGACTGGTGGGCCTTGGGTATGTATCATTTATACCACTTCATTGTAGCGTTAATTGCTATTACTCTAATTTAATGAACTGTAAAACAACGGTTGCACAATGGCGTCAATCGACGACTGTTCTAACAAATATTTACAGTCCAAAAACAGCTTATAGTTTATTTAACGCGAAATCAACGAGAGGAAGCTAAGAAAACAATACAAACGTTTACTTTGTATTTTTGTTTACAAAATGATGATTGGATGAAACATATAACTTTGATCTCGGAAGATATCGGGCATAAAAATATTTAATGTAAAGGCCGACATCCTATGTTACGACGCTAGTTAGATTAGTTCTGTAATGACCGGATGAAGCTTGAAATGTTTATTAAATTACGTATATAAATTTTGCATTTTTTAAAAGTTACGCTGTTTCTAATCGTGTGTTATGTGAGAAACATACCGGAACCATGAACTCTTATAAGAAATCAATATTTACGCATCCAGCTACGGCTATTTACTATGTACCTAATTACGTATAATATAGAATATTTTGTTTCTTGAAAAAAGTAAATAAAATTATGTATATACGATTATGTAGGCGCTAGAGCCACGCTGTAGCTATTAGTATTTTCAGCATGAATGGGTCGGCTCGCTCGGGGTAGGACTACCCTTTCACAGAAAACCGACGTGTGGAATTGCGTGCGGAATGGAATTGCGGGGTGGTAGGGTTTTACAGCCCGACTGGGTCGCAACCACCATGTATATGGCGAAAAAGCCCGTCATAGTGATTCGCTTCTGCGGGTCGCGTTTCGGGATCAGCCTGCGCATATCCAGTTTTTCGCAGGCCGGCATGACAGCGGCGACCGTCGATGAATAGTGTATCACTCGGTGGTCGACATCGTTTTTGGATTGTACTGTGCTCACCATCAGGCATAGTGCAGTCATTTAGCCGTGCTACAATAATAAAAAAAAAGTGTAGTAACAGTGCTTGCATTGTTGCGTTTCGTTCGGTCAGTGAGAGCTTCGGAAGCCCACCTCCCTTCCCCCTCCCCTACCCCTATATACAGGCTGGCAACGCGTTTGCGACTCCCCTAGTTTTGTTACTGTCTATGGACGGTGGTGATCACTTAACAGCAGGTGATCCACCTGTTCGTTTGTCCCCTTTTGATATAAAAAATAAATAAAAATAATCAATCGATTAAAGAGATAGCAATAAATTTAAATGAGTAAAAAAATAATAAAGCACAATAAATGTTTCTGTTATGTCACACTTGACGATTATTTGTGAAATCCTACATATATACCTACATAGTAAACTATATATTAGTTTTTTAACGTAACACATTGTTCTATTATAGTAGATATAATCGTGTATTACGTTCTCTTGATCTATTTCGTACTATCGCACCATTTCAAAGGTAAACATTTGTACTGAGCTTTTTGTACTATAATAAAATGTGTGTAATCAATCACGAATCTCAGCTCTATAACGTGATCTTATTTAATTTGCCTCGTAAACTTACAACAGAAAAAATGCGGACAGATTACCATTAGTTTCAGTCAAGTATGCGTTTTTGCTGTAAACCGAATAAAACACCTGGTACTTGGATGAACGGGTAATTATCCGTAGGTGACAAAGATATTGTTATTTGTACAGTATTCATTCCGATATACATGTAATTTCGATTGTATGGTTCACAAATGTATATATGTATGAATAGCTTAGAATAGTTAGCTAGGACAGACGCGTCTTTTTCCAGGTAACAGCCCAGGCCGAGGTGTGCGTGCACCCTTGTGTATGTTACCTAAAACCCAAATCGGTTGTGTGCCTTAAGCGCCAACCTTAGTAGTCCGGTGAAGCTGTGAAGACCCTGCCGGGTCAATAGCGTAGTCAGTTCGAGGAATAAAAATGTTATTTGTACACATTTAAAATTAGATTAATTTCATTGCATTAGTGACATTTTTAAATTTTCTCTTTTACTTAATAGTTAATGGTAAAAGAAAGAACAAAAATGGTAAAATATCTATTTCATGATAGGTAATTCAGATTACTAGTTGTTGCCCAATAACCGAAATTCGACTACAAGAATGAGTACTAATCTGTAATACACATATAATCTGTATTCCTTTTTGTATTTTTTTATGTAAATGATCATACTGTATTGAGTATTGCCTACATTTTATAGATAGTATATGTAAGCAGCGTGACGTATGACGAATAGAGACAAATAAATAAAAGCATCGCCTCGTCGTTGCCATATACTATATAAAAAATGATTGTTTTCAATTTACTATATTCATAACATTAAAGCTATTGAGTAGATAACAATGATAAAAAGGTTGACAGAAGAAAAAGGTGCTGGAACTGTTTTTTCATCGCCTATTTCTACATAGATGTAATATAATATTTCTATCCAAACCAATGACATTTTATATCTGTACATGTAACAACAATATTATATACGATTTATATACGAGCAAATCTAAGGAGAAAATTAGACTTTCTAATTTACATTATTAAAATTTGGGTTTACAAAGTGAAGACGATATTTCTACATAACTGCTGTCGTCACTTTGCTATTGCGAAATACATATTACGATGCTTAAATTAATATTAATATAATAATATAAATAAATAAAATAATAAAATAAATTAAATTTAAAAACGCGACATTATAATAATGTTACTTCACTTCAGTAATTAATAATAATACAGAGTTATTAGAGTAGTGTTGTGCTTGAATTGATGAGAAAACACCTGTATAATAAACGTTTGATATTCTTTACCAACACTATTCAAGAATTTCAACTATTAAAATTTGTCTCTCTGTGCCAATTCTCAAATATTATACGCTTCAGTTGTTTATTAGAACACCGCTTACTTATCTTAATATACGCTGTAGTCTCTTCGTAATTGGCACACAGCTCTTAAGACAATGAAAATGCATATTATTAAATCTATCTATGATCCCTACATGCTATATTAATTATACAGTTATTTAATGTTCTATAAGGTTTCTATTAAGTAATTTTTCTATTCGACTTAAAATATCCTATTAATGTAAATAAATAAATATACAGTGTGGCAAATATTTAAACATATTTAAAAATGAGCCATAACTAAGAGTCTATATTAATATTATAAAAGGTAACGTTTGTGACGTTGTAGGGGGTAATCTCAAGAACTACTGGTCCGATTTAAAAAATTATTTCAGTATTATATAGCTTATTTATCTAGGAAGGTTATAAGGTTATCCTTTTTTATATCTTAGGAGGCAAACGGACACGAGGGTCACTTGATGTTAAGTGATCACCAGCGTCCATAGTCACTTACAACACCAGGGGAGTCGCAAGTGCGTTGCCAACCTGTCTTAGGGGAGAGGTGGAGTAAGGGAAGGGGGAAGGGGAGGGGAGGTGTCCTCCGGTGCTCTCACTGACCGAACGAGACGCAACAATACAAGCACTGTTACTTCACGTCGGTTTTCTGTGAGAGGGTGGTACTACTCCGGACGAGCCGACCCATTCATTATGAAACCATTAATAGCTTCAGCGTAGCTCTACCACCGTTATCATCACGCTAAGACCAATAGGAGCGAAACGCCAATGAAGAATATTTCAAAATCGGTGTATTTGCCTCTTGTGAGCTTCCACTGCGTTAGTCGCGAAGTCGCGGGCAGAGGCTAGTGCTTTATATGAATAAAGCCACAAATTATTTAGAATATACAGACGTTTATAAGTAGAATTAATTAGCTCGTCTGGTTGAGAGATAATATCACTGTACTAACAATATAATCCAAGTATGTCCAAAACGACAATCGATACAGTGGAAGTTCGTAGCGAATTGAAATTTATAGTATGATAATTATTCAAATAAAGTGTAACCATTCGACAATTCATTTCAATTTCATTCAATTCAAATGCAGATACACTGTGTAATTTAATTATATAGAACTAGATTTAGAAAGTAAAATTAAATAGAAATGCTGTATAAATTGAAAATGTATCAATTAATACTATATTATGTACACTTGGACCATGTTGTAAAAGATGTATACTTTTGTTTTGCTGAATTTGTATGAATTTTATAGATGAAACATTTATTGCACGTAAAAATCATGAAATTGTCATCGGTAGACACTGATGCGAACGCTTTAGTGCCAATAAATAGCGCTGTTATCATCTAATAATTCGCATCATTAATTACTTACTATCATATATACTATAGGATATTTTCTGTAGTTGGTAGAGCCACCATGAAGTTATTACAGGTTTCAGTATAAATGGGTCGGTTCACCCGGGGTAGTACCACCCTCTCATAGAAAACCGACATGAAGTAACGTGAGAGCGCCGGAGGCCCACCTCCTTTTTCCCCTTCCCCTAAACACAGGCTGGCAACGCACTTGCGAATCTCCTGATGTTGCAAGTGTCTATGGACGGTAGTGGTCACTTAACATCAGGAGACCCGCCTGTTCGTTTACCTCCTATGATATATTTAAACAAACATATATATATGTATACACATACATATATAGTAATATACTCTTCAAGCTTATGTTGTGAATAAGTTTAAGTTCTGCAATAATTAATCTTATGGATTATTCTAGTATATTATGATAGAAATTTAATAACAATGATTGATTAATTTTCAGGAGTTCTTATTTACGAGATGTTGGTCGGATATCCACCGTTTTATGATGACAATCCATTTGGTATTTACGAAAAAATCCTCAACGGGCGAGTGGAGTGGCCACGGCATCTGGACCCTGTCGCTAAGGACATAATCAAGAAACTATTAGTGCAAGATCGAACTAAAAGGCTTGGAAATATGAAGGTGATTCTAATTATATTTTGTATCATATAATGTAACTTTACTATCAGCTTAGATTTTAAACCGCAAAATTGAATTCTACTATTAATTTAGTCTAAAAAGACGTCTAGTTTGTTCAGATGTCGATCAAGAACATGTTTACGAAAGATATATTTCATAGACTTTATACATAACTAGCAAACTATGAAGTGTTTAAAGGGTTTTGAAGCTAACAGAGTAATATGTTAAGTTTTTATTTAATCTGTACCAATACTATAAAGATCAAGAGATTGCTTGTATTACGGTTTTCTGGATGGACTAATTTCTGTTAGTAATAGTCCAATTTAAGAAAAAGTTTTGCATTTTGTATCCTATTTATTTAAAAAAAATACACATAATCTAATATCATGTTAGCAGTAGCAGTATTTAGCAGTAGGATAATTACCATAAACCGAGGTTGGTAAGTTCATTAAACCAGAACAAAGTAAAAGAGCGGAGGGGTCGTATGGCATGAAGTTAGGGCCGAAGTGTAAATGTCTATGTCAGCGCGATATTACGCTGAGCGGCTCGATCGCACTGTTAGCTCTCATTGCAATAATCCTTTGTTATATAGAATTTATTTCAGCATACTTAAAAACTTTTATTAAATTGCCGTTGTGAGCGTGTTATGCAAAAGCTACTATATAGCTTTTAATTCTTTATTGTTTTACAACTTAAACACTTCTCCTTATCATAACAAAATATCAAGATATCTTTGTTTTTATTTTTTCACATTTTTTTAAACTAATTTAAGAAACTAGAGAAACTAAAGAATTTTTCTAAGCGAAGTATATTGTTGTTCTAATTCTTTTATGTACATAAACATGGATGAACTCGTGGGTAACAACTAGTGTTTAATAAATTGCTTTCCGGCCGTATTGATCACGTGTTTTTACGCGTGTGGGACATGTTTTTAAACAATCTACGAAATTAGAACAGTTTCTTTTAGTCGGTGTCTGTTGTGTATTTTGGCTTCATTTAATGACTTTCTTATGTCATGTGTTTTATTTTTTTAAACTTAATTACTATCTTGCCGGCATATATTCTGAGCTGTGATCGGAATAGGTACAGTTTATTTAGCTAAATATCGGAGACGTAAGTAATTCTGAGTGAAAATAAATCTCAACACTCAGAATGAATTCGTATATTGTTAATAACAAGTTATCATTTTTTCTAAGGTTCCGTATTGAAATTTTAATGAGTCTTGTTTTTTATCTGTTTTACATAGGTAAAGGAAATCTTGAAAGTTCGTTGGTTTTTTGTTTATTTATTTTGGTTGGTAAAATAAAACTTATGTTTGAAATTCATATATGGTAGACAGTATATTGTATTTAGCTCAATTAACGGCGATTCATATTATTTGTATATGCGGTTTTTATACAGAAATTTATATAAATTATCTGTTTGATTTGATTCTGCAGTTACTCCTTGTTATCTCTTTTACTGAATGAATGTGTGAAAAAGAAAGAACTGTCGTTCCTGTTTCGATGATTTTGGAATTACGGTTTTTAAATTTTTCAAGATGTTATTGGCCTATATAGTGCGGAACTCTAAAAACGCAATAAGATTCTTCGAAATGATAATATGTTAGGAATATTATTCATCGTGCAATAAATAATATGTAATTCTTTAAATTCCGGAAGGAAATCGTCATGACCGTCATTCTAGGAGTTTACGAGAGAGGTATTATTCACTTTATTCTCTCTCACTGTTACTTGAAATTTAGATACAAATATTAAGTATGAGGTTTCTTATTCATTTATGTAATTTTTTTTCTAATATTAGGTAACGTAAAATGGAAAATAATAGGGAAAAAAGTTGTTGTACATAATTAGCTATGTAAATTTTATTTTGTAAAAAATTGTTTTTAACGTTCGCGAGTAATTATTACCTCATTATACGTTTATATGCGCGTTTGTTATGTAATAACATCTCATAGTGTAACTACAGTTTGCTTTGAAACATTACAAGCCAATATTAGAATCATGGCTATGTTTAAACGCTGCTAAATTCCTCTAGACATACCTAGGTCTGTTTATGTATGCTAGCTTTCTGAAAATAATTATTAAGCCTTGCGCTTGACCTGTCCGTGAAATAAAATGAGTTCTATGCATTGTTTGTTAAAAAAAACAGAAAAATTAATATTCAATTTTAAACATTCCAAATTTCGTATGTAAAATATAGGTATAACGCAATGTATCTGTTGAAATATTCATCGGATTCCTTTATTTATAGTTACTTGGAATGCCTGTAGGAACGTCAATATTATGGGAGTGTTGTGATAAAGAGTTCCAGTATTATGTCAAGCTGGTTTTGATGTTAAAAGGCTTATAGTGATTGTAACAACAGCATCCATGTACACCAATACATTCGCTAAAAATAATTGTAACTCTAATGTGTTTTGTGAAGAGATAAATATTCGAATAATAAATATTTATACTCACCTTTTGAGGTTTTAAAGCTACAAAAAATATTTGATATATGTTTGTAGTTATTAAATTATGAATAGTATTCACTAAAATAACAGTAATAAAGTATTGCTCATTAATCGAGGATATAGTAGCAATACAACGAATATGTAAGTATTTATTAAGTATTTATTAACCAGTAAATCAATTTAAATAATATTTGATCATACTAAATCGATAACAGTAAATCTTCGATCACATATATAACAATCAATGTTTCGTAAAAGCACTCGTACAGTGTGATCATGAAGACGGTGCACAAAAGATATTTTATTTATCTTTGAAGTTGGCTGTCCTCCAGCCGATTCCATATATAACTTCTAATCTAATAAGTACACGTGTAAGATTTTTTTTTCAATTTTTAGTTCCATTTTAATACGCTATGGGATTATTATTTAATTTATATAGTTTCATCCCAAAGATAATATATCTTTATAAGAAACTAAGTGGCCGCCTCGGTTTCGCACGGGAGTATTAACAAATAAATTGAAACCAAAATCTTCCCTTTGCACTACAATCATTTAATGCAATAAAATGCCAACTGAACAGTTGAACAGGTTGACTCTGTCTATATTTATTAAGGTCTTCTTTATTATCTTCTGTCTTACCAAGTCATTAACTTTTTTATATGGTAATCTTTAACCAAAAATTTTCACTTTTCCGTAGGTTTTTTTATCATTTTCTTTTATACAAAGCTTATTCTGGCAATTGCTAACATAACGAAAACTAGATACACGTATAGATAGGTACAGCCGTTCAGAAATAATACTCGTAGGTACATATATTCGGCGATTGATCTTTATTTATATAGATAAGTTTATTTATTTGCACACTCTCCATATATACTAGCAAGTATATTTCACGCTGCTATTCTAGTATAATAAAGCTCTGTTTTCTTGATACAAAATTGTAGATCGCCGGTAAAACCGATATGCAGGCCGGCATGACAGCGACGACCGCCGGAGGAGGGCTCTCGGTATCTCTCGGTGGTCGCCGTAGTTTTCGGATTGTACTGTGCTTACCATCAGCTACAGTGCAATCACTTTGCCGTGCTATAATAAAAAAATCGAACTCAAGTACTAACGAATGTTTCGAAATTCATGTACATTTACTAATTTAAATTGGTAACACTATCGGCTGACGGTGAAGGAAAACATCGTGAGGAAACCTGAACCTGAGAAATGTTCTTGTAGTACCACCGTATGTGGGAAAACATATAACTGTGGATTTCTCAAACTTTGAAATCACCAATACGTCGTGGGCTGGCGTGATGATTACGCCCATACCTTCCTTCAGGAAGAGGCTTATGGCCCTGCAGCGGGTCACTTACAGGCTGATGATGTTGATCAGTCGGGATTACTTGTTAATTGTAGAATGTTATTGAAGTAAAAAAAAATTAATGGTGGTAGAGCCACGCTGAAACTATTACTGGTTTCAGCATGAATGGGTCGGCTCGCTCGGGGTAGTACCACCCTCTCATAGAAAACCGACGTGAAGTAACAGTGCTTGCATTGTTGCGTTTCGTTCGGTCAGTGAGAGCGTCGGAGGCCCACCTCCCCTCTCCACTCTCCTCTCCCTCTACCTTCCCTAACCTTTCCCCCCAAAGGGTGGCAATGCATTTGCGACTCCTCTGGTGGTTTTAGTGTCCATGGACGGTGGTGATCACTCAACAGCAGGTGACCAACCTGTTCGTTTGCCACATAAAAAAAGTAAAAGTCCTTATGGCACGGAAGGGAAATGTTTTGTATGTGTATGTATGTATGTATTTATGTATGTGTAAGTATGTATCAGTGTATGCCTGGATTTAATAGTATATCACAATGAGTAAATGTATAGTAAAGTGTTTATACTACGGGACTTCGTATAGTATATAGTTTATGAGAATATAATATATTCTCATATAATTTAATACATATAGGCCAACCAAGTTTTACGTCCTCCGCGTGTATACACAGATACACGTAATCTTGTTTTTTTTTACTTTACTAAAATTTATTGTATATTTTTGAAAGAAGAAAAAAAGGTTAATATCTATTAGAATAGCGAATTTTATATTTAACACGATTACTTATATTTCACAAATATGTGGCGTAAATAAGTATTGTAATTCTGTAACGTATTACTTATCACAAGTGCTGCTTTGTAACCGGTTGTTGGTTGCTATGCGTAATAATGGTCTACTTAACAAGGAATAGGTAAATAAACGTTATGCTCGGCTTCATTGCGTTGATAAAATCGATTAAACTGCCAGCGGGTTATATTGCATAATCGTTATATCCGGGCGTTCACTTTTGTAACTTCTAAACTAGTTTTATGTACCTAATTACATCGATTTTCATATTCAATGAATTAAAAATTGATTAATTAAGTACAATCGGTTTCCATTTTTATATTTAGGTGCATTATTCTGTTATTAGTAACGAAGAACAAAGACATGTATATACGAATGATATTTTTCAAACGATATTTCAGATATATAATCAATTAAGATTACTATTGTATTCCGGGAAATCTGTAGGTATACGTAAAAAATGTCAAATGATCACGTCAATAGTCAGATATTATAAGTCAGAGAGACGTCTAAATCTAATTTTAACGCGAGAAATCGGTATTCAACATACTCGATAAAAAGTCGGGAATCTATATATAATTAATTAAAATCACGATAGTATACCGGGGAATCCATATCCGTAAAAAAATATCGTATTGTCACATCAATAGTCAGATATTGTAAGTCACAAAGACGTCTAAACCCAATTTTAACGCGAGAAATCGGTATTCAACATACTCGATAAAGAGTCGGGCATCTATCACACGGGAAATGTATTTTTAAACGGCCGTTGCAGTCGGTGGTGGTTTTCACCGAGCTTTTTGCCGTGATGTCGCGGAGATGTTTAGAAAGCCATCAGTCAGGTGACAGCTGCCGCGCGGTGCCGCGCCACCGGCGACATTAAACGGGCACGCTATACAACCTGACTTATGCATTTACGTAAATGCGCCATATTAGAATGATCTAGAAAACATTTTCTTTCTAGCTTTGAACTATACAGTCAAGCAGTTTCATGCCAGTAGGTAATTTAATCAACAATAATTAGTTATTACAGATAAGATAACGTTAATATTAATAAACTGTAAGAGACATACACAGACAATTATAATGGCGTATTTTATCATATTTCTATAAATATGTAAGAGTAACAATTTAAACAACAAAGATAAAGTATGAAGTTAGAAATAACTATTATGGATTAAAATCATTGTAGATTTATAAATATTTGTCTTTTAAATGTGTAATGTGAGATGATAATATCTAAATAATTTTTCTTGGCAAGGGTATTATTATATATTCTGGTAAATTTAGAAATAGACGAGTTAAAACCAAGGTTAGATAATATAATATTCACAATGATAATTTGAAAATAATAATTTCAATAAAACATCTATATATATATATATATATATATATATGCAATGGTAAATTAATCTGTAATTAGTTAGTTAACTCAAAACAAATCCACCGTACTATTAAGTATTCTGTGCTGAAAAGGTAGAGCTGTTATCTTCCAATAAAATTGTAATGGATTTATGTGGTAAGGTTGAGAATTTTGGCGATAACTTGAGAGAATCTATTAAACAATTCTTACATATAATTAACATAAAAAGCGTCTTTGTATGTTTTTCAACTGTTTCTCAAACTTATATGAGATAAGATTACGGGCGGGCGAATCGTAAGTGAGGAAGTTTATTTATAACGAACGATACGACGATTTGTTTGGCTACTAGATAGTAGCCACAAGAGCCTTCGTAACGTATACGTAAACGTATCCCTCTAGATAGAGGGATACGTTTATTAACACAATAAGTTAATAAATAAATGTAGGATACTAAATTAGTAAATGCACACATAAAAGTATACTGGAATATATGCTTAAATTAAACTTCAGCACGGCAGTAAACTTTTCTGTAATGATTTATTGTCTTCTCAGAAAAAGAAGGAAGCAGTTAATCTAAATAATGTATTTTGTTTATGAAACTAAAAACTGCCTCTACATGTTTTTACAGTACATATCTCACTGGTGGCATGATTTTTTGTTGGAAAATTTATTACTAACATAACTATATGTATTATGTGATAGTAAATTGTAACGTTTACTATGTATTTCTGGATGGTGGCACATTAATGCTTATGCAATCTTTTTGTATCCATAGGAACGTTTTTAAATTAAAGCAATTTTATTTAAACGTAGTCCGGTGAAGCTGTGTGGACCCTGCCAGGTCAATAGCGTAGTCAGTTCGAGAATTAAAAAAAATTATTTAAGTATATATCTTACTGATTATCGAGGAATTATACGATGATTCAAATCAGTGTAGTGCCGGTGGCCTGTTTCGCATTCGTCAAGCTATAATAAAAATATATTTCATGCGTTGTTTTGATATTAAAATTAAGAGTTTACGGGGTTCCTGCAACTCTATAGACAAAGTATTCTCTGACAAGTTATTTTCAATGTAGTAAATATCTATATGTATATTTATATATACAATTATATTGTAATTAAAATATTTATGATATATTATTAATGCTGATTTTTGTGTTGTATTTCATAGAGCTTATTGTTGTTTCAGTGCGGTACGGAAGACGTAAAGCGACACAGGTGGTTCAAACATTTGGATTGGGCTGATGTATTCTTGAAAAAGTTACAGGTATTTACTTTATTATATAATTTACTCGGTCACTACATCAAGACGTATGTTTTACTATAGAACTAAAATGCACTGATCAGGTTTCGAAGTAAGGTTTCTCGAAGTAAATTACTGACTATTTTGTTTTCTTTCTTTATTGTTTAGTAGCTGATGAGATATACGTAAATATACATTGCTCATAAAGTGTTTTTGTCAACAATGTTATCCGCTTACTCTCCCTCTCCTGCGCATTACACCACCTGTCCCATTTCACACATCGCGGAATGCATAGTGAATAAGAAAATCGTATATTTTAAGCTTTTAATAACTTTATATAGAACTAGCCGACCCGTGCCCACTTCGTTGGGCGGTAATACGTAAGCGTGGAATGGTTATTTTGCGCTAAGACGCAGCGGAAGCTCTGAAAAGGAAAAAATACCACGATTTTGCAACATTCTTCATTGCTGCTCCGCTCCTATGAGTCTTAGCGTGATGATATATAACCTATAACCTTCCCCGATAAATAAGCTATATAACACTGAATATATAACTATATAACAAGAATTTTCCAAATCGGACCAGTAGTTCCTGAGATTACCCCTTACAACGTCACAAACTCACAAACTCTACCTCTTTATAATATTAGTATAGATAACAATATCGTGATATATTTTTAGATAATTACTGAATATCAAAGAGGTGAAATTAAAAAAAAAAGAAACTATCCAGTCATTTTTACATAAAAATACAAGATGCACAGTCTCGAATAAGAGTAACACTCAAAACCGTCCCCAAAAACTCAGCGATATACCTAAGTAGTTATAGTTATAATATAAACTTATGTTTTTACAAATTCAATCTTACGGGAATTATTGAAAGTTGGTTTTACAAAGAAGTGGACAAAAAGTCCAAAGACGAGAGTAACGAGAGTACTATTTGAAATGAGCTTAGAATTCACAATTGTGCACACATGTTATGCGAACGGGTTGGAGACGTTGACTATGCATCTTGTGTTTTTATATATCAATGTATCCAGTACTTTTACACAATGTGGTGCATCTTGGGTTTTATATATCAATGTATCCAGTACTTTTACACAATGTGGTGCATATTGAGTTTTTATATATCAATGTATACAGTACTTTTAAACAATTTGCGCGTACAACGGCAGACCTCTAACATTTTTTGATACAGACATATTTTTGTCTTTGAATTACAGAATGGTCTGCTTGATATATGATGGTGTTGAGAAACATTTTTTATACTTAAATAAAAATTGAAATTGAAACAGGGGAAGGCTGATATTATGAATGAAATAGTTAATCTATATTGTGAAGTTACATTTTTTTAATTAATTAATAATATTTTTTTATATTTCACAGCCTCCTATATTGCCATCGGTGTCATACGAAGGTGATACGTCAAACTTTGATGAATACCCCGAGACGGATTGGAAATCCGTCCGCTCACTCGACCCGGACGAATTAAAACTGTTTGCCAACTTTTGATCGTAAGATTTAGTGTTCCAATGGGTAAATTAATTAATAGGTAGGCAATTATCTCTGAAGTTATGCTAAGTATTAAACTAACCTTGGTACATACATAGTTACACAGCAAAATTATCATAATGGTAACATTGTACTTACAGGCCTCGCCAAACATTTTGACCGCTCTGAATATAGCTGCGAATAACACAAATTTAGGTATATATACGTATTAGGTTATATGTGTAACATCGAGACAAGTTAAGGATAAATTAGTTCCAATCTTAAATCCCTAGAATAATATTTTAATTTTATTTCATATGAAACACTTGACAATATTATCCGCAAGACCGAACTAACAGCTATATTCAGAGCGGCCAATAAGATTTACGAGGACTATATCTACGTGAAATCTGCCGATGAATTGGACTGTGCTTTTTTATGAAGGTAAAAGATATGTTTACTGTTTAAACAAAAAGCCGTCCATCATTTACGTACAGTAAGACTGTAGTTCCTGTCATTTTAATGCATATTGTTAAAAATATTTGCTTGTCACTTATGATACTTAATTTTGAGATTTGTCAATAATATGTCTTATTGAATTTCATATTCAGTTTAATTTTAGAATCCCTTACTATGTGTTGTTACATTTTATGTACGCATTTAAGAAAGACAACAGTTCTAATTGTGTACTAATATTCAGTGTTAAGGTTGTATTGCCATTTCTATAAAAAAAAATCTTTGCACGTTTTTACCCTGTGGTAATTTAGTTGAATGTACATATTTTTCTAAGATATAATTAAAGTTGCGTAATAATTCCAATGCTTTTAGTGCAAATATTAGTTGTTAAGTAGTTAATTAGTAAGTTTGTCGGACTCGACAACCAAAGTTTGTGATTGAAAAACTATACCTAATACTTTCATAATATTTTAATGTTATTAAATTATTATTTTAATTTTAACAAAAGGTATTCAGATAAGATTTTAAATATGTGTATACTTAATTATTCTTAAGGGTCCTAAATCACGCATAAACGTTTCGTTTTGTTATAACTGGTTACAATATAATAAATTGGTATCTCAAATTAGATTTATGCGTTATAAAATTGAGAAATAATAAGTTACTCATTAGTTGATTGTTCAAAAATCTTCATGATTTTACTTTTATACTGAGTTGTCCATATTGAGGTTAACTGGAGTTAAAATTTTAAGTGTTCAATTGTTATAATTATTGTTTTTCAAAAAATGGTTTGTTGAAATCGGTTCCATTCTTTGATATACAAAAACCCAAGATGCACACTTAACGTCGCACAGCCGGCAGACAAAAATGAGTGCATAATTTTGGATTATGTAAAAACAGCTTTCATTCACGTAAGGTTGAATTTGCAAAATCATAAGTTTATCGCATAACTATAACCGCGTATGTATATTGGGGAGTTTTAGCTGCCGGGTTTGAGCGCTACTATTATTCGAGACTGTGTGTCTTGGGTTTTTATATGTCAATGGTTCCATTATCTGCTTTTGATCTCAAGGAGTTCAATTAATGTTTTGCTTAAATTAATATTGTTTGGTTGCTTTTCGAGACCTTTTTCAGTAGTTTGAGTTATAAGTATTATGCGTTTTAATTAACAAGTATAATTTAATATGGATTATTCATAAAAAAAACATTATAATTTTGTAATATACTATAAGTTATATAATATTATTAAAACAGAACTCCGTAATGTTATTATTATCAGTAAAAAAATAATAATAATAATTGTATCCAAACAGCAGGGTTGTAGGTAAAACGTAAAGTTTAACATAATGTTAGCAAATATATAAAAATAAACATGTTTCAGAATAAATCTTGTGTTAATTTCACGACTGACACTCGAAAAAATAAGCCTATATATTACATATATAACACCTATTGATCTGCAAAGTATATATATTTTTTCATAGTAAAATAAAGCATAATATATTAGAAAAAGAGCTTTGAAATAAATGATTTTTAAGCTTTAGTGTAAACATAGAATGGAAATAGTTATAACGTTAACAAAGGAAGAAATGTGTATTTATTTGAACAGATCTAATAAATGTGCTGTGAAAATGAATGTTTGTGAGAATGAAAATGTGGGGAAAGGGTGTTGAATTCGAACCGAGAAACGTTAACACGGTTGCTACATTTCAATCAGGATATTTAATACTAGCTGTTACCTGCGGCAGCGCACGCGCTTTTTTAAAATGTACATTACAGAGATGCTTTTTCAAAAACATTTGTAAGTACAACACGCACGCAATCTACTGTAAACATGTAACGTGTACATTAGATATGTGAATAATAACAGTGTATCGAATGTAATAAGATTTATCATCAGCAACATACCTGGAACTTTAACCTACAATATCACCCTCAGTGCTCACTTAGACTATATAAGAAAGTAATTAAAATTTTAAGCTAAACATTATCGAACAATATGTGTCAAATCTTTTATTATATATATAAAAAGCCCGTATTATCGATATAATTAAGTTAGTCTTATACGTTGTTATAATCACTGAGTTATGTAGACGCAAGTGCGGTAAATAAAACAAAATGGCTACCAAATTGATCAAAAAGATAATATAATTTAAATTACATACAAACATATGACTTTAAATCATGTAAATTTTTCTTGAAGTCCAGGAAACGTCTCACGGTTTTTTTTTTTTACAATAAACAACATATGTTTGATAAATTTCACACGAACGAATGCAGGGTAACAGTTCAACAAATAAAATAGAATATGTCAACCGCTATAATTTCGGATATCTGCCAGTAAAATTCCTGTTAAGATAGGTCCAGCCGTTTCGGACATAACCCGGAACAAAGAAACAGACTGACAAAATATAATAGTATAAAATATCGACAAGATTTAAAAACATACAGCGCCGGATACCCAACTCCCCTCCTCCCTCCTCATTTCCCCACTCCTCCGTCTGCCAAAACACAGGCTGGGAACGCACTTGAGACTCTTCTGGTGCTGCAAATGTCTATGGACGGTGGTGATCACTTAACATTAGGTGACCCACCTGTTCGTTTGCCTACTATGGTATAAAAAAATAGCAAGAGTATTGAATTTATTTTAAGGTAACTTGTGATAAAACTTTCTTAGGACATCGAAGCCATTTTTAACTGCACGTTGTAGAACTGTAAGAAGCTGGTTTTTGCTGTCACAAGGACTGCACTATCTCGGTCGAGGCGGCCTTCCTATTAGCCAGATCAGCACCCAGGGACCTGGAAGCCATAGCTTACGCGTTACTGCATGAGAGACGCGTGGAAGCGTTGGAGCATGGAGAGCGTCTCGCGCCTCGTAAAATTGAGGAACTGAGGTCGCAGCTCTACCAGGACCTGATGCTGGAGGAGTGGTGTGACCGGGCTCGAGCGTGGCGACGGTGGAAGGCGTTCAGTCTGTATTGACCCAATGGCTGATCAGGTGGCACAGCACGTTGACTTAACTTGACCATATTGGCGGAGCATAATCGGGATAGGTCCGTATATACGTAAAATACAATATTTTAAAAGAGCTTAAATTAACAAAAGGTTTTGCGAATCTGCAAATGAAATCAACCATTTTTAAAGTTTTCTCGCGTATGTAATCGTAATGATACGTACAGAGCAGTTTAGTATCCATCATCACCCCCAAATCTCGAATAACAGAAACTTTCTATACTGGTAATGTATTAAGTGTATAAGAATAATTTATAGGTTGATGTCTTCTAGTGCATGTTATAATATTACGTTTCTTTACATTTTAATGTAGATTGTTAAGATTGCTATAGTCACAAAATCACGAAATTTCATCCTATAACGTGGGGTAATTACGTCACGGCACGTAAATAGTGCGAATAATACTGAATGTCTTCATGCCATCGGCGTACATCGTATCTAGTGGAGGAAAAGCAACAGGATTTGACGTAGACATAGATATTGAAAAATAGTGGACCTAAATGTGAACCTTGTGGTATACCAGAGGAAAAAAATTGAAAGCCAGATATGAATGTACCTATCCGAACCGCTTGATTTCTATTATGTATATATGATTTTAGCCACCTTAAGTGGTGATACCATGTATACCTATCTTGGTAAGCTTAAGCAAGATAATGTCGTGACTGACAAGATCAAAACATTTAGATTAACCTGTATAGAGGTATGAGGTCCACCTGATAACCTCGATTCATATCCTCGTAATTTGAAAAGGTCGCATACAATTGATTTCCGTTTCAGAAACCCGTGCTATTCCGATGGAATAGACAAAGAAATTGTGTTTTTTTATAGGATTGTGTACGAATAACGAACGAGGTAATGGCGAAAGCGAGGTAGTAGGGTTTTACAGACTGACTGGGTTGTAACTACCATGTATATGGCGAACAAGCCCGTCATAGTGATTCGCTTCTGCGGGTCGCGTTTCGGGATCAGCCTGTGCATATCCAGCTTTTCAACGGCCGGCGTGACAGCGGTCACTCGGTGGTTGCTAGAGTTTTTGGATTGTACTATGCTTACCATCAGGCATAGTGCTGTCATTTTGCCGTGCTACGATAAAAAAAAAGAACTTTGCAAATAACTTACTAAAAATAGATAATATCGATACTGACCGATAATTCTCCACGCTATTCCTAGAATTACATTTATATATAGGTACCGTATAAGCTTTCTTCTATTTAATAGGAAAGATATCTGATACTTAAGGACATTTAAAGCCGTTATAGGATTAAGAACGCTAAAGAGTTGATGCGTTTTTTATACAGCAGGGAGGTATTTTATCAGGGTCGGAACCTTTGTTTCTATCAATTCTACGAATACCTCTTTCCACCTCTGCTTCGGTTGAGCTCAAGTGATCAATGTTACTCAAAGATCAGCCCTTCAATTGTCTACTCACGTTTGTGGTATATCGTAGATATGCTTTAAAAAAATTCCGATATACCGATATCCGAAATGTGGATATAATATTCGACAGTCTCATCACTACAGTCGTACCCATTTTTTGGGGTGCTATTTGAATTGAAGTCCATTTAATAATGCTTCAAAGAAATAATGCAAAGTGATATATCAGAAATCTATAGAAATTCGTGGGTAATTGCAAATGTTGAGATCTCACCAACTTTGTTAATATAAGTATAGGCGCTTTTATTTATGGAGAGGCTATGGTAAAAAAAGTCCACATATTCAGTAAATGTGGTAAGACAAAATAAGCCATTTAATTGAACTTTTGGTATACATAATAAATAGGACATTGTCGTAACTTAGTCGATATATTTTACGCAGTTTGGTGGCAGTAGTGGCTTTATTATGTTATTCTCGAAATATAATGTGAAAGATGGCACTATATTATAGGTTCCCTTCCTTGTTAGATTAAAAACTCGAATAGTTTTGAATATGTAATCTTATTTTACACAATATACTATCTGCAATAAAATTGTGTGTTAGATATCTATATATACGTAGATATATCTATATATTTACGCGTTATTTATTAATTGGTCGGATGCTATGTTGTTTGTATTATCACCACTCCAAATTATCTTTAACGCATTACAAGCTTCGGCAAAATGATATAAGAGCTGATAACGATTATACGTTTCATGTATAGTACTTGATACTGTTAAGTAAAATTGAGTTTATTTGATTTGACCTAAATTTTATTTTATAAGTGCAATACCGCTGAAGAACTTTGAGTATTGATAAAATATACTCAAGTGTCAACAGTGACCGTTGAACGTGGCATCTACCCTGCAATGTGATATTGCTCCGAGAGTCATATGTAATTAGACATATGCATATTGCAGATGTTGAAAGCAAACGCTCCAAAACTAATGACAACATGGTTTTTAACAATTTTTGTTTTAAACATTTATTTATTAGCAATAACTAAAATAATTTGATTAGGTGTAATAAAACGATATATGATGATAAGTTTTTTATTACATAATAACTATAGAAGAGTGCCTAATCATCGCTGCCCAATTTTTGAATTTTCTTATATAATCTCCACAAGTATATACAAGTGTCGCACACCGTTACACTCGTCGTGGTCTGCGCCACACGGACAGATGAAAATTCTACAGATTCAAATCTCACAATTCATGACAAACCTGAAAAAGATAAATTTTAGACGAATTTCGTAGTTTATAATTATTCCAAATTTAATTTTTAAAAACCCCCGTCGCACCCGCTCGAATAGTCGAAGGACGTTTCCGGGATCTGTAAAAAATCAAACCGTTTTTAAAATGCATTTTTCAAAATTTTCCGTAAAACTTACCTTTTAAAATTCCGAAACCTGTAGTATCCGATCGAGAGCACCACCTCTCACCCGCCGCACCCGTCGGTACCGTCGAGGGACGCTTCCAGGATCTGAAACAAATAAAAACATTAATAAATTTATACATTTTCCAATTTTCTCGGAAAACTCACCCGAATTTTTTGGAATTTTTCGTCTTCGGGGATAGTCCTGGACGTCCTGAAGGCGAACCCGTTGAAAGAACTGCGAAATTCGGACTCCAAAATCGAAAACGGGACCGCCCACCATACCCATTTGTTGCTCCCGGGTAGGTTGATTTTCAAAGTTGGAAAACGGCCGAAATTTCGATTTAATTGGGTAGCTTAGTGATTAGGTAGATTTATTAGACCACCTACTGGAGTTCTGGAGTTAGTAGGAAGAATAAAACGGAAGAATAAAATCTGAAATTAAAATTGACAGAGATTTGACTATCATTACATAGTATAAAACAAAGTCCCCCACCGCGTCTGTCTGTCTGTCTGTTCGCGATAAACTCAAAAACTACTGATTTTCATGCGGTTTTCATCGTTGGATACAGTGATTCATGAGGAAGGTTTTAGTATATAATTTGTCAAGGTTTATAGTCAGGGCGGAACAGCGTCTGCCGAAATGACAAAAAAAAGGAGAACAATAAAAAGTCCAGCTAAACCAAAGAGTACGGCCACACGTAATAAAAAGGATTAGATGGAATATGGCCCCGAAATTAAGTTCGAGACAATACGGTTTCACTCAACAGCGCAGCACGGAGGACTCCCTCTATGATTTGATGACAAAAATAAAAACGAACATGAGAGAAAAGAGAATGAGCCTCATGGTGTCGTTGGACGTAGAGGGGGCCGTCAACTGCGTGTGGTGGCCTGCACTGGAATGTTAACTAATGGGAAATGGATGTCCGATTAATCTGAAGAGGCTAGTGAACAAGTGAAATAACGTATGGAACAAAATGAAATAGAAAAAAAGATAGGAAAAGGCAGCGTGGGAGCAGCTTACTCTGTGTGGAAAGGTGGAAAGGAAAATGAAAGGAAGAAATTCAGATTGGAGCAATTCTGCACTGTTTATCAAGCAGAACTCTATGCAATAAACCGAGCCATCAAAACTACAGAAAGACATAATAAAGTCAACGTCTTCAGTGACTCCCGATCTGCATTGGAAGCTCTGAAAACCCTAGATTGTTACCATCCCATTGTCTTCCTGACCCGCAAAACCACTATGAAACAGAGGAAGTATGGAAAATCAATTGAATTACATTGGATCAAAGCTCACGCAGGAACACCAGGTAACGAAAGGGCGGATGAACTTGCAAAAGAAGCCGCGTTATACCTAAAAGTGAAAGCTTATTACGATAGGTGTCCGATCTCGTTCTTAAGGAACAAAACGAGACAATATACAGTAGAAGTATAGAACAAAGGGTATGTGACAGATAATAAGGCGGATAACACAAAGATCTTCTACCCAAACCAAAAGCATACAGAACACTCCGGAAATATCACCTAGACCCAGATTTCATCCAAACAATAACAGGACATGGAGCGTTTGGAGAATATTTGCACCGCTTCAAATGCAAGACCTACCCGGGCTGCGTGTGCGACGATGGAACAAATCAAACAGCTATACGTCTAATTGTGGACTATCCAGTATTTCCATGATGATGATATTAATATTGATATTGCAAGAGGTATGATTTAGAACAAGAAATAGGAATACAATTGAACAAAGACAAAATACAAATAATAATGAACAGTAAAGATAACGTAGAGAAATTAATCTCTGTAATTAAAGTCTGTCTGTCCCTGTGAACGCGCATCACTCTGAAAGTACTAAACCGATTTTGACGAAACTTGGCACAGTGATAAGTTTTTGTCTCATAAAATGCAAGGGATTCTCCAGGATCTGCCTGTTTGTCTGTCCCTTTAAACACGTATCACTCTAAAAGTACTGAACCACTTTAGACGAAATTTGGTACAGTAACAACTAATATTATAAGGTTACATCTTGGATCTTTTTATCTCATATAACGCAAGGGATTCTCCAGGATAACGGACGAAAGTAAAAAAAAATCGTTCATGATATTCTTGACGATTTTTGGTAAACTTTCTTTGTGCTATATATAGCAGACAGATTAGCTAAAAATTAAGCTATATTTCCCTGTGCTACTTTTAAAAAAAAATACCAAAAAAAATGATCGCCGTGTTTCGAACTGTCGGCTCCGTCGAAATATATAAAGTCCATTACATTATAACTGAGCTACGGCTACATGACATTTCTGTGCGTAATTATCAACCACATACATTTGTGTAAACGAAACTATCACTTATATGTTGATACATTTATTTCATTGTATAAAAAAATGTTTTCTAAACAAAGGTAACAAGATTTATTTATTTATCTATACTATAATAAAACTGCAACAAAGCCAAATCTGTATATTAAATATTTTTTGAAAATTTTGATTGGGTTTAGATTTTGTTATCAATATAGAAGCCAAAAATAATCCTTTTATAATTTTTGTCTGTCTGTCTGTCTGTTTTTCTGTCCCTGTGAACACGTATCACTCTGAAAGTACTGCATCAATTTTGACGAAACTTGACACAGTGATACTTAATATTACAAGGTAACATCTAGGATACTTTTTGTCCCATATAATGGAGGGAGTTCTCCAGGATAACGAAAAATTTGTGGTTAATGTAACTAGATTTTTTTGCGACACCTTAGTACAAGAGCCAGCAACGTTGGAAGAACGAGAATTTTAGAAAAGTTGGTTCTTTAATATGAAGATATATTATGCTCTACCAAACAGGATTCAGGATACCTGGTAGCCGGTTAAAGTTGTGTTTTTAAATGCGCATTATACCTTTACAGATCAAAATTTTGATTTATAAATAATTTAAGGAACATTTTTTGTCAGTAACTTATAAACGCTATTAAAAACATGAGTTTATCACTGCCACACAATTTTATCATTGACAGTAATGTGCCCGATGATATTCTTTATAAACAAAATAATTCATTTGAAACCATTTTCTTTTTTCCATTGCAAGGAATATATTTCATTTTATTAACCATTATGATATTGAGAATTCACAGTAAACAATGAAAAGTAACCATAAACGTAGACATATGACTTGGGACTTACGCCATCTTGAATAAATGCTTCTATAACAGGCGCTTTCATTATTATGGCTATCTTTATTATACAGCCAGTGTTGCGCTATGCTAGAGCTATAGCTAAGTTATTCTATATATAGGTTTTGGTAGGTGGTAGAGCCACGCTAAAGTTATTACTGGTTTCAGGATGAATGGGTCGGCTCGCCCGGGATAGTACCACCCTCTCACAGAAAACCGACGTGAAGTAACAATGCTTGCATTGCGGCGTTTCCTTCGGACAGTGAAAGCACCGGAGACCCACCTCTCTTGCCCTTCCTCCTCTCCCCTTCCGCTTCCCTTCCTCCCCTCCAACACAGGCTGGCAACGCACTTGCGACTCCCCTGGTGTTGCAAGTGTCTATGGATGGTGGTGATTACTTAACACCAGGTGACCCACCTGTCCGTTTGCCTCTTATAACATAAAAAATTAGATATTATTTTTGATTTACCCTCTTTTATGTCGATATAAAATAATATTAAAAAAAAAATGTGTGTGTACTTATGTACATGAGTTAGAAGTTATACTTTGGCGTAACAAGTAAAAATCTTTTCAAAATTTTTATCTTTCGCCTTATTCTACGTTTGTAGAAAAAATGACACTAACAATAGAAAAAAGGTATTTAATACATTGAAAGTTTTAATATAAAGAAATACAAACAACAAATACAAAGAAACAAAATGTTGACTATGTTGACTATAGCGCGCATCGTAATAACTTACTCTCATAAAAATTACTCTCATCATTTTGCCCTAACGCGCCAAAAGAAGTATAACTTCAATAAAATTACAGTTATCTTAACATGGTTTGAAAATTCTTTTTTATTTACAAAATTAACATCGGGCACATTATTGTTAATAACAAAAATGTCTGGCAATAATAAATTCATGTTTTAGTAGTGTTTCAAAGTTAGTGAAAAACAAAACATTCTAAAATTATATAAAGTTCAATATTTTTGCCTGTAAAGGTTTACCGGCAGCCAATTCGCTGTCGAAACCGTTGCCTAGCTCTTAGACAAATAGTCCATACCCAGATGGTATGTGAGATTTTTTTTAAAATAAACCTACAACCCGTTCGTAACATCATCTACCGGGTTCAATTAAAATAAAAACGAACCTACGTATATTGGCGGTAATGTACAAAAAGCTTGAGAGGTCTATGGACCTCCAGTTGGAACGAAGTTCCTTTCCCTTTTTTGTAGTCGTTTACTATGCAGTCAGTATAGTTTACATTACAAAATATCAAGTTGATAGACTTAAATTGTAATTTCAACTATAAAATATATTCATAAAATAAATAATGATAAATTAAACACTGATTGATATCATAACTATTTTCAACTTGTATTAAAACTTTTTCACACTACATTGTATTAAAGAAAAACATAAATATTAAAAAGATATGAGCAACATGTGTCATCTGTCACTTGCAAAGGAACTTCGTTCCAACTGGAGGTCCATAGACCTCTCAAGCTTTTTGTACATTACCGCCAATATACGTAGGTTCGTTTTTATTTTAATTGAACCCGGTAGATGATGTTACGAACGGGTTGTAGGTTTATTTTAAAAAAAATCTCACATACCATCTGGGTATGTGTTTGACGGAGTCCCTTGATAGTTTGGATTTACAATGGGAAACGGTAGGTGTAGCTGTAATCGGGTTTCAGGCTTATTAAAATTTTTCGCGTTTAAAAATACAATTGAAACCGGTGATAACCGATTTGGTGCAGACGAAGTTGTACGGGTTAGCTAGTATAAAATAAGGAAAAACTCGAAGACAAAAGCAACGAATAATAAAGTCTCTGATCACCACGTCAGAGGGAAATAGAACAGCGTGGATGCTCACGCTACTAAAAAAAAAAACTATTAGAGTACAAGTAATTGGCCGCAACTCTGCACGCGTCTTTTACGTAGTAATTATTTTATTGAAATACGAGTATATTTTATGATTTCTAACAATATGGTAGGTGGTAGAACTACGCTAAAGCTATTACAGGTTTCAGCTTGTATGAGTCGGTTCGCCCAGGGTACTACCACCCGACCCACAGAAAACCGACGTGAAGTAACAGTGCTTGCATTGTTGCGTTTCGTTCGGTCAGTGAGAGCGGCGGAGGCCCACCTTCTCTCCCCTCTTCTCCTCTCCCTCTCCCCCCCTAATCCCTTCCCCCCAAGGGTGGCAACGCACTTGCGACTCCTCTGGTGCTGTTAGTGTCCATGGACGGTGGTAATCACTTAACAGCAGGTGACGCACCCACCACTTATGACATAAAAAAAAGCATAAGCGTATAGCTAAAGTAAAATTTCTTTACGCCGATAATTTATTGAAAGGTAACAAAAGTTACACGATGACGTGTAATGATTATGTTGGGTTTGAATTATAACAGATAAAGGTAATCCTTGATAATTTTCCGTATTTCGATATCGTTCATAGATTAGTGCGTATACGTGTACTGTATGCGAGGACGTTTACAGTTGTCTCTCGAAAATGTCGATTCGTCCCTTAATTCCTGAATTGGCGGAGAAGGCCCGTAAAGAATTGAATGAAGATCCCAACAGAATAGCAGCTGATATCCAACATATCAAGGACTGGTTAGCTAAACAGCCTCATCTACGAGCCAGAACAGGTACACTAAATAATTATTGATTTTACACAAGGAAATATGTATATTAATTTCTCATCAGTGTTTCACGATATCCGTGGTAGAAGGTATTTCGAAATTCAACGGAATATAAAAGAATTCAATGTTTCCTATATACTTTTAGAGTTATGGAGCCAATTGCCATTATAATTTGAGTTTACACTGTATAAAAAATTGCACGGTACAATTCCAAATACAACGGCTACCTGAAATACAAACTATACATTGCCAGTCGCCGCTGTCATGCCGGCTTGCGTAAATATCTCTACACGCTACGCTTGAAGGATACCATATTATAGGAACCCATGTTATATGTAACCGCATGTTAAAAAGTCAAACACTTCACGACTTGTCATGCCTTCTTTTCAAATTATAAAGCACCACTTTTTACAGAAGATATACCTAATCATTGCTTTTATCACACATTCTATAGAAATATACTTTAGTAGCAGTAACTAATGGTTTAGATTATCTACCAAAATCATATTATATGCTTGAGTATCGATCAAATATCGGTTTTTATATATCAAATCTTACGATGAATTTAAACGTTTGCTATCGAAGCTTTGCTGATTAAAATCATTGCAATATATTATGTAATCTTGTTTGTTGTAAATGTTTCCAGATGACCAGTGGTTAGTAACATTTCTGCGAGGATGTAAATACAGTCTGGAAAGGACAAAAGAGAAACTCGATCTGTATTATTCCATTCGGGTTACAGCACCGGAATTGTACAACATAAGTCTTAGTAACCCATTATTTCACGAAATACTGGATTTGGGGTTAGTGTAGATTCTCAATATAAATTAATTATCGACACTTAATACTGTGCGGACACATGCACTTTGTTGTAGTAAAGATAGCATATTCTAAGTATATTTTTCTTATCGGGGTGCTGAGAATCTTGGCGCCACAGTTATAGCAAAAATTGGCTGTTATTATTGTTCGTAAAAATACGATACGTGAAAATTTGTTTCCTTATATAATTGGTTTTATTGCCAGTTTAAATTTTATACCAAATTTAGTTTCAAGCATTATGCAAATCAGGTTTTTTTGTAAGATGGAATTAAGTCGGTAACACTTTATTTTTTGAGTAAATTGTTATGAACATATTGAAATATTATAAGCGACTATCTCGTTCATATTAGAGGAATGTTACAAATTATATTTCAAGAGTGAATTTATGCCTCGACGAAATATTACAAAATTAACAGACAGCATCACCTACTTGCGAATTATAGTAAAATGGACAGCATAAACACTTTCGTGCAGTGGTGCTCAACCTTTTTTTTAACAAACACGTTTCAGTCATGGTGTCGCGGGCCGCAAACTTCAAATATTTAGATATTAAATTAAAAAACCTAATTTCAAATTAACAACGTATTAATGTAGTGAAATATGGTTGTCCAATAAAAAAAGCTCGGTATATCCCTTATATCATAAGGAACGCATTGCGGTCGGACTATCTGGTATTTATTTAATTTACTCAGTGTGCTCATAGTTTTTCTGATGGACACGAAATTTAAAATAATTGAAAAATAAAGTATAATCGGGTGGGCCAACTACAAAGACCTGGCGGGCCGCAGGTTGAGTATAGCTACCTTCGTGGATAACTTTTATGGTAATTCGTGAAATGGCTTAGAAGTTTATCGTCCATATACCATAGAGTGCTTTATATTATAGGGCAGTATATATGCATATGTACATAATCTATACAAATAAAAATCAATTGCTGAATATAATATGTAAGTGGATCATTTCAGAACGAATGTGCCTATTTGGTTGATTCTTTTTCGATGTGCTTGCAATGGCCAGTTACTAATATAATGCTAGTTACTAATAAATGTGATCATTTTTATAGTGTAGTTATAATTTAATGACTGTATTGTTCATATTAGAATTTTACAATCCTCTTATGTATTTTCAAACTATTTTTATATGCATAATTATAATACTCTAAGCAATTAGCGATAACCGCGGTTAATATGTTCAAGGAAGTAGGTAGGTACTCCATACAAGATGCATGACCTAAATGTATGAGATAAGTGATTTATGTCATTAAATTTATTATTAATTATGCATTAATACGTAAATGTTTTTCACAGCTCGAATGATAAACAAAGATTTCTAACTTGTTAATTGTTTCAGTTTTCATTACGTTTATTTAATAATAATAATATATTATAACGTTCCAAGCCACTGTGTACATAATTTACAGTAATATTGGTATCTGCAATGGTTATAAGCCGTACCAAATGTATATAATTGTTATTTTATAACAGAACCATGTTAATATTACCAAAATCGGCAACACCTGATGCACCACGTGTCAGCTTAATTCGTCCTAACACGTATGATCCTGATAAATATAGCATTATGGACATAATGGCAGTTACTAATGCGTTACAAAAGGTAAAGTATATATTATGTATTATATACATATGTATAGTATTCAATAAAGCACATAAAAATGAAGAAAAAAACTTTTTCTAATGCTATTCCAATAGCATGTATCTGAACATATTTCTACAATGAATAAGGCCTTTCATACTTCTGTACATTTGCAAGTGACAGAAAAATTCTACAGCTTTGCTCGGGTCTATTTAAATATGGAAAAATCTTCATACGTAAGGATGAAAATTCCATTAGTTAAACCTTTAAGTATCATATATAATCAATCTCTCAAAGAAGAAACATTTACCGACTTATGGAAAATTTCATATGTAGTCCCCTATACATCCCCTATTCTGTATTTATTTCTAATATTTTTTTATTGTAACACGGCAAAATGACTGCTCTATGCCTGATGATAAGCACAGTACAATCCAAAAACAATGGCGACCACCGAGTGACATACTAGCCATCGCCGGTCGTCACTATCATGCTGGCCTGCAAAAAGCTGGATATGCACAGGCTGATCCCGAAATGCGACCCGCAGAGGTGAACCACTATTACGGGCTTTTTCGCCATATACATGGTGGTTGCGACCCAGTCGGGCTGTAAAATCCTACCACCCCGCGTGTAAAAACAAAATGTTTACACTTTATTGCTTTTAGCTTTTGAACACAGTCTTACCTTAAATGACGAAATGTTCTAAGATGGTAAACACGCCAAACTTAGAGGGGATTGGCTCTTAAGTGCAGATGCCGGAAGACACCAACATGTGCTTGGCGACAGTTTTTCAACTTAAGACTCTATTCAGGTGGATTTACGAAAAACCCCACCAGCTTGTTCTGGTTTAACCCGATGTTTGCTTTCACCGGAAGCTCTGACCCAGTTGCAAGGATTCGAATCTACGTTCATCGACGCTGTGTCTGAACACATTATCAACTAACCCACCGTCGCTTCATATTAATTAATTGATTAATAAATATATATTTTATTATATTATACTAGCTATACCTGCCGCTCCGCACGCGTCGTTTTTATTCGTATTAAAGAACTAGCATTACCCACAGACAGCACGCGTTTTTTAAAAATCGTATTAAAGAATTATAACATGTGTATATAACATATGTACAATTATAGCAATGCTCTTTAAAAACAATTGTTAGTACGACACGCACGCCACTAACAGTAAAATGTAACGTGTACATTAGATATATAAATACTAACGGTGTGTCAAATGAGGTTTGTCATCAGCAACATATTTGGATCCTTAACCTACCATAAAACTACCTCAGTGCTCACTGACACTGTATAAGGAACTAATGAAACAATAACTTAAAATATTATTATAAAGATTTACATTACATTTAATATACATTGCCATTATAATTAAGATTTTGTGACTACACCAAAAATAAACGCTTGTCTGTTCCGCAAGAAATTGTATAATAGAACTCTTTAGGTAATATGTTTATAATCTAAAATCTTGTTAGGCAGACCTCTATATCATTAAAGTTATTAATAATTATAATGTCGAATTGTAAACAATAAGCTGATAATTATTTCTTTAATTATAAATAAAGAATGAGTTGAAATCTTGGTAAATTTCATGCAGTAAAAGTCGCGGGTAACAGCTAGTCAAAAATAAAATAACCTCAATTAGGGGTGGTAGGGTTTTAAAGCCTGACTGGGTCGCAACCACCATGTATATGGCGAAAAAGCTCGTTATAGTGATTCGCTTCTGCGGGTCGCGTTTCGGGGTCAGTCTGTGCATATCCAGCTTTTCGCAGGCCGGCTTGACTGCGGCGACCGGCGATGGATATAACACTGCGGGTGAAGCCTCGGTTAACAGCTAATATAAACTAAAATTGCTTGAATTACTTTTTATAAGGTCAAATATCTGTCAATGAAAGTTTTGTGAAGACTGGTTTAACCGTTTTGCAGATAATACTGCGGGTGAAGCCACGGTTAATAGCTAGTATAAACTAAAATTGCTTGAATTACTTTTTGATGGTCCGCTATCTGCCCGTGAAAGTTTCCTTAAGATCTGTACAACCGTCTTGAAGATAGTAGTGTGGGCGAAGCCAGGGTTAACAGCTAGTCTAAATTAAAATAGACTAAATTACTTGCTATGATGCCGCTATCTGCTGATAAAAGTTCCGTGAAAATCGGTCTAACCGTTTTGGAGATAGCATTGCAGACGAAACCGCGGTTAATAAGATTAAGATGATTTGAAAGCTATACCTATAACTGGAGGCCCTTTATGTTGACTTCTACTGTTTTTATAAACGATCGCTATGATAATTAATTATTGAAGACATCGTTATTTTGCTGTTGACTGCCCGTTGTTCGTTATTATTATGGACAGTGACAATATTTGGCAGGTGTTGTCGAACAAGCGAGCGAGCATAATGCATCAACCAATTGGTATTATAAGAAGAACACTTTACGTAGTTCACTCGTAAAGGTGTAATTCATTACTATGTACTATACATACAAAAATGCCTACTACTCGTCATTCATGTCAATTGAAAATAAATAACTGATTACAGATAATATTATTAGAGGATGACAATGCTGTAGTTTCTGGTGTAGTAACAATTTTGGACTTGGATGGAGTCACAATGGGGCACTTTTTACAAATGACACCGATAACAATGAAGAAAATGGTTGTCGCTGGACAGGTGAATAGTTTATTATTGTTTTGTATTTACAGTTTAAAATAAATAAAATAATCGCATTTCAATAATTAAAATGAACTTCGAACTTTACGCGATTCATAATCTTTCATAGTTGCAAAATAATACTAATAAACATATAAATATCATTTAAAGTACGGTTATTAAAACCAATTATATTATAAGTAAAAAGCTGTGGATACGTTATATACCTACATGAAATTTTGACAAAACAAAAGGCACGATAATGTGAGATACGTAAAGTAACATTGTAAACGCCACACTGTCTTAGATAAAATGTGGAAGTAAGATGACATATTCTAAATATCTATGGTGAAAAAGAAATAGTTATATGTTGCTTAGATACGGGCGGATTGACGGGGCAGTCATCAAAAATAAGCTAATCAGCCAAGTTTTAATAAGGCGCTGTCGAAGCGCTTATGACGAATCTACAGCTTTTTAATCTATACTAATATATAAAGCTGAAGAGTTTGTTTGTTTGGTTGAACGCTATGATCTCAGGAACTACCAGTCTGATTTGAGAAAGTCTTTCGGTTTTAGATAGTTCATTTATCGAGGAAGGCTATAGGCTATATATCATCACGCTAAGATCAATAGAAGCAGAGAACCAATGAAGAATGTTTCAAAATCGGGCACTTTTTTTGCTTTTGAGCGATTACGTTATTATTATATACGTTGCCATGGTAACGTAGTAAGTAGTAGTAATAATATTCGTCCAATAGGACAGGCGAAGGAATTAATCCATACTGCCAATTCTGAAGTTATGTAGTAAGTATCAAAGCTAACATTTTCAAAGTTTTTTTTTCCTATTCAAATAGTTCATAGGCGAAGGAATTAATCCATACTGCCAATTCTGAAGTTATGTGGTAAGTATCAAAGCTAACATTTTCAAAGTTTATTTTGTTTTCGTATTCAAAAAGTTTATACTACTTTTATTTCCAATTTTTTATTTGTTCTATATTACGTATTATAAAAATAAAGTTTGTGTATGTACAATTAAAATAACAACTTTTTGATGAATGGATATGGCTACAAATGACCAAAAAAAACTTTTTTTATACTTTGTCTATATTTTTATATTATTATATTTTGTCTGTTTGTTTGTTTGTCCTGGGTAATCTCCAAAACGACTGGACCTATTTTAACGGGAATTTTACTTTTTACTGCCAGATAACCGAAATTATAGCGGTTGACATATTCTACTTTATTTGTCCGCGGCTTCGTCCGCATTACTTTGGGCCGATTTTCACGGGGTATTTACTGGTAGATAACAGACCTTAAAAAAGTAATTAATAATCTCAGGAACTACCAGTCCGATTTGAGAAAATCCTTCGGTTTTAAATAACTCATTTATCGAGGAAGGCTACAGGCTATATATCATCACGCTAAGACCAATAGAAGCAGAGCACCAATGAAGAACGTTTCAAAATCGGGCACTTTTTTCCTTTTGAGAGATTTCGTTAGTAGTAGTAATAATATTCGTTCAATAGGACAGGCGAAGGAATTAATCCATACTGCCAATTCTGAAGTTGTCAATATAGGTATTTCTTATATATCCTTTAATCAATTTTATTCCATGTCTAAGTTACAATAAAGGCATAAGCGCCAAATCTTCTATATAATATGTCGTACATTATTTTATCCATCATTATTATTTTCTTAGTCTTCATAATCATAAAACAAAATTGTTCAAATAAAGATTTCGTTAGCGTTAGTATTATATACGTTGCCATGGTAACGTGGTAAGTTTCTATCGCAAACATTTTCGAAGTTTATTTTGTTTTCCTATGGAAAAAGTTTATACTACTTTTATTTCTAATTTTTTATTTGTTCTCTATTACGTATTATAAAAATAAAGTTTATGTATGTACAATTAAAATAACAACTTTTTGATGAATGGCTAAGGCTACAAATGAACAAAAAAAAATTTCTTTATACTTTGTCTATATTTTTATATTAGTATATTTCTCTGTTTGTTTGTTTGTTGCGGGTAATCTCCAAAACGGCTGGACCTATATTTACGGGAATTTTACTTTTTACTGCCAGATAGCCGAAATTATAGCGGTTGACATGTTCTATTTTATTTGTCCGCGGTTTCGTCCGCATGGCTATTTCCAAAATGGTTGGACCGATTTTCACGGGGTATTTACTGGTAGATAACAGACCTTATAAAAAGTAATTTAGGTTTTTTATTCGCCTTCGGCCGCAGTGGAATATCCGTAATGCTTGAACTGATTTTCACGGGACTTTCACTGGAAGATAACTCACCTTATAAGAAGTAACTATTTTATTTTGTTTCTCAAGACTTTGTCCGCAATATCCTACTATCTCCTAATTGATTGGACCGACTTTCACGGGGCTTTTACGGGCAGATAACTAGCGGGCTCGGAAGACGTTGTCCCGCCCGGATAATAAAATGAAAACTTTGACAAATTATACCTAAACCTTCCCCATGAATTATCATTCTATCTACTGGTGAAAACAGCATGAAAATGGTAGTTTTTGACTTTATCGCGAACAGATAAGCTGACAGAGGACTTTTTTAACCGACTTCGAAAAAGGAGGAGGTTACTATGTTCGGTTGTATATATTTTTTTCATGCATGTTAATCGATATTTTAGTTAATTATGAACCGATTTTAATGATTCTCTTTTTTTTTGAATTGGTACACTATGTAGTGATTGACTGCTACGTATGTATTAGTCCATGTGAAATTGATGACGTGAGACGTGTGCCTTACTGACTTCAAGAATAAATATACATAATTGAAAGTCATATATTTGTATGTAATATGAATTATATCATCTTTTTGGTCAATTTGGCTGCCATATTGTCTTATTTACCACGTTTGCTTCTACATAACTCAGTTATTATAGCAACGTATAAGAATAACTTAAGTATATCGACAATACGGGCATATTATATCTATTTATAAAATAAAAGATTTAAGATATATTGTTCGATAATGTATAGCTTATAATTTTCATTACTTTCTTATATAGTGTTAGTGAGTACTGAGTTTGGTATATAGTAGGTTGAAGTTCCAGTTATGTTGCTGATGATAAATCCCATCCCACTCGATATACTATTTGTATTCATATATCTAATGTACACGTTACATGTTACAGTTGGCGTGAGTGTCGTAGTTACAAATGTTTTTGAAAAAACTTTTCTGTAATGTACACACCCACTCACAATTTTCCATTTCTTTAATACATTTTTTAAAAAGCGCGTGCGGAGCCGCGGGTAACAGCTAGTATAATATAAATTGATTGCAAATATACACGCCAATATGTCATTTTATTATTATTAATTTAGTACTGCTATTCATGCCGATTGTATTACTTCATTTTGCAGGATGCAACACCTTTTCGTATGAAAGGAACACACTATTTAAACACACCATCCGGTTTTGAAACTATCTTTAACGCTATTAAGGGAATGCTTAATGAGAAGAATAGAAATCGTGTAAGTAGAATGAAGTACATATTAGTGTTTTCATATATGACCGGCCACTGGTTTCTTGTGACGTCACGGTGGTCGTCATTGGTGGCGTCCTAAAAGAAACATGTGATTACGGTGCGGCAGTCGAAGTGTTAAAGTATTTTCATATGGATTTTCAATCAATTTAGATATAAAGAATTATATCCCAAATAATCGTACATGGTTTTGGTGGCAACTTATTCTACTAAGACCCTAGTTTCATAGCTTTTATTTTTTTTATAAACTTGCGTTATTTGACCCAATATTACATAATACTAGCGGCTTGTCTCTAAGATGTTACGAAAACTCTGAAAAGTCCTAACTAGGGCACTATCGTCATATTTCTATTCACAGGTCATCATAAAGCCATAGTTTGTAATCCTCATTATGATAATAAAAGCTACAACTTTCTATATTGAGGATAGATGATCAAAATAGGAAGAAGAAGAATAAGAATAATCTTACAAATGCATTATTATGAAAAAAAAACATCTAAATCAATATTAAATAGACAATGCAACTCCATTACATACCATTTTTAGATGTTTAGGCCTTGTTTTGATAGTTAACTGCCATATTGTTCAGTATTATGATGATAATAACGATATCATGTACTCGTTTACTGTAAAATATAGTGGGCTCCAGGTCCTAACAGGATTGTTCGGCACGATGAAGTCTATAGAGAGCTCGTGCCGCCCCAACCTACGGGCAGACGTACACCGTGGGGTTTTAGTCCGTGCGAGTCGGACATAACCCACCCTCTCCCCCGAGAGTGTGTTGTATCCATAAGGGATTTCCCCACGTAAAAAAAAGGTCCTAATAGGATTGGACAGACGGGTATTAATAATCTGATCGTTTACCCATTTAGTTAATTGATTCTACCTAAGGTCTGCATTATATTTAATACTATTTACGGATAGGATATATAGGATTGATTGTAAATTAATTAAAAATCATTGATAACGTCACTTTATTTACAGCTGTATGTTCATAATAAAAATATCGATGAAATGTACAAGTATATTCCAAAAGATATATTGCCCGTTGAGTACGGAGGCAGTGGTGGTACTTTGGAGGAAATCAAAGGTAAGAATTAAGCTATTAAAATTGTCTTAGCGTAAATTGTGTAAAGTGTTGTTTTTTTTTTTTTATATATATCATAGGTGGCAAACGAACCTGTGGGACACCTGATGTTAAGTAATCACCACCGTCCATAGACACTTGCAACAACAGAGGATTCGCAAGCGCGTTGCCAGCCTGTGTTTGGGGAGAGGGTGGAAGGAGGAGAGAGAGAGGGGATGGGGAAGGGGGAAGGGAAGTGGGCCTCCGGCACTCTCACTCACCTAACGAAACGCAACAATGCAAGCACTGTCACTTCACGTCGGTTTTCTGAGAGATGGTGGTACTACCCCGAGTGAGCCGGCCCATTCATGCTGAAACCAGTAATAGCTTCAGCGTGGCCACCTACAATGTATTTTTTTCTAAGCAAAAATATGGATTTAATCACCACGTTAGTCTTTAACATAATTGTTATAACAGCCGAGGTATGTTTTTGTAACGAAATCATATGATGCTATGTAAATATATCTCGTAACTCCGAGGTTTTCTTTCACTACAAACCAATAGTGTTATTAATAAAATTAGAATTTGTATCATTATGTGACCTCGAAACATTTTTGGTATATTTCTTCTAATATACTCTACAGGGTTAGTCTACAAGGGTCTAATATAAATAGTTGTATAGTAAATTTTCTATTTGCATTAACAGAATATTGGAAGCAAAAGGTTAAGGAATACAGCACCTGGCTGGAAGAAGATACACAATATGGTTCAGATGAATCTAAGCGTCCTGGCAAACCAAGAACTGCTGAAGATATGTTTGGAGTAGAAGGTTCTTTTAGACAATTGCAATTTGATTAAATTTTGTATATTTATACTTTTTTGCATTTATATATGTTATTTTGAATAATAAAATGTATTCCTTACTTTCTTATTTGTTCCATTTTTTTTAGTTTAACTTTACTAAACGGGAATAAAATAAAAGTTTTAACGGTGTCGAAGAGAGCCAATGATTGATGAAATTTATAAAAGTTTGAACGATGTTACATAATTTTATTCGTTATTCGTTTTAATAAACGTAACCTTAGTATTTGAGGTATTATTCGTGTTAATAAATTAGGTTATATTAAGGTAGTCTTGGTATGAGTTCTAACGCACCTAGCGTATCTTTGTAATAGGTAAATACAGTAGACTTTATAACTGAGCAACTGAGTGGTCGCGATAAGGTACCTGCCTACAGTACACGCAAAATTTAAGCATTGAAAATAACGCAACACAACGTGTCAACGCATCTGCAATGTCCATTGTATCGCATGTGGGTATGGACAGCGGTAATTACTTACCATTAGGTTACCCAACTGTTCGTTTCCCTCCAATCGCATAAAAATATAATAGAACTAGCGCGCCCGGGGAACGCTTTCATGCTCTAATAATAAAAAAACTTAGAATTAGACCGCATCACCATCCACCGGGTCCAATTGTGAATTCAAATCGTTCTTAAATCCATTTGAACACACAAACAATTTCATCAAGTTCTATCCAGCCGTTTAGAAGGAGTTTAATCACATACAGAATACAAAATAATTACCTGTAATACAATATAATATAAACAGAAAATAAAAATAAATAAGGAATGATTTAGGACGTACATATATTATATTACGTGATTGCGAATAATTCTTCGTAATAAATTACTAGAAGGGAATAAGATTGCATGAAAAATTAATGGATGTCAGAGCAGATGTTATGATAGTCGGCTGAAAAATAAGACACGTAAGCTGAGCTACTACGTAGCCTTTATATTATACAAATTAACGGCCCACCTCAGCTTCACATGGCTGCGATGTACTAACATGGGGCGTCATAAGTATTTTAACGATTCAGATCCATTTTTGGCGATTTGATATTTTGAGTTCCAAGTCATAAAACAAAATTATAAAACAATTTGAGACTTGCACCATTCAAATTGATGACATTTGGAATACGCTGGTGGATCTTATTCTTTACTTCTTTTGTAAGAGATAACTATTTCAAAGGTCATTGATCATGAATCTGGTTTTAAGAGATGTTCGTCTATATGTCCGAATTTAACACAAATAAGGTTTTACTGATTTTTACGAAATACATAAGAAGCTTGTGTCATTTTTCAATTGATATATTACCATCCTGGTCGTCAATAATAGTTTTGGGGTGGTAAGGTTTTACAGCCTGACTGGATCGCAACCACCATGTATATGGCGAAAAAGCCCGTTATAGTGATTAGCTTCTGCGGGTCGCGTGTCGGGATCAGCCTGTGCATATCCAGCCTTTCGCAAGCCGGCATGACAGCGGCGACCGGAGATAGATAATTTCTCTCTCGGTGGTCGCCATTGTTTTAGAATTGTACTGTGCTTACCATCAGGCATAGTACAGTCATTTTGCCGTGCAACTGTTAAAAAAAATTAGTAAATAAATACTCGTAATAATATTTTTTGTTGTTTTCAATTGATTTTAATTAAAAATTGGATTTGGGCGTATTTCATAGATAGATCAATATAGATTATAAAAATTATCAAAAACACTTTAAGGTAATAAAAAAAAAGCCAATTATCTGTCTTTCCACAAGTGAGAGAGTAAAATAACTAACACTAACATTCTAGAAATCCTTAAGAAATATGTTTAAAATTGAATGTTTATTCCATTCTCCACCGCTTTTAATAATTCTAAGCATCTCATTTAGAAATAATAGATTATGTGATTTATCATTCATAATTTTAGAAGTTAAAAATATAAGAGAAATAATATGACCAATTGAAAATACATATTGCGTATGAGAACGCGTGCAGAGAGCCGCATGCATAAATGGTTCTTATGAAATACTAGCCTTTGCCCGCGACTTCGTTCGCGTAGAATAGTTACTTTGAGCTAAGGCTAACTCGCAGCGGAAGCTCGCAAGAGAAAAAAACCCCGATTTTGAAACATTCTTCATTGGTGCTCTATTCCTATTAGTCTTAGCTTGATGATATATAGCCTAGAACCTTCCTCGATAAATGAGCTATATAACACTAGAATATTTTTTCAAATCGGACAAGTAGTTCCTGAGCTTACCCCCTACAACGTCACAAATTCACAAACTTTACCTCTTTATAATATTAGTATAGATAACATTCATTATAAATTTATTGATAATAAACTAAATTTCTGTTAAAAAAAATCAGTTATTTGTACACAGTAAATTAGAAGGTCTGTATATATATGTCCCAAAATATATATTACCTGTGGAATATGGAGGCAATGAGGGTAAACTCAGCATATAGGTGTATAGTGTATATAGATAGGTGTGTATTTTCTTTATGCCCATAATTAAAATTAATTTACATCTCATAATTTGTTCGTGATCGAGGTATATCATTCATTTTTTATATTGTGTTGCATAATATTCGACCTAATTTTTTTAAATTGTACCACAGCAAAATGACGGCACTGTGCCTGATGGTAAGCACAGTACAATCCAAAAACAACGGCGATTACCGAGTGACACATTATCCATCGCCGGTCGCCGCTGTCATGCCAGCCTGCGAAAAGCTGGATATGCAAAGGCTGATCCCGAAACGTGACCCGCAGAAGCGAATCAGTAATGGACTTTTTCGCCATATACATGGTGGTTGCGACCCAGTCAGGCTGTAAAATCCTACCACCCCGTAGATAAAAAGAATAGACAATGAAAGCCGTTTATAGTTAAAACTAGCTTATAGAAGTATCTCGTGCTGGTTAAAAATTGTCATTACTGTTATAAATAAAGTAAGTGTATATACGTAATAAAATATCACAAACTAGTATGATTGTAGAGTATACTTAGGCAACACACTTCCTAATTGATTACACGGAACGTATTATTTGTTTGTCTCTCAACACGATATTATATTTAATGGTAAAATTATATTTAGGCGTTGTACACATGGTAAAATGATATGAAAAATGGAGGTAATGCTATCTAATGTATCGGTTTATCATCATGATGTAAGCAATTAAAATTAAATGAATTAACCTAATGTACAGGTTTATATGTGAATAATATGCATATTGAAATTAGTAGGTCCAGAGTAGGCTGGTACAATGGCGAGAAAAATTGGACAATGTTGGTTTGAAAATCAGTAGACTAAAAATGATCATTTGTTTTGCGACTTCGGTGGTCCATCCAGTTTTTCTCCTATAGCTTCAAATGTCAAAAATTCAAATATCCTTACCAACCTGCTCCGATTTCCGGTATCTCGGTTTTCTGATCCAAAACGACGATTGCATAGACTAGGACGTGAGGATTGGGATAAATGTAGGGTGGATGAAATGGTGAAAGGTGTCTGGTCTAGCTAGTGACCCATGAATGCCCTTGAAACTCAAGGGGAAAGTGTATAAAACTATTATAAGACCAGTCATGTTGTACGCATCAAGTGCTGAGCGACGAGAGACAAAACTACATGTGGCAGAGATGTGAATGTTAAGGTGGATGTGTGGTGTAACTAGAATGGATAAGATTAGGAATGAATATATCAGAGGAAGTTTGAAAATAGCACCAGTGACAGAGAAGTTAAGGAGTAATAGGTTAGCATGGTGCGGGCATGTCATGAGGAGAGATGAAGATCATGTAACTAGAAAAGCTTTGAATATGACGGTCGATGGATATAAGAGTTAAGGAAGACCGAAAAAAGTATGGATGGATTGTGTGAAAAATGATATGTGTGTAAATGGTGTGAATACTTAGATAACATCTGATAGGCAAGAGTGGAAAAGGAAAACATGTTGTGCCGACCGTACTTAGAAGGGATAAGTGTAAGGAAGATGATGATGCATACTGAAAAACTTTTTCATTCGATTCTATTGAGGATAAAAAATACTTTTTTTTTATATCATAAGAAGCAAACGAACTTGTGGGTCACCTGATATTAAGTGATCACCACCGTCCATGGACACTAACAACACCGGAGGAGTCGAAAGTGCGTTGCCAGCCTGTGTTTGGGGGAAAGGGAGTGAGGGGGGTGAGGAGAGGGGAAGGGGAGTGGTCCTCCGGCGGTCTCACTGACCGAACGAAACGTAACAATACTAGCACTGTTACTTCACGTCGGTTTTCTGCGAGAGGGTGGTACTACCCCGGGCGCGCCGACCCATTCATGCTGAAACCAGATGAAACCAGAATGCTTCAGCGTGGCTCTACCACCAAACCAGAAACTAGAGTAAAACTTACCATAGCAGATTATTCCTTGAAGTTGCTGGATAACTTCGGACCCTAGGTGGATAGAGACAGTGAGTTTGATACTAAAGAAAATATGCGAGTTGGCAAACCTAGAATAGCTAAGAATATGTTCGGATTGTATGACTCATTAAACAGCTTGATTTTGATTCAACGAACAAAGATTTTATATCAAAAGTTGCAATTCAAAAAATGCAATTTAAATTATATATCTCTATATTTTGCTATTTCTTTCTACCATCTCATTAGGATAATTTTAAAATTTTATCATTATATTATGATTAAATTAAGAACCTTTTGCTATTCAAATTTCATTATAATAAAGAAATAAAGCAAGAAAAATAATAAAATATTAGTAAAAAAATTACATTCTTTTTTATGGTAAAATGGTTTTTGGGTGTTAATTATCATTACAAATTATAAAGAAAAACCGTTCGAACAAATTCGTAACTTAATATCTGAATATATACGTTTATAGGTACGATAACATATTTTTATCGTGAATTCACGACTTTTACAGTGCCTCTATATAACATTTCATATAGCGCGGCGTTTGTAGAGTTTCATATATTAGTTTGTCATACCTACTTCAATATACTTTTGTAGATCGATCTATATTTTCACATTTCAATTAATTAATAACCGTTATTATAAATTAACTTATTAAGATTACAAAAAGAGAAAATCAAAATGAACATGATTAAAGACTGGCTCGAATAGCTCAATATTAAATTTAAATATCCAAATAAGTTGCCTAACCTTAAGCATACTTTACAGCTCTTATTATAATTTACTTTAATGCTATTTTTGTGTTAAAATTAAACTGTAATTAAAACATTAAGTTGAATAGTAATATTATACTTAATTAATTTTTAAGAACGAGTTTTCAACCGCCAAATGCAGATGATTCCTAATAGTATACTGTAGCGAGTGACTCACGTAAATTGTCTTTATTGTGTAATAAAGGCAAGCTCGAGCGACCATACTAGCCAGTACGTATTACCGCGATAACATCGACTGAATTTTATCAGTTAGTCGATACACTGACGCTGAAAACACCGTACAGGTATGTGCATTCGCCAATCTAAAAACATTGTTTTGTCATAGATTTATTGAATTTTCATTAATCTAATTTAAATCAATAATGAAAGTGAAACTTGATTACTTTTATTTAATATTATTCTTCTGTTTATGTTATTTTATACTTACTTTTCTGATTATAAACCTTGATATGGATAGTTTTGTTTATTCATTATCATGTCGTAAAGGACGATGCCCTGCTTAAAGTACTATGGTTTAATAACAGTTTTATTACTTATTCATGGAGCTATTTCCATGAAGTCATTTTTGTTCTTTAAACATTAATCGCTCTGGAGTGCTACGTACACATTTCTTAACCTAAGTTTTATTCATCGCTATATGATATTTTTATATTTTTAATGCTTACTGTGATGAAGTTTCTTTTGTAATTTATCACAATTTTTTATACCACTTTGTAGTTTGATATCCACGTTAATTGTTTTTTATTGCTGTTACAATATTGTTTTAGGTTTTGTGACCTTTAGAAGGTCTAATGTAAGGGCCGTAATAATATCTGAACGAATCTCGGGTTATTTTTATTTATTAACCACATTATTCTTGTAATTTTTTTTTTTATTTTTTTTTTTTTTTTTATGTCATAGGTGGCAAACGAACAGGTGGGTCACCTGCTGTTAAGTGATCACCACCGTCCATGGACACTAACAACACCAGAGGAGTCGCAAGTGCCTTGCCATCTTTTGGAGGGAAGGGTTAGGGAGGGTTAGGGAGGGATAGAGAGAAAGGGAGAGGAGAGAGGAGAGGGGAGGGGAGGTGGGTCTTCGGCGCTCTCACTGACCGAACGAAACGCAGCAACGCAACGCGAGCCGACCCATTCATGCTGAAACCAATAATAGTTTCAGCGTGGCTCCACCACCATAAAACCACCATTACAAGTGCAGTGAAAAACCATGCCTTTAACTAAAATAAATACTTACAGGGACCTGTTGGTTGTTCATCATGCTTCCTGAACTCTCTCCAGAATTAGCTAAAATAGCTAAGGATGAACTGAACGAAAATCCAAAACAAACAAAAGAAGACTTAAGTAATTTAAAAGATTGGATATCAAAACAACCTCATTTGAAAGCTAGGACAAGTGAGTACTTTAATTAAGTGTTTGTATTTAATATCTATTAACTAAAGCACTTGTAATAAATAACAAAGGAAATATACTGGCTATTTATTTATAGTTCTGATAAATTTAAAGATGGATTCGGGGAAACGATTTCATTCTGTAATTAACAATATAATAATTCCTTAAACATTTTTAATGTTTCAAACTTTTTTAATGTACGAATATACATTCCGGTAGATGTTGTTATTATATAAGTATTGGTTTGGAGTCATTCTTAAATATACTTATATACATTTAAAAAAATAAAAGCTGGAAACTTTCTTATCAAAGTTTCGTAATGTAGGCATTATAGTTCTAAGTGACAATTTAAATTTTGACTTAATCTAAACACATTGATAAATTTTAAGATTTGAGGTGTCGTTAGATTTATTTAAAACATAATATTTAAATATGAAGTTTACGAATAAAAAAAACATAACAAAAAAATTGTTATCATAACAACAACGGGTTTCAAATAAACTCTAGGAAATAATTATTTCTAAGTATGGATATACTTAATTAATGTATACATATAATATATAAAACGTATTTCTATCTATACCTAACTGTATTGTTATATACCTAACTATATATTGTTACTCAAAAATATTTAACCGATTTCTTTGTTTTTGAAATTTACTAACGTATTCTCTGACAAAGTTTTCACATATGTACTTTGATATGTTAATTTTTTTTTTATGTCGTAACTGGCAATCGAACTTGTGGGTCACCTGATATTAAGTGATCACCACCGTCCATGGACACTAACAACACCGGAGGAGTCGAAAGTGCGTTGCCAGCCTGTGTTTGGGGGAAAGGGAGTGAGGGGGGAGAGGAGAGGGGAAGGGAAGTGGTCCTCCGGCGCTCTCACTGACCGAACGAAACGCAACAATGCAAGCACTGTTACTTCACGTCAGTTTTCTATGAGAGGGTGGTACTACCCCGGACGAGCCGACCCATTCATGCTGAAACCAATAATAGCTTCAGCGTGGCTCTACCACTCTTAAAGTGGTACTCTTAATAACACTCTTAATAATTACAAGAAATAATTTTGAGAAGAATAGTAAATTAAATTGGCAAAATTTACTGTCAGCACGTTCTGCAACAAAGTTTACCTAAATTATTTGCTTAGTTATCCTTTACTTGAACATATCGGGTAAGTAATAGTTAAACATTTATATAATAACAATAGATTAAAATAAAATAAAATTGTGGTAAATTTCGTAATTATAATAAAAAAATTGAAATAAATCGAAGCATTGAAAGAAAACATAAACACATCGAAAAATATTTGTAAATCTTTGAATAATGCAAAATACACCATGCAATGATTTTTTTTATTTATACTTAAGCAAAAATAAAGTATATTACTATAATGTAATTATAACATGAGTGTTATTAGGTATCGCAAACATTGTCAGTTTACATTATTAATTCATGTTAAAAAAACCTGTAATAATATTTACATTATAAATATTGATACACGGAGTGGAACTTAGCGAGTTTATTTAAATGTGCATTATCTTGTAAATTCAACGCATTGTAAAAGATTTGCGAGAGGAGGATTTGTAAGTCAATTCTGAATTCGATGTCTTGGCGATTTTTATTTACTGTGGGAAGTCACTGGTTTCCTTAATAACAGAAGGTTAGGTTTAAACGGGTCGATGATTCTTATGGCTTATAATAACTTTTGTTGGTTGTAGAGCCAAGCTGAAACGAATACTGGTTTTAGCATGAATGGGTCGGCTCGGGCGAGGTAGTACCACCATCTGACAGAAAACCGACGTGAAGTAACAGTGCTTGCATTGTTGCGTTTCGTTCGGTCAGTGAGAGCGCCACCCACCTCCCCTACCTCAATCCCCTTCCCCACTCCCCCTGCTCGAAACACAGCTTGGCAACGCACTTGCGACTCCCCTGGTGTTGCAAGTGTCTATGGTCGGCGATAATCATTTAACATTAGGTGACCCACCTGATCGTTTACCTCCGGTGAGATAAAAAAAAAACCTGGAAACAAAACACCTAATGACACGATAATTAAGTAACAGAATTATATTGAAATCAGATTGTAAGCTTAGGACGGTAAGATACTGAACCTTGAAAAGGGGCTGGCAGCTTAAGTACTATGTTATTGTCATTGATTCAAATTAGAGAATAAAACACATAGAATTTAAGAAATATTAGGTGTTAATATATCTCTTATTTTCTATGGAAATGTTTTTAAAATTATCTTCGATAGCAGCGATATTGATAACGATTTTTTGACTTTAGTATGATACGAATAAAAACCCCTTTGGCATTACGTAGTAATTTAGATGAATTAATAAAACTTAGAAGGTTCCTTGTATAATCATAGGGAAGAAAGTAGACACTCACTTCTTTCAGTTTCATGACAGCGATTCCGTTCGCGTCAAATACAATCTAGATAAATAATAAAATGCAATTTTGCCAATCAACGAAAAGGTAACTTTCTAGTATTACATGGATTTTCAGAATTTGATCAATAGTTTCGGATATTACATGTCCATACAGGTAAGCAAACTTTACTTCGGTAAAACAAAGTTCATGGATATATAATTGTTAGCCACTTTTAATGAAATCTATTAGTGATGATTAACAAAATAATATTTAATATATTAAAGAAAATATTAACGTTTATTATATATGAAACATTTAATATATTTGAATTAATATAAATTAAATACCAGTTTCAAATACGTTCCGATACGTTTCACGGCGCCTTATACATATAACAAAGTGCTTTACAAATACTGCATTATTTTTAAAGGATTATAATTATAATTAAATTCTAGAATTGTCTTAGTACGTTTGGCTATAAGCGTATCGAGATAAGAAAATATATTCTTTGTACAAATGACTATGAAACAACAATATAAGAGTTCCATCACTGAATTCACGATAATATATACATTGATGCCTTTCAGTGGCCGTAGTAGGGTTCATCTTGTTTCATTCCGTGCCTGACACTTTCATAAAGTGTTCATACAATGGACCCATGCAGTTGTGTTCCTATTTTAAAAACTGTGTTATATAATGAAATTACAGATGACCAATGGCTCATTGCGATGTTAAGAGGATGTAAATTCAGTCTAGAGAAAGTGAAGAAGAAGTTAGATCTGTATTATACGTTGAGGACAACGGCTCCAGATATAACACTGAGGATCAAGCCAACTGACCCGAAGTTTCTAGAATTTTTTAGATTGGGGTAAGTATATACCTATAATAGATAATACCATGAGTTTTCGTAAGTAATCCAGTGAAGCTATAAAGGGCTGCCAGGCCAATAGCGTAGTCACTTCGAAAAAAAATTTTTTTTCATAAGCGATGTAAAAGACATTTAACAAAATTGAGAGAACTAGCCTCAGCCCGCGACTTCGTCCGCGTGGAATAGTTACTTGGGGCCAATGCTAACGTGCAGCAAGAATAAAAAACCCCGATTTTGAAACATTCTTCATTGGTGCTCCACTCCTATTGGTCTTAGCGTGATGAGATATACCCTATAACCTATAACCTTCCTCGATAAATGAGCTATATAATACTGAAAGAATTTTTCAAATCGCACCGGTAGTTCCTGAGATTACCCCCTACAACATCACCAACTTTACCTTTTTATAATATTAGTATAGATTGTATATTATACTATATTATTATTATTATAGTATAGATAAAAGTGGTATAGATCACTATATAGTACACAAATTCAAGCAGATGGTTATACTTCGTTTTATACTCTGATTGCGATACATAAACAGCTGTTATAAGTCGTGCGTCATGTATTTATCTAGTATAGCTGTAGTCGTGTGCTAGAATTAGTGGAATTATGATTTTACCACCTAAAGTTATGACTCTATAGGCGTCTGACATATTTGTGTTTTTTTTTTACAAAAGTAGAACTAGGAAATTGATTACTTTGTTGTCATCTTTGATAAGTGATAATGTATTATTATTTATTGTAGTGATTCATTTAACACAGTTTGGTACATTTTAATAATAATTTTGCAGGTCATGTATTATACTACCGAAGCCTAAAAATAAGTTGTTTCCAAGAGTGCTTCTTATCAGAGCGGGAGTATATGATCCGTCTAAACACAATGTTGCTGACGTCATGTGCATCTTATATTATTTGGTGCAAGTGAGTGTCTAGTGATTTTATTATAGTTTTTGAATACATTAGTAATTTAGTAAGAGCATAAAATCGTGCTCATGCTAGTTAAAGCAAAAGGAAAATTTGTATATAAGTTATATGGAGTATATATATAAGATTGCCGTTTTATATGTTTTTGAATAATAAGTAATACACATTTAATTAATCGTAGTACGGGTTATTACTATCGGTGCATTCTTTCTCTTTATAAGGAAATTCATCGATGTCTCTGCTAAAGAAATCCTGGCACAGGAACTGATGAATAGGTACTTTAAGGTAATCATACATAGGAAAAGATTGAATACATTATTATTTCGACTTAAATAAACTTCAAATTCAAAGTTTTGTTACGGACAAATATTGTTTAATTCATTAAGACTAATTAGCACTAATTATGTAACGAATATCCTTATTTCATTAAATATTTTCCTTCTCAGCGTCATTTACACGCTAATGATATGGCTGGAAAGGTTCAAGGTGTGATAAATAAATACATATTTATAGTAACGTTGTAAACTATTATATTGCAAATAAAGATCAAATTAATTTATTTGAAGTTTAAATTGTATCTGATATTTTTACTTATAATAAAACGTTCGGGTATTTAAAATTGATTTGATATATGTTATAGCCTCTAAGAATTTGTTACTAATGAGTAAAATTATATATTTTAATTCATGTGTATTGTCTTCAATTTACAGATTGCTATTATCGATGATGAGGTTGCCTCTGTGTTGGGGACCAAAATAATGGTCGATTACGAAGGCGTAACAATGAATCATTTCGTCCAAGCGACTCCCACAGTAATAAAAAAAATGGTCGCTGTTTGTCAGGTAAGAATATAGTTGATCAATTAGTGCAAGCAAACTGCAGAAATTGAGATATTACATTGGCTGTTGAATATAATTTTTTTAAAAATCATTATCCTATATTTTATGATTTATGTGATATTAACATTAAATATTGTAAATATATTATTTAAAAAAAAGTAATGAGAAACATAGATTTTTGGTACATTATAATCTCGAGACATCTTATTAACACAGCTGCACTTATGTTTATACTCCACGTGAGGTGAATAACATATACCGAAATAAACTATTTAAAACCTATAACGATTTTATACTATTTTTTTTTTAATAATACCTATCTTCGGCGACTGATATTGGTAATGTTTACGTATTACGAGTGATGAGTTCCTCAAAGGTGATTGTAATAATTTGTTTTGTTTAGTTAGAGCTGGTTTGTATTATACAAAAGCGCATTTAATCATTATTCGCGTATTGATTAGGAAGTAAAAGCGATGATGGCCTCGTGATTGCCCTGTTCAGACATCGCGTAACGTAAGTTTGAATCCTTGCAAATGAAGCGGATCTTTCAGTAAAGGAAAACATTGTAAATAAACTATAGCATGCTGGTACAGGCTTTTTGTAAGCTTGTCTGGCTGGTTGTGTGTACTACCATAGACCACATCATAACATATCATTGGGCGATATTGTAGTTCAACGCTAAATCCAATAAAGCATAATAAGAAAGACTAAATAAAGAAGAAAGACTATATCTATTTTTTTTTTGTTTTTCATCTATACTAATATTATAAAGAGGTAAAGTTTATGAGTTTGTGATGTTGTAGGGGGGAAATCTCAGGAACTACTGGACCGATTTGAAAAATTATTTCAGTGTTATATAGCTCATTTATCGGCTATATATCATTACGCTAAGACCAATAGTAGCGGAGCACCAATGAATAATGTTTCAAAATCGGTAACTATTCCACGCGGGCAGAGGCTAGTTTTCATATAAAACTTAATTATCTAATACTTCTTCTAGTTTAATGCACGTTGTGTTCATCTATGGTAGAATTAGTATATAAGGAATAAATCGTGCATTTTTATTAATATAAATGCAAATTGAAGTTAATTCTGCGAACCTTATATAAATGAATATTGTTACATCAAATAAATAGTTTTTTAACTACCAAAATCGAATAATAGTTAAGATACATACATTTATAGTGATGCTTTGAATTTTAGGATTCTATGCCTCTACGATTGAAAGGCAGTCATCATATTAATGTACCATCGGGAATAGAGACAATTTTCACTGTAATATCAGGATTTCTCAATGAAAAGGCGAAACAAAGAGTAAGTATTTTTGATACATTGTTGCTTAATATAACATACATACCTGCCGTAACGGTATTGGTACTATTGTTGAATCGAGAGATCGCGTTATCAGAATTAATTCTATAAAGACTTTTACAACCTTAAATGTCTGTAATCTTATATCGTTTGTATACGTAATATTATAAAGAGGTAAAGTTTGTGAATTTGTGACGTTGTAGGGGGTAATATCAGGAACTACTTATCCGATTTGAAAATCAGTGTTATATAGCTCATTTATCGAGGAAGGTTATAGGTTATCATCACACTAAGACCAATGGGAGCGAAACACCAATGAAGAATGTTTTAAAATCGTTTTTTTTCCTCTTGAGTGGTTCCGCTGCGTATTAGCGTAATAAAAAGAATATCCAGCATACGTAGAGGTTGACTACTCTTATATTTTTTTATATATTATGGTCACGTAAGGGAATAGCGTTATGCGTCCTCCATGCGACTCTGTCTTTCTCTTTCTCTATGTAATCTTAGGAAAACGAGTATATTCTAAATTATATAAAAAAAATGCGAACTAACAAAATCAATAAATAAGTTTTAATTAAATGTCTATGTCTTCAGTATTTAGATCATACATAGGTATCCACGAGAACCAGATAGATGGCGCTGTATAATTATTTTAGCTTTTAATTTGTACAACGAATTATTTTATTCTTTTCACAGTGCGGCTGTTTAGCTTATGAGGTTGATATTTAAGTTTTACCAAATTTTGCACACTTAGGCTTATAAAATCGCAGGGGAGGAGGTGGCGGGAGAGACACAGAAAATCATGCCGCTTTTTCCTTATGTGACGATTTCTACCATTCCACTCTTACAGAGAACTGTTTTAAGGAACTTCTTTCCCATTAAAGCAATCATGATGAAAATATTTTTATATCTTTTTTTATGTGTAAATTATTATAGAGAGGTAAAGCTTAGAAGTCTATTGCATGCAATTTCTGAAACTACTAATCTTTTGCTACAAATTAGATACTTGAATTATAATCAGATTCAAAAGTTATCTTATATCTGAATAATAAAGAATGTATTTTATTCATATTTTTTATGTTGTAATTACTATATACGAAGACTCCCGTCGTTGTTAGAAGGTAAATAAACTGCGTCACCTACATGAACAATAGCCTCTTTAATTACTTTTTATTTTAGTTAAAAATTTATAAGAACACTGAGGATCTAGCCCAAGATATTCCGAAAGAAATAATACCAACCGAATACGGTGGCGACGGAGGCACAGTGGGAGATATAATAGGTTCGTTATTACAAATAATTTCTTAAAGAATCTTAATAATTAAGTCAGCTGTGACCTATTATATTACACTAGCTGTTACCCGCGGCAAAGATTAAAGATATATTGTTCGATAATGTATAGCTTATAATTTTCATTACTTTCTTATATAGTGTTAGTGAGTACTGAGTTTGGTATATAGTAGGTTGAAGTTCCAGTTATGTTGCTGATGATAAATCCCATCCCACTCGATATACTATTTGTATTCATATATCTAATGTACACGTTACATGTTACAGTTGGCGTGAGTGTCGTAGTTACAAATGTTTTTGAAAAAACTTTTCTGTAATGTACACACCAACTCACAATTTTCCATTTCTTTAATACATTTTTTAAAAAGCGCGGGCGGAGCCGCGGGTAACAGCTAGTTATATATAAATGCCACCCTTTCATGAAGATCAGTTGAGTA
>MU158863.1:692864-716617 GCA_015888305.1 Antheraea pernyi
TATATATATATATATATATCAATTAAAGAACAATATTGTTATATTTACATTAATACAATTATCGTAAACTATCTTAAAATATACATATTTTAGACTAGACTTAAAATTATAAATATAAGTATTTTGGTTCACATTTATTTATTAAGAAGCCATGTGCCTGATGGGATTTCCCATCTGCAACATGCTGGAAACTTCCTGAAATATAAGAGATTTTGGGTAACCTGGGTAACTCTTTTTTATTCTTCACTTGTACCGAGGAATTACTTCCGATTACAACCAACAGAACTATTTTAGCCTCCTATATAAATCTTTTAGGGAATGGATTTCCTAAAATCTATTCTTAGTACGTGTGCAAAATTCATTTCACGTAATTAGAAGATTAATAAAATAAGCATGATAAAGTATGTTTAAAAAGAGTGTAATAAAATAAAATCTTATGAATAAAATTGCGATAAACCTACATAGCTAGAAACTCGACGATATGAAGGTCAGACAACTTTCGGCGGCTCTTCGTAAGAAAGCGGAAGATGAAGTCAACGAGGATCCCAGGAGAATGGAAACGGATATTCAAAATTTAAGGGAATGGATGCAGGAACAACCACGTTTACGTTCGATAAAGCCAAGTGAGTTGACTAAATTTTTTTAAACATATTTTATGCTGTGCTTTTGGCATTTCCCATTCTGCCTATATTGAAATAGATTAAGTAATATATAACTTAAGATAAGATTTACAATGAATGTTCTACTCTATGGCTAAATCATTCTATATGTTATTCGAAGTAAAAGAATTAAGAAATTTACAAAAATAACTGTTCTTACAACATTTGACCTTGAATATATTGCCTCGCGTACACGAGATTATTGAGATCAGATGCAGGATGCCAGAACAAAGGTTTGCAAATCTTTATAGCTCCACTATTTACTTAAAAATTTAACTTTTAAAGCATGAATCAAACCTCATCTGTAATAATATAAATAATTCAACGTTGTTATAAATATGTAGATTCAAGTTTCTATATATCAATGTGTTTCAAACAAACGAATAATTTCACTTTGTTTTTTGAGCGTGTAATAAGATTTAGAAATGAAATTTGTTACATTTAATGTAAGTCTTAAATGTAATGTAACATCTGCCCAAATAGTATGATGATCGTATGCATAAGTTTGTATATAGTAATTATAAGTTTTGGTATCGCTGGACAAAGGATATACTTGTATGTACATTGTAAAAATAATACCTATTTATCTTAAAAACAGTTGTAAACAAGTGTACTTCGTTAGATAGATAGTTAATATACTGTATTAAATAACATTTATTTATTTTAAAAGGAAATTTATAAATGTGTGTACTTTGTGAGATATACGTATAGTTAAGTCTTAGAATAGTCATAACCACTGAGATATGATAGTGATTCTATCAAAAATCATATTTATACTGTTGCTTGAATATCGTTTCAAATTCTTATAAAGGTCCCTGAATTTTATGTCATATATTCTGAAGTTACTGGATATACACAGGTTAATTTTCAAACGTAAATTTCCATAGTCGATGCGAGTTACTATGATATGTTTTTCATGAGATCAGGTAAATTAAATTGCTTGTTATTGAATCATCTGAATTCATATAACCCTATATAATTATATTAATTATTTAGGTTATTATAAAAAAAACCCTTGATAATTTAATGTATGTCCGGAAAACCTTTGACAAACTGAATTTAGGAAAAGACCGGCATAATCTAAATACTAGAAACTGTAATAAACTGGTGGTCCCATGTTTCAGACTTAGCAAAAGCAGTAATAGTTTTTTAGGTAATAGTGTTAGGTTCTACAATAAAGTCCCAAAGCATGTTACCGATTTGCCGGACTGTAAATTTAAGCGCCATGTTAAACGGGTTTTAGTTTCAAAAGGATATTATAGAGTGGATCAGTGAGTGAATGATAGTGATATCTGGAGTTGACTTCTCTCTGTGCATCCACTAAAAGCATTGTATAATGTATTGGAAATATATGTTAAAAAAATGTACCCGATCGAGTTTCTTGCCGGTTCTTCTCGATGACTGGGTTGTTTTCCGAACCGGTGGTAGTCTTTGACGTTCATAAGTGCCTTATTAGGGCCTAAATTGAATAAAGTATTTTTGAATTGTTTTGATATAAAAGATACCCTTTTAGTGTGAAATGGCCTTATGATATTTTTTACATTTTGATACTAATCTTTAATTTCTTTTTTTCTTAATTTACAGTAGACCAGTGGTTAGTTGCAATTCTCCGTGGAAGTAAATATGATCAGCAAAAAGCCAGGGGAAAATTAGAAAGTTATTACAATTTAAGGGACACAGCTCCGGAATTTTATACTAATAGAGATCCATTTGATCCGAAAATTCAAGACCTACTTAAATTAGGGTATGTTTTGGAATATGCCAGTACCAAAAACTTATCAATATCATTTACAATAACTTTCTTTACACTCTATCACGTTTTTAGATTATTTTTACCAATAAGAAAATGCCCTCGTGAAGATTCGCCAAGAACATGCATCGTGAGAGTAGGAGCACTGTGTAAAAGTCCTTTCGGTTTGGTAGATCTAATGAAGATATCATTTATGATTACGGAAATATTATTACTTGAAGATGACAACCAGACTATAGTCGGATCGGTAAGATAAATTATCAAATTAGTATTTATACATAATATTTGATCCAGCTGATACATATTTAGTTATAAGAGATTGTTTTTTCTAGAATATTGTACCTGATATGAAAGGAATCGGTTTTAATATAATTCGACAATGGACTCCATCGTTAGCAAGAAAGACTCTCGCGTGCACACAGAAAACTCTTGCAATTCGTTTAAAAAATATAAACATGATAAATTCACCGAGCACTATAATGTTAGGAGTTACTATTTTCAAAATGTTTTTGACAGCAAAAGTAAAAAAGAGAGTAAGTCATTTTTTTCTTGTTCACGAAAGTTTGTAGGACGTGTTTAGAATTCTAAATAAGTTTCCTTTTAAGGTTCAAGTTTATGGTAATAATTATGAAGATATGTATGAATCCATACCACAAGACGTGTTGCCTCATGAATATGGGGGATATGATGGCAGTTTGCAAGAATTAACAGGTTAGATTAACTATTCATTTAGTTATAATGTTATATAAGTAAACACATAAAATATGTTATTACAATATACAAATATATATTGCAGATTACTGGAAAACTAAAGTGGAGAGCTACCGTGATTGGTTTCTAGAGCAAGATAAAGCACTTGAAAGCGTGTTAAATAACCTTGTTGGGTCGAATGAGGAAATAAATTCATTAGGCGGTTCACCTAATTCTTTCCAAGCCCTGGAAATTGATTAACTAATGTATAAATAATGTATATGTAATAAAATAAACTGTATAAATTGAAATAAATTTATATCTATACTAATATTATAAAGAGGTAATGTTTATGATGTTGTAAGGGGTAATCTTAGGAACTGCTGGTCCGATTTGAAAAATTCTTTCAGTGTTATATAGTTCATTTATCAGGCAAGGTTATATATACCACCACGCTAAGACGATGCGGAGCTGCGATGAAGAATGTTGCAAAATCGGGGTATTTTTTCCTTTTCAGAGCTTCCGCTGCGTCTTAGCCCATAATAATCATTCCACTCGTACGAAGTCGCGGGCAGAAGCTATTAACTAATAATATTATGTATAATAATATCATAAAGAGGTAAAGTTTGTGAGGTTGTAGGGGGTAATATCTGGGGAGTCGGAGAAAAAATGGTCGAACGAAAACGTTTCTTACGAACGCTGCCTTAACGATGAGAGATATATGATTGAGTTCTAGAAAAAAGTTGTAGCTTGACAATGCCTATTACCGCCCAACGGTATATATATATATAATATATATATATATATATATAGAAATAGGTAGCGGTTGGGCTTTCTAAGCCTATTTGGCTCTAGCTAAGACACATAAGTTGAAAATCTGTTGTTAAGGTGTTCTTTGGCAGCCATACTTGAGAGCCAGTCCCCGTCTAAGTTTAGGTTCTTAGAACACATCGTCCTTTTATATACATGCATGCAAGTGGAAGAGTTTTATTTTATTTTCCTTATCAAACTGAAAGAGTTTAGACAATTATCCGATATGAAATAAGAGTTGCTGAGGTATGTATGCCTGGGTTAGCTCATCGCGAATTGCATGTATCAGGCAACCGCCCAAGCCGAGGTGTGCCCTTGAGCTAGTAGTCAAATAAAATCGGCTGAGTGCCTTAAGCGCTCGCCTTAGTAGTCCGGTGAAGCTGTTAAGACCTTGGTAGGTCAATAGCGTAGTCAGTTAATAAAAAACATCGTCTAAGTTATCTTCTTAGACCACATCGTCATTTTACATCAGATGAGATTGTGGTCAAAATTAAAACCTACAATATAAAAAAAACTAGTAGGTTTTGTCTGAATGTTCGTCTATGTTATAATTGGTCTAATGTAAAATCTCTTACGTTATGTTTAATGTTTTTTGATTTACTTCGAATATTCACTTTAAATGATCAAGGTCGAGGCTGGTCTAATACAAAAGTAGGCAAGTTTTCCAATTAACGATACTTTATTCGATTTATTTGTGGACTTTACATTCTACAGGGTTATAATATACAGTATATGATGTAAAAAAATAATTTAACAATGATAATTTAATAATTTTAGATAAATAAGTTTTTTATTTTTATATTTTATCATTTTCTGTTTTAATAAAAGTTAGTAATGGCGTTATTTATAATAATTTATATATTTTTGTATACATTTAAATATATTATTGTATTATAATCTTATAAAATGTGTGCATTGTTTACACTAAATTTATGAAATACGATTTATTGTAGCAATTATTTTGCATTTATTACAAACCGGAGATTTGGAATTGTTTTTTTCTGTGCTATGCTCATAAACCCCACAAATTGTTATACTCGCTATACTTACAAATTCTGACTATGGCAAAGAATATTTCAGAAGCATACTATCTTTCTAACAATATATATTTATATTATAGGAGGCAAACGAACAGAAGGGTCACCTAATGTTAAGTGAATACCGCCGTCCATAGACACTAGCAACACCAGAGGAGTCGCAAGTGCGTCGTGTTTGGGTGGTAGGGGGGAATGAGGGAGGGGGAGGAGGGACGGAAGAGAAGAGAGGAGGTGGACCTCCGGCGCTCTCACTGACCGAACGAAACGCAACAATGCGAGTACTGTTAGTTCACGTCGGTTTTCTGTGAGAGGGAGGTATTACCCCGGATGAGCCGACTCTTTCATGCTGAAACCGGTAATAGCTTCAGCGTGGCTCAACCATATTTTAATTATAAAATATTATATCTAGAGTAAGAACTCTAGATTGGCAATTATATTGACTTTCAATACCACAGTAAGCATAGCATTTTTATTATCAAGATAAAAATGAGTACGTGCTTTGGCTGCTGCTAAAAAATAAAGCACCGAAGTTTTGCGATTGCGAATAATTCACTGCAATGGTTGTAATCAAATTGAAAAAGAGGCTTTCCCGCTGCATATATAGGCTATAAAATAAAAGGAAAGCCCGGACCAAAACGATAACATTAAAATACGCAGATAAATATTATATAAATAGGTTATTATATATGATTATTTACATTAAGTACATAATCTTAGGCGATAGTTACAATGTAACTAAGTATATATACTTAGTTATCAAATGTAAAACTTAATCTTATTACATTATCTTATATCCACTTCAATATGATATTTCAATGAGTCTAAACGAATCTAAATATTATATCACATCGTATTTTGTGTGAGTATACTTTTATTTTTTTGTATAAATTTTGAAAAAGAAAAATGTTGTGTTTCCTTTATTGTTTCTATATACGCCATTTTTTATAAACGACGAAATCAAATTCCATTATTAGTTCAATGGGGTTTAATTTATTTATTGATGGGAAGGTTCTTCAGTACAGAAAAATGTTGAAGCATGTACTAATAGACCGTCATGAACGATTTCGTAATTTTTATCATCAATTATTCGGTTGATGCGGACCAATTAGGTTTAACAAATAAACGGGAATCAGCGACACACTCATACAGCATCAGATACGTTTAACTCGCTAATGCTGAATTTCAAAACAGTTACGTATCTGTAATGTTTTTAAACGTTGGTTTTCATACACGTAATTTTACGCAAGAAAGTCGGAGCACATGCGCGCAAATGACTGGTTATTTTTCGTATTTGAGTGTCTAGTTAAGTTCACATGTTGCTCACATGCTCTTGGATGAATCTTATTGTCAGTAAGCCATATCCTGTTTAAATACAGTAAGCTAAATGTAGTACAATGAGAAATAAGAAAAGTAATATAACTAAATTTTACTACACAATTCACCACTATAACCCCACAACATATAACAATATATAACATATATATAACATATAACACATAATTTAGACATGAAATATATATACTCATACACCCAATCCGGATATAAAAAATGCTGTGTTAAATCATAAATGCACTATATTTTTCCTAGATTAATGTATAAAACATTAACACGTCGCTTTACCCTTGACTAAGAACATATATTCTCAGACTGTTAGAGGATGACTGTAGAATAAAACAAAAACAAAAAGTATAATAAATATAGTAGCATCACTGTAACATCTATGTACGTATATCTTTCACGAATTAGCAATGGTCTTGCTGTTGTGTTCGAATCTAATGAATTTGCGTTGTGACGCAGTAGCATACTAAATTAACAGAAAGGAAACTGTGACTGACTTCAGTTGAGATAATTTATTTGGTTAGTAATAAGTGGCTGTAGGTCATTACATATAATCAGATGTATCGCAAGCGTTTTTAGTACCTTTTTGGGAAATACAATCTACAAATTGAGTTAAATTTGCTATCATATTTTGTATTGCAGTAAGTACGAGTGCCTTTTATTAATATATGTATTGAATATATTTTAGTTAATATTATGAAAATGTGTGATCTAGTTATTATTTGTAACCTCGTATTATGTGTTGGAAATATAATAATTGCCTCTCATAGCTTAAACTTAATTATAGTCACACATGAATAAATAATACCTATTACTGTACAGAATTGTTAGGTATGCACGTACGTTAATTATTATCACAGTTTTTATCTGTTTTTTATATATTATGTAGATAATCAGTTTTCACATCGACAAGATGTTTTGAATTTTTCGTGTAGTGAATCATATTTCTTATTAAAATATCTAGTAAAGATTTCTTTTTCTCGAATTGACTACGCTATTTGCCTATGAAGGCCTTAACAGCTTCACCGGACTACAGCTAGTAAAGAGATATGGTAGATCATATGGTAATGAGAATATCATAGAACGCGTTCAAATAGATTATTTAGTTTTTAATTCCAATTTTAAGTGGTCCCTCATTGATCTTTAAAATTTCACTGTAAACGGGTACGGGTATATGTATTTTTGGGTATATTTACGGATGTACGTGTATTAAAACCTATGGCAATGAGTACAAAATATAATTATTTTGTAAGTGTATATAAAATTAAATGTTACCAAACGTATGGCAACTTAACCTTAGGTAAAACGAAACGTTCAATGACCAGAATTATATATAAGCTGTGGTAAGGATTGCATCAAAGAGTATAATATTATAGGAATATTGCATAAACATTGCAAAAACAATTGATTTTCGATTACTTTTTTAAAATGTTTTTAATACTACCATTAACTTTTGAAAATGAAATCATTTTTGTTCAAAATTTATCATCAACTGTACTAAATATATGTAATTGCTACATCAAGTTGAACTGCATTACTGTAACCGCGGAGATCTAAGTAATGGATTACTTTAATGAGCAAACAAATTTTCTTATTTTAATTTTACATAGTATTTTTTGGGTCATTTTTATAATAAATCATCATTTGAAGTGAGTTCACAATAAAAAAATACTGAACATTAAAATATTGACTTTGACTTTGGTAATATTGCGTTACTCTTATGACAACATGAAACAAAGTGACATGAAGTGAAAGCAGTCCTGTCACCCAAAAAGTTTGATATTCAATAAGACCAAAGAGAATAATAATTATTTCAATGGTTCCATAAATTTACTAAAGATATATTATTTATCAATTAATTATTAATGTATATTATGAATTTACATATTATATTACTATAGAATGAACCTACAATTTGACCACTTGATTTCAAAGGGCATGTAAGGCATGCAACGTCAGTCATGTTAAAAATATTGAAAAGGTAATTGGAACGTAATAGCAAAATGACGGATGTCAAAACATTTTTTTCATTTACATGTTCAGTTACATGTATATGTTGTGTAAAATTCAAGCATTGGTGTGAGTAGTGGATATTTTTATTAATTTAATATGCTTGTAATGCATTTTATATAAACAAAATAGCTTTCTGCACTTCTCCTCCATATAAAGTTTAACTATGCAAAATTTCAAGTTCATCCTTTCGTGCAATTCGTTTAAAATGGGGTTTTGGCTTCACGTATTAATATATAGATATATATTATTACAAAACATAAATAGTTACATTCCTTTTTAGTTACATATTGATCTACCATATAAAACCCTATTTAATGTCTTTAGACGTTAAATCCCGCTTGACATGGTACTTGAACTCCTTATCCGAATCGGAAATGTGCTTCGGGACTTTGTTATAAAACCTAACACTATTACCTAAAAATGTTTTTGGTCTTAGTGAGCCTGAAACATGGAATGACAAAATTGATCGCTTTTTCTAGTATTTAAATTCTTTTGGTCTTTTATTAAATCTAGCTTATCTAAATTTCAACATCAAATCACAAAAATCATTCCAAGCTCATCATCAAGCCAAATTTGATATTGTATGTTCAAACCATTATTAACTTTTTGACATTTTCCTCCGTATACAATATGAAAACATAAGGCTTTTTACAAAATGCACACTTTAATCATTGTTGCTCTTTCATTATTTTCTAGTCTCTTTTTCAGTTCAGTCTACTATTTCTAGTTCCAGTCTCACTACTGCAAATAAAATTATTTTGCTCACAAATCGCACGTTCTAGCCGATATAAACATATTAAGGCATAGGTGCTGCGCTCATACTAACAGCTGACTATTTGTCACGTCTGGCGGTATGTTTGACCCTTACAATCTGTCTGGTTGATGCAATATAGTTTTGTAATAGTTGTCTGAATAACATATTAAAAAATCAAGCATTTAAAAATAAGCTCAGTTCGTTCATTTTTTTGGTCTGCTTTAAAGCGTCTGGCAGAAGTTCTGGTGACACTCGTTCCTACTTTAGAATGATATTATACACAACATTTATAAAAATCAGCCATTTAAAAATAAGTAAAGTAACTTTAATTTTTAGTAGCATTTGTCTCCTGATATCTATACATCGCCCCCAGTCTCAAACTCTGTGAGTGCGAAAGCGTTATAAGTACATAAAAGACTACTCAAACCATAAGGTTTCATCCATTTAAAAATAAGATAGCTCTGGGACCTTGGTCTATTACGGATACAGATAGAGCTTTATATTTTGATTTAAATGGGGCTTGGAGGTAGGTCCACAGGAGCAACCCAAGGGATACCGGGAAGACATTTCTTGAATATACATATATATAATAGTTTGGATTCACAATTGGACCCAATAAGTGTCGCTACATTCAAGTTCTAGGTTTTTTAAGATTCTTCGCGTTTGGAAATAAAACTGGAACCTGTAATAACCGTACATGTACGAGAGTACGTGTCTGAGGTACGACTAACCGTTGTTTTAAGTACCACGTCGTATCCAGAGAGTCCGATGATTTTATTAATCATTGCTTTTTTACATCTAATTCCACGTGGACGTAGTCGCGGGAACAACTAGAAATATATATTTAGAGAAAATTTTATTCGTACTGTCAAAGTTTTTTTTTCTTTTTATAGTAGCATGGCAAAATGACTGCACTATGCTTGATGGTAAGCACAGTACAGTCCAAAAACAATGGCGACCACCGAGTGACACACTATCCATCGCTGGTTGCCGCTGTCATGCCGGCCTGCAAAAAGCTGGATATGCACAGGCTGATCCCGAAACGCGACCCGCAGAAGCGAATCACTATGACGGGCTTTTTCGCCATATACATGGTGGTTGCGACCTAGGCAGGTTGTGAAACCCTACCACCCCGCTTTCGCCATTGCCTCGCTCGTTATTCAGGAGGATGCAGCACCACGTGCAGGTGAGGTTGGCTTGGGTGTCTCAAGTCTTATGATGTTATTCGACACCCCTTACACCCCCGTGTAGGAGTCAAAGTGTTAGGATACTGATACGTTATCATTGTATATAAATTGATATAGAAGAAGTTATTTGATTTTTGTTCATTATTACACTGTGACTTGTTTCGTGAAACATATACATTATTGTTGTGATAATTTACTTACACTAAGCTAGTACTATGGGATACGATTGCAGTATTAAATGATTGGTGAAAAGTTAACCAATATATTTGTTTCGTTAAGGCTTAATTCAAAAAAGAACAAATGGCTGATCTAAATATAAGAACTCTGTCAACGGCGCTTCAGAAAAAAGCGGAAGAAGAAATTAATGAAACTCCTGATAATCTTCGTTCTTGTGTAGACAGTTTAAGAAGCTGGATTAATGAAACACAATGTTTAGGGTCATTTGAAGTGCGTAAGTAATTCATTACATTTTACAGATTAATACAATGTAAGTGTACTAACAAAAGTTAACTATTAACCCATGTTAATCTATGCTACGTATTATCAATTAAAAGATAAATTAACATCTGTTCTTAAACTCATAGGAAAACTTATTAAATTACCTTTTTCATATTTGTTGTAAAGTAGAATAATTTAAAATGTGTCCTATATAAATTAATACTAAGCACAAGAATGTATCAAAATAAACTAAATCTGTCCATACTAAGCTATTTTAAACGTGACCAGCGTTATCAAAACCACATCAAAAAAGTCTAAGCAACATGCGTGATATTACAAATTTTACCATTTATATTAATTAATTTCTAAGTATTTACTCAAAGTGTGTAGGTAAGTAAACTTTTTTGTTATTGATGACATACTGGCTGGTTGTAAAAAAAATTTGATTATGTTTTGTTTTTTCATAAAATTCAAATGACTGCGAATTTGTTTGAATTTAAGTGCGTTTTAATTGCTACGTTTAGTCTTGATTTTATAATTTTACCAACCATTTAAATAAAGTTAGCGACAAAATTGAATTGTTAGATATTCTTTACGTCATGAAGCGACGTCATTTGATGGCAGATGAAATGCAAAGAGCTGTAGGGATGTTGCAAGCGGGAAGTAATCAATCTCAGGTATCTCGACATTTTGGCATTCATAGAAGTGTTATTTGTCGTCTTTGGCAGCGCTACAATAATACAGGAGAACCCGCTGAACAGCATCCAGGCCGTAAAAGGAGTACAACCACTCGGCAAGACCGGTACATATAACTGACTGCAAGAAGCCAGCCGATGTTAACCGCTCGAGAGATAAGTTTGAGGCTACAAATTTCAAGTGGTGTTGATGTAAGTCCTCAAACTGTGCGAAATCGACTGCATGAGTACGGCCTACGAGCTCGACGCCCAATCAGGTGCCCACCGATACGTCACGGGAATCGCGCTCGTCGATATGAATGGTGTAGAGAACGCATAACATGGACCCAGGAACAATGGGATAAAATTATGTTTTCCGATGAGTCGCGATTCGGGTTTAAGCCTGATACAAGAAGGGTGCGAGTGTATCGTCGGCCCGGAAATACTGAAAGGCTCAGGTGCGTTCAGGAAGTTCATCCATACAGCGGCTCAACAGTTATGTTATGGGCGGGTATTATGAAGAACAGGCGAACTGAGCTCGTTTTTGTAAATGGAAACATGAATGCTGAAAATTACATTGAGGATATTCTCAGACCTTATGTCTACCCATTTGCACAAACCTTTGGCTCCGATTTTAGGTTAATGCATGACAATGCGCGTTCACATACAGCTCGGCGAACCAGTGAATACTTTGCAACGGAGAACATCCGGGTATTGCCCTGGCCTGCACAATCGCCAGATCTCAACCCCATCGAGCACGCATGGGACATGCTCCAGAGACGTGTTTTGAAGGACTTGGACGGAGCGACAACAACCCAACAGCTGAAGGATTTGCTACAATTCCATTGGGAGCGAATACCGCAAGATGACATAAACAGTCTCATTAATTCAATGAATAATCGTTGCCGACAAGTTCTGAATAGCAGAGGAGACCATACTTTGTATTAAATTGTTCTATTCTTTCACAATAAATACATTTTCTTTAGAAATTTCATTTTGTAAGAAAAAAGTTTAGTTTCTTATGTATCTTAGTTTCTGCAGTATATTCTAATATTGTTCATTTCTGTTGTTAAAAGAACTTATAAAGACAACAGCTGTTATTTTTACATCATAGAACCCTAAAGATATTATTTTAAAAATAAAGAACCATTCTAAAATTTAAATTAGTACATGTTGCTTAGACTTTTTTGATGAGTGTATTATTATAAATAGGTAAAATTTGTGAGTTTGTGAGGTTGTAGGGGGTAATATCTGGATCTACTATACCGATTTTGAATTTTTTTACCAATAGATAGCTACGTTATTTGTGAGTTTTATAGGTTATATATTAACACGAAAAATGAAAACACTTTTTGTGGTAGTTGGATTTGCAAAGTAAGTCGGAGAAAAAACGGTCGAACGAAAACGTTTCTTACGAACGCTGCCTTAATTATGAGATATATATGATTGAGTTCTAGAGAAAAGTTGTAGCTTGATAATGCCTATTACCGCCCAACGAAGTGGGCACGGGTCGGCTAGTATTAAATATAATAGTATGTACGCTGAAGTAATTCTAAACAATGTTATTTATTTTGTACTACTCATAGCGAATCAATGGTTAGTCTCAATTCTTCGTGGCACTAAATATGATCTCAATAAAGCTAAGAACAAATTAGAGAAATACTATAATTTGAAAGACATAGCACCAGAGTTCTACACAAATAGAGATCCTTTCGATTCGAAGATTCAAGAGCTTCTCAAACTAGGGTATGTTTATTTCATATCTCATTATTTTACGGTTAATTCAGAGGTGCAATAATTGCAATATATTAGTAAACTACTAAATGTTAGCGTATGTTATATGTTTTATGAATAATTCTATTATATAGCTTTAAAAACTATGTATGTCTGTAAAAAAATAAATAAGAAAACACTCACACAAGGCACAAAATGATCTATTTAAGTATTAAAAAAATAAAACTTCTAGACAATTAATTCTTTATAACATTTTTTTAGGTTGTTCCTACCCGTAAGGAGCGTTGCAAAGGAAGATTCACCTCGCTTGTGTCTTGTTAGAGCAGCACAGTTACCTAAAACGTCATACGTTTTAGTTGACTTGATAAAGGTAGCTTTAATGATAATGGAAATACTCATTCTGGAAGACGACAATTTTAGCGTCGCGGGTATAGTAAGTAAAATTTTACATATTCTTAAGAATATGTATAGTTATTGTGATGGAAAAATTTTAATATCGATTTAAATCTCCATAGGATCTCATTTCTGATATGGACAAGACTGGTTTTCTTGTGTTAACGCAATGGAATCCATTCATAGCAAGAAAGTGTCTGATATGTTCCGAGAGCGCACTCGCAGTCCGTATAAAAAGCTTAAATTTGATTAACTCGCCGAGAGGTATTAACGCTGCCATTACATTATTTAGGATGTTTTTGCCAGCGAAACTGAAGAACAGGGTAAGTGTTATCTTCTTCCCATTGTGTGGCCTGTATTTATATATCTATTCTATACATAGAATAAAAATGAAGGGTATGTATGTAATATCAAAATAACAACTATTACCGAATGGGTATGAAAGTATACACGAAACTGATAATAAAAAGGCAATTCTTAAAATTTTTGTCGGTCTGTCTGTTTCTTTTGGTCCGGGTAATGTCTGAAATGGCTAAACGGATTTTGACGGGAATTACACTGGCAGATAGTTAAAATTACAGTGGGTGACATAGGTTACTCCAATTTAGACTAGCTGTTGACAGCTGCTTCGTCCGCAGTGCAAAATGGTTAGACCGATTTTCAGATTTTCAGAAGATAGCAGACCTTATAAAAAGTAATTTATTTTATTTTTATTTTGACTAGCTGCTAACCATGACCTCTTCCGCACTACTATCTTCAAAACATTTAAACCTATATGCACGGAACTTGCACTGGCAGATAGCTGACTTTATAAAAACAATTTAGTCTATTTTAAATTTGACCAGCTGGCAGCTGCACCTCTCGAGAGGAGAGGATGGGTTATGCCCGACTCGCACGGACTAAAGCCCCACGGTGTACCATCCGACCGTATTGTTGACGCGGCAAGGGATCGATCTACGCTATTCCCCTTGGATAGCCGCCCCAACAGTCCGCCCTGAGGAAGGTGGCCGCCGGTATACACCAGCTGCTTCCCCTCGTCTACCAGACTTGTGCAATGAGAAGATGGCCCTCCCGGCCCAACTCCTCAGGTCCGGCTACGGTGAAGGGAGGAGAAGAGCAAATCGCCACCTCCTCTGTCCGGTCCTCTGTTGGCGGAGAGGACCACTCAGAGGGTTATCTTTGCGTACTCTCTCCGCCGCCTACTTCTGCGAGATGACGCCACGGTTAACAGCTAGTCTCAATTATAATCAAAGCAAATTACTTGCTATGATGTCCGCTTTCTGCCGGTGAGGGACTCGTGAAAATCGGTCCAACCGTTTTGGAGATAGCATTGCGGACGAAGCCGCGATTAACAGCTAGTCTAATTTAGAATAGACTAAGTAACCTACTGTGACTTCAGATATCTGCCAGTGAAATTTCCGCTTAAATAGGTCCAACCGTTTCAGAGATTACCCGGAATAATATACACAAAGACGTACAAAATTAAAAAAAAAACATTTTGTTATTAGTAGCGTATATACTTTCATACCCAATCAGTGATAAAGAAATTTGATATCACATACAGATACTTCATTTTTATTATATGTATACATAACAAAATCAATATAATTAAACATTTAATAAATGTATTATTTTACAGATACAAGTATTTGGTCACAACTATGAAGGTTTATATGAGACCGTGCATGATAGTGTGCTACCAGCAGAATACGGAGGCAGTGATGGTAATATTAAAGATTTAACAGGTGAAAATCATAATTATTTAAATATTGCGAGCGATAACCAGTATAATAATAGTTGTTCGTGGTAATTTATAATTATGTTTATTAATATTGCAAATGCGAATGTGAGTATGTTTTACGCTTTCACAGAAATTCTACATACACGTTACCAGGGACACAGAAAATTTAAGCACATAGCTTACCATTTACTCAGAAACATATTTTTTGTGCTAAATTCCAAGGGTTCGAAGTCCTGGATAGAAGTTAGTATATAATATACAGTTAAATAAAAACAGTGCATGTATCGGTGTGTACACGCATTTTCAATTCTCTGCCTTATAGGTATCAGATTATATGTACATGAGAATGCTTATAAATTATATACCATACTAGCCTCTACCCACGACTTCAAACGCGTGGAATAGTTACTATGTCATAACGCTTATACGCAGCGGAAGCTCTTAAGAGAAAAAAAACCCGATTTTGAAACATTTTTCATTGGTGTTCCGCTCCTATTAGTCTTAGCGTGATGATATATAACCTTCCTCGATAAATGAGCTATATAACACTGAAATAATTATTCAAATCGGATCACTGGTTCCTGAGATTACCCATTACAATGTCACAAACTCGCAACCTTTACCTCTTTATAATATTAGAATAGATGAAGTCCTGTAGTATAAAAAAAATATATATTTACTTATTTTAATATAATACTGGACCTTGACAGACACTTACATACTTACAGATATATACAAATACATATCTCTACCTTACGTTTAACGAGTAACACGTAGAGCAAATTTTTCCCTACTGTGTTATAAATTTTCATTCCAAAAAAGTACAATTCCCGAAGTACCTATTGGTCAAATATACCTTTACACGAGCGAAGTCGCGTGTAAAAGCTAGTTAATTATATTTAATTTCGCTAACTTTATTATTAATAATAATCTTTGCTTTTACAGATTATTGGAAAGTTAAAGTCGAAAGTTATCGCGACTGGTTTTTACGACAAGAGACTTAAAATATACGAATATACGAATTTATGTTGTGTAATTGTAGTCTAAAGTCAACTTCGAAGGTCTTATATTTATCCTGTGATATAACGTTTAATATTTTTATTGTATAAGCTAAACATAATAAGCAGATGGTTCACTTTAAACATTGCCAATAATTGTAAATATACCAGAATGAACCCGTAGTTTATTGTTTTATTAACTCCGTGTTACAGATCTGTTGTTACAATACTTTACCATTCAACATCTAGTTCTTGCCACATTATAGATAAATAGGCAGGATAGGTATAATCATTTAAAGAGGTTAATTACTAATTGTATATTGTTCTAGAACCATGTTTAATTGATATAAATGACCAAGTTATCAGACATGATAACCTGCTGAACTTAGAAAGATGAATTGTTTCCCAACTGCAATTGTTTGTGATAAAACCATAGTACGGTGATAAGGCTTTATCTAACTCCAACACCTTTAAGTTGAAAATACAGTTGCCAAGCACCAGTTGGTGCGTTCTCGGAGTTGCTCTCGAATGTCAGCCCCCCTAAGTTTGGAGTCGTTCAAGTATTACGTAGGCAGATTTTTTGTAATTTCTGAGTCCACCTAACCCCTCTCCCCTTCTCATATTTACGTAACCAGTAATACGTAACAAATACATTTTAAAGAAAATACGACAAAGTTAATAATAGATATCGCTGACGCAATCACCACCCAGACCTCCTAACCCCTATGTCTCCAAAAATAACCAAATCAAAGACAACCCGCGCCGAACTCCTTTAGTACTCACATAATACTTAAATGACCCCTTTAGCGTGTTTACCATTTTGGACCATATTGTCATTTAACATCAGATAAGATTGTGGTTGAACCGTCGCGTATGAAGTTTGAATAAAAAAAAAAACAAAACATATCAATTGTACAACTTTCTTGAGAAAGAAACATGGTATAGCTGTATTTCAATATAACACAGTAAGGAAATCTTCAAAAATATTTTGGGGTTTAAGGGGTATAACGAACGAGACAATGGCGAAAGCGGGGTGGTAGGTAGGGCTTTACAGCCTGACTGGGCCGCAACCACCATGTATATGGCGAAAAAGCCCATCATAGTGATTCGCTTCTGCGGGTCGCGTTTCGGGATCAGCATGCCATATCCAGCTTTTCGCAGGCTGGTATGACAGCGGCGACTGGCGATGGATAGTGTTTCACTTGGTGGTCGCCATTGTTTTTGGATTGCACTGTGCTTACCATCAGGCAGAGTGCAGTCATTATGCCGTGCTACAATTAAAAAAATATATCGATAGAATTACGCATATTGACGTTCAGGTTTGATTACAAGACTGTACTATTAAGGTAAGATTTCGTCTCAATTTCCTCGTTAATACACACGTCCAAGTCGAGGTAGGCAGCTAGTCATCAATATTAGTAAAAGCGGCATATCTCATTGCTCGTTTTAATTTACACCACTGTTATAAATAAATTATAATGCTTGTAGGTGGTAATTCCTGGAAATATCGACTTTTTTTTTTTTTTTAATTTATTTCACAAAACTGGTTACAAAAGAGTTTGATTCTGTTGACACTGATACGATACGATAAAGTTGTTACTAATGTAACCTACTAGATGTGAAACTAACGTGCACAATATACGAGAGCTCAAACATTTAAATGAAATTTAAATATTCAGAGAAAATATATAAAATGAAGTTAAAAAAATAATAATTAAGTACATATTTTTTCCAATTGAGATTTTATTGAGGCTAAAGAACAATGAAAAATATCAAATTTAGATTGTATATTATTGTATGTGTGGCACATTCGGTAGAGGGGCGAGTGTTGTCCAACGTTTGTCGAGTACTTCGGTAGGAAGAATGTTTTGCGATTCTGCAAACGACTGTTGTTCCGTGGTACTGAGATACATATTTGTCCCAACAGAAATGAACTGTCAATGCGGCTACTTAAAATCTTAAATAGGAAAGATAAATCCAATATGGTTCTACGGGATTGCAACGTTAGTAGATTGTAATAAGCTAAACGTGATTGATATGAGTGTAGAGAGTAGCACTTGTTATCAATGAACGTGAGATGGTATAAAAAACGTTTTTGTACTTGTTCCATTCTGGTTGAGTGCACCTGGTAGGTTGGATTCCAGACAGGACTACAATATTCCAAGATACCTCGTACCAGAGTATTATATATCAACAAGGATATCTTGGGTTCTCTAAATATTTTCGTTTGCCTTGCAATGAATCCAGACATTTTAGAGGCTCTTTTTATCATCGCATCATAGTGAGGGCGAAAACTAAGCGTGCTATCTACTATAACGCCTAAGTCACGTACATATGCTACTTCTTGAAGTTTGAAACCATTAATGAAGTAGGATACTTGACGCGGATTCCTCTTTTTTGTGAACTTTATATGTAAGCATTTATCAACGTTCAAAATCATATTATTTTTGACGCACCAGTGTTGGATACAATCTATATCACGTTGCAAAGAAACAACGTCACTATCATTATTAATTGTTCGATATATTTTTAAATCATCGGCGTACATTTTAAAAGAAGATGAGATATGTTCACACAAATCATTCACGAATATTAGGAAAAACAGGGGCCCAAGATTCGATCCCTGAGGAATTCCCGAGGGTACGATTTTTGCCACTGATTTATAACCATGTACAGAGACCAATTGTGAACGATTACGCAAGTATGATTCGCACCATCGCAGTAATGACCCGTGAATACCAATTTCTGCAAGTTTAACAATAAGTAAATCGTGCTGTACAAGATCGAATGCTTTTTTGAAGTCAGTATACACAGCATGTACTTCGTTCTTTTTGTCCAGCTCCCGGGCCATCTCAGTTACATATTCTATAAGATTTGTAGCAGTAGATTTTTTGGCTCGGAAACCATGCTGATTGCAATGCAGGATCTGAGATACATGTCTGTGTATTACATTTTGCACTAATGATTCAAGAATCTTACCAAAGGCCGACAGAATTGATATAGGGCGGTACTGTGTCACATCGCTGAGATCTCCTGTCTTGTGAATTGGTGTTATATAGGCCAATTTCCATTTATTCGGGAAAACACCTGTTATAAGCGACTGATTGAATATTTTAGTTAGAGGAATACTTAAGTTTGTTGTATGAACTTCGAATCGGTCATTGACTTTGAAAGTCTGAAGTGTTTAGCTAGATGTTTGGCTGTCATGTAGTGGTTTTTATTTTGTATTCATGAACCCGTTTATTTGACCCTATGTTGTGTGATATTGATGGCATTTTACGTTATGTAGCTTGGTCATTGTGCACAAGTTAAGTTAATTAGAGACAAGAATTCCATGATACTATGTAATAATTATCTACTTGATAATGACAGTAACAATCTTCATTAGAATTGGAACATGTCTCTGATTTATAATAACTAGCGATGGTCTAAATTGGGTCATAGTTCATAAACATTTAAATTTTATATGTGTTAAGGAAAAACCTAATTTTGAATTTTCCATTTTTTTTTTCATAATTACTCTAAAGCTCGTCAATAGCTACTAAACAAAGAATTGTAATCGGTCACGAAACACAGGAGAAAGATGTACTTAACTGTTTTGTATCAGCCTATTTATTTATAAATTACAATTTATATAATAAGATGTATATTATAATAATATTAGTGAAAATAAAACTATTACATTATAAAACAATTAAAGTGTGTTTAAATCAGCAAATCGTTAAATTTATTTTCCTAACAAATTAAGAGTTGTAAACCTTTATCGGTAGTCACATAAAGGCCATAGGGGTCTAAGCATAGTGAATTGGCCCCAGAAAGATATTTAAACGGTACTAAGGGTATATGTAGGGACAAGGTTCAGCCCGCGACTTCGTCCGCCTGGAATAGTTACTTGAAACTAACGTTAACATGCAACGGAAGCTCTGAAAAGGAATAAAAAAACCCCGATTTTGAAACACGTGAACATTGAAACAAACTCCACTCCTATTGGTCTTAGCGTGATGTCTGTAGCCTTCCTCGATAAATGAGCTATCCAACACTGAAAGAATTTTTCAAATCGGACCAGTAGTTCTTGAGATTAGCGCGTTCAACCAAACTAACAAACAAATCCAGCTTTATAATATTAGTATAGATTAATAAGGTATTAAGATCCTGGAAGTTTCAAATCTCTAATTTAATTGGATTCCTAATGTTTACAACTTTCGTTACTAGAAGTCAAACAGAGAACTGTTCGTGCTTGTTTTACTGTAAACCTAAAAGATGGCGCTTTAATAAACATTACGTGTATGCTGGTTTTTTGCGAACCAAATATTCTTTGTTAGTCGATTCATTTTCAGTGATATTTACAAATATATATACTAGTGTTAGAAGTAATGTAATCATTACAAATCGGAGTTAGAAAATCATTAACAAAGTTGTCGTAACGGTAGAACACGTTATCGCAGTGTGCTCGTTTTAGTCTGATGCCCTTGAAACTAATAGGTAGGTACAATTTTAGATATAGTAGGTATCTGTCGATACGACAACGAATTTACGAACAAAGTTGTGTTTAGAGATACACGATCAACGTCTTATGTTCAAGTCATCTGTGATAATCATTGTTAAAGAATAATATAATTCCACTTAATACAGTATTAACAGTTTGTCTGTTATATTATACGTACTATATAATTAGAGAATATTTTATTCGTATTATCAAAGTGTCATACTGATACGTTACCATTCTACATAGATTGAAATAGAAGAAGTTATTTGTTTTTATTCATTGTTAGAGATTGTGACCTGTTTTGTGAAACATATAACTTATTTGAGTAATATTTTACTTACACTACGCTGATACTACGGGATTCGGATATTAAATTATTGATGAAAAGTTAAACAAATTTGTATCGTTACGGCACAATTCATAAAAGAGTAAATAAATGGCTGATCTAAATATAAGAACTCTGTCAGCGGCACTTCAGAAAAAAGCGGAACAAGAAATTAATGAGACTCCTGATAACCTTCGTTCTGGTCTAGAGAATTTAAGAACCTGGATCAATGAATCGTCTACTGTAGGATCATTTGAACTGCGTAAGTAATAATTACATATTTACAAATCAATATAATGTATGTATAACATTAGAGTGAAATAATCAAAGTATTAATACTATTAACTCAAGTTGTTATTCTTAAGTACGTATTATTATCATATTCATCTTTGTTGTAAAGTAGAATTATATTTTTAAATGTGTAGGTATATTTAAACAATATTAGACACAAGAATTTCTCAAAATGAATTTAAGCTGTTCATACTAAGCTATTTTAAGTGTGAAATTGTGTTATTTATTTATTTACTATACACATATATCGCACACCATATTATATTTTAGATGGGAATGGGTATTATTGTCATATCCATCAATGATTATAACATATATTGGCATACTATATTTTATGCATATTATGTTTAAATAATGTGTTTATTAAATGTGTTCGTAGTTATATTTACATGAAATATTAAATATTTCTTTGTAGTCCGGTGAAGCTGTAAAGACCCTGCAGGGTCAATAGCGTAGTCAGTTCGAGAAATTAAATATTTCTACCGAAATTAATATCAAGTTAAAATATTTGCCTAACTTTATAAACAACTCATCAGCAATATATGAAGTAAGGATTTATTTAATTAGTTTTTCTTATTTAAGTTTTTAGTGATTTATTTAAGTAATAATAATGAAATTGAATATGTACGTTGTCGTAATTCTAATCCATGTTATTTATTTTCTACTACCCATAGCGAATCAATGGTTAGTCTCAATTCTTCGTGGCACTAAATATGATACCAATAAAGCTAAGAACAAATTAGAGAAATACTACAATTTGAAAGACATAGCACCTGAGTTCTACACAAATAGAGATCCTTTCGATCCGAAGATTCAAGAGCTTCTCAAACTTGGGTATGTTTATTTATTATTTATATTTAGTGAATACTCGAAATGTGAGCTAATAGTTACTAAAAACAAGATTTCATATATATCCACACAATACATTAAATAATATTGACAAAAACTTAATTGTATCATATTAACTCTTTACAACTCAATATTTGCAGGTTGTTCCTACCCGTAAGAAATGTAGTAAAGGAAGATTCGCCACGCGTATGTCTTGTCAGAGTGGCACAGTTACCTAAAACGCCATATGTTTTGGTTGACTTGATAAAGGTTTCGTTCATGATTGTGGAAATATTGATTCTTGAAGACGACAATTTTAGCGTCGCTGGTATAGTAAGTTTAATTTAACTTATTGTTATCAATATTTATGGTTATTGTGATGGCAATTTTTAATATCGATTTACATCTCCATAGGATCTTATTTCTGATATGGATAAGACCGGTTTCCTTGTGTTAACGCAATGGAATCCATTCATAGCAAGAAAGTCCTTAATATGTTCTGAGAGTGCACTCGCAGTCCGAATAAAAAGCTTAAATGTAATTAATTCGCCGAGAGGTATTAATGCTGCCATTACAATTTTTAGGATGTTTTTGACAGCGAAACTGAAGAACAGGGTAAGTGTTAACTTTTCTTAATTATGTTTATATAATACTCACTACCCGCTTCGGCTAGCGTCGAGTATACTAACGAAGAAAGTGTTACATAATCTTGTATTTACAGTACGACCGAGTAATTAAAGAATATGGCAGAAATAACTGAACGTCAGTCAATATATTTGAAGTTTTCACTACTATCTTTTGTGTCATTCACTCAACCCAATTTTTTCTCTTTCCGTACGATTTTTCAAAGATTTCTTTTCATGCAAACCCTGACAGTTATAAGTACAATAAAAAAGTAGCCAACATTTTTTTTTCGAACTAACTACGCTATTGACCTAGCAAGGTCTTATCAGCTTCACCGGGCTACTAAGGCGAACGCTTAAGGCACTCGGGCGATTTTATTTGGGCAACTAGCTCAAGGGTGCGCGGCACACATCGGCTTGGGCCTGATACATGCAATTCGCAACCTATCTGAGCTTTTTTTTTTTAACGTGGGGAAATTCCTTATGGATACGCCACCCTCCCGCGGGAGAGGGTGGGTTATGTCCGAGTTGCACGGACTAAAACCCCACGGTGTACGTCTGCCGCTATAGTTGGGGCGGCACGAGATCTCTATAGATTTCTGGGTTGGCCCAGTATCGAAAGCGCCGCCGCCGGGCCCCGTCTTGTTAGGAGACAGCCGGGTACACACCGGCCGTCTCCTCCTTCCGCCGGACCTGTGCAATGGGAAGATGGGTCCCCCGACCCATCCTCCCCGGTCCAGCTACGGTGGGAGGAGGCGATCAAACTGCCGCCTCCTCCTGCCTGTCCTCCGTTGGCGGAGAGGGTCACTTTGAGGATCTTGCTCACGAACCCTCTCCGCCGCCTCCTTCTGCGAGACGACTTCCTCGCAGAAGGCGGCCATTGCGTTCCACACTTCCTCACTGCCGAGCATGGCCGCAACCACGCTCGGCAGTGACAGATCTTGCCCTACCGCCGCAGCCAGAGTGCGACGTTGCTCCTCCCAC
>MU158863.1:716833-785149 GCA_015888305.1 Antheraea pernyi
TCTGTATCGACCGTACCGAACGTCCCCCAGGTCGCGCCTCCACCTTTCCACCACTTCATCCCTCTTCTCTCTTCTCCTTTCCTCTATTTCTCTAGGAGCTAGAGGCTCCCCCATCCGTGTCTTAACCACCGTATATTGATATACGGCGGCAAGAACCTCCGCCTCTAGCTCCCAGGGAACGGAGCCGGCCAGCACCATGGCCGCCCCCGAGGACACCGTGCGGTATCCCCGTATCACCCTCAACGCCACGGTACGCTGCGCAACCTATCAGAGCTAACCTAGGTTACATATTCATACTTATATGAGTTATTGAAACATATATGTATACCAAGCATACATACCTCACCAACTCTTATATGTATTTTGTGACGGATAATCTTTCTAAACTATTTCAGTTCGATAACAGAAAAAAAAGCCAGCCACTTTCATGTGTAACTAACTATGTGTGCGTGCACGTGTGTGGAGGTGATATGTGTAATATTGTTGCAGTGTTATAAGATTACTTGTCACTGTATCGCGCGAGGGAACGGACCTAGAATAGCCAAATAGATGTTGCCATTCTGAAGTAATGCGCTTACATACATTCAGTGATTGATTTATTTATAAAGATTTTAAAAACTACTTTCGATAGCCGAACGGTTTTTCTAAGATACTATAATGAGTTTCATTTTTTTTTAAAGCATATGTATTTGTTATATGCCATGAACAGTGTATAAAATCTTTACGAAATTTTTTTGCTTTATCTATATTATCTATATATACCACATTTTTCTTGTAATTGTTGATATCCATTTATTTGCTGTTAAGTCTCATAATTACAACCGAAAGTAATAAGTATTCAGGTTTAATACATCGGAGTACATTCATAAATGCTTACTAATAGATTTGTAAGTAGTAGGTAATTGTTTACATAAAGGAATAAAAAAATGTCCTGCGATCGTCATTTGTTTTCATTGTAATTATATTTACAAAGTCAATGTCATTAAACGTTTAATAATGAATTATTTTACAGATACAAGTATTCGGTCACAATTATGAAGGTTTATATGAGACCGTGCATGATAGTGTGCTACCTGCAGAATACGGAGGCAGTGACGGTAATATTAAAGATTTAACAGGTGAATGAGTTTTTACTAAGTTTCTGTACAACGGAAAATATTCCAACATTGTTCGCTCATTATAATCACAAATCGTAATTATTTAAACCCTCGGCTGATTTTTTAAGACGCAGATCTCAAAATGTCAGCTCTTGTTTTTAAATATTTAGTTAATTTTTTAATATTATAATTTCACATTACATAATTTGTTATTGTTTAATTTTTAATAAATACGGTATTTTTTTAAACTTATGCTAACAGTATGTTGACCAGTGCATCATAAGGTCTGCTGCTTAAGCCCTTATGGTTTTGGACAGTCTAGGGTTTAATTTTGTTTTTATTGTAGCACGACAAGTGATTGCACAGACCTGATGGTAAGCATAGTACAATCCAAAAATAATGGCAACCACCGAGAGACAAACTATCCATCGCCGGTCGCTGCAGTCATGCCGGTCTGCATAAGTGTTTCTTCATGTTACGCTTGAAGGACCCCATGTCATAGGAAGAAGGGAACACACGGGCCGGGAGATTAAATTGGAGATTAATTAGTGAGAATGATAAACAATATATAATAGTTGTTTGGGGTAATTTATACTTATCGTTACTAATATTATTAATGTCAATGTGAGTTTGTTTTACGCTTTCAAGCATTAACTACGCAATTGATAATCTTGAAATTTTACATACTCGTCGTCAGAGGCACAGAAAAGGAAAGAATATATAGGCTATACCATTCACCCAGAAAATGCGGGGTGGTAGGGTTTTGAGCCCGACTGGGTCGCGACCACCATGCATATGGCGAAAAAGCCCGTCGTAGTGATTCGCTTCTGCGGGTCGCGTTTCGGGATCAGCCTGTGCATATCCAGCTTTTTCCAGGCCGGCATGACAGCGGCGACCGGAGATGGATATAGTGTGTCACTCGGTGGTCGCCGTTGTTTTTGTATTGTGCTGTGCTTACCATCAGGCACAGTGCAGTCATTTTGCCGTGCTACAATAAAAAAAAGAAAAGAAAAAGAAAACAAGGACTGTGCTAGCGAAGTGTAGGTCAAATATATATTACCGCAAGTGAAACAGCGAGCAAAAGCTAGTCTTTAAGATTTCATTTCACTAGGTTTATCATTAATAATAATGTTTGCATTTACAGATTATTGGAAAGTTAAAGTCGAAAGTTATCGCGACTGGTTTTTACGACAGGACACTTAAAATGCAAGCGAATATACATATTTATGCTGTATAATTGTAGTCTAAAATAAAGTTCGAAGGTCTCAAAATTTATCCTGTGATATAAAGCTTCATACATTTCTTGTGAAGGCTGATCAATATAAGTATTTGCGGATAGTTCACTTGAAACATTGTCAGTAATTGTAAATTTATAAGAATAAACCTGCAGTCTACTGCCAGAATAAACCTGTGGTCTTGTTTGATTAATTTCCTATTACAGAATATGGATCTGTTGTTAAATTATTGTACTATTCAGCAATGATTTGTTAACACATTCTTCTATTTTATAATTGGCCACCAGTCTTCTAGTAGACTTTTACTGCTATTTTCAAGTGAGTAACGATAATAAAAGTTTCTTGATATAATTTCAATGAACTAACAAGATGGTGGCCATCTTGTTAGAACTTTCCTGGGAGTTTTTGTAGCGAGTCAGAATCCATCCTCCGTGGTATTATTTCCGATCCACTTCACCTGTGCACAATAACTAAACTATATTACGTAAAGCACCACCAACATTACACAATATAGAGCCAAATAACACAAGATTATAGATGAAATATAAAGACCACTACATGGCCAAGATACCAAGATCCCGCGAAACTCCATGTCCAGCAATTACTTGTCACCACATTATAGATACAGTCAAAACCGTTTATGGCGACATCGTTTAGAACAACATATCGGTTATATTGACCCGGAACAAAGATCCGGGTGAGTGTAGTATCTCTAAAACATCACCGGTTGTTACGACTATCGGTTTTTCGACTAAATATGAGTAGCCCTTCGATGTCGTTATAACAGATTTTGACTGTAAAAAGATAGGGTACGTAAGGAGGTTTATTGAAGTGGAACTTCTTTAGGCGCGTTGAGCGGTATCTTTCGCAGGAGATAGATTTACAATGTTCGCATCATGACATGATACGTAAGCATGACCGGCCGTATTGCGTTTCTGCGGCGCTTGCGTGTCAGACTAGCGACACGAAGTATAAGGGCCTGTGTACATGTAATATTGATATTTTGCAACTCAACATACGTTTGATTGATTAATAGACTTTATAAAAATGTATATATTATTGCTCCGAGTGCCAATAGATATGAAGATCACACTAGTGTGAATAATTTTAATAAAAAAAATCCGAAATTTAAATATTGTTATTCACACTGTAGTTAACATGAAAGTTTAAAAGAGAACACGTTTATTTATTTATTTGAATTTTCACTTCTGTCTGTCTGTCTGTTCTTATGATTTCTGGACTTTTTATTATTTGTATATTGTTATAGAATCATGTTTTTTTTTCTGCAAACGCAAGGTTTGCTATCGGTAATTTTATTAGACTTGTTAAAAATCGTTTAAAATGTGAACAAATATTGTTATTTTACTTAACTATTACATGTCATACGTTTATTACTTTACGTTACGTTAGTTTGTATTACATTTTTCCATAGAGATTATCTCCTTTATGGCGGCTTCATTCTTCATTCATTTATTGCTGTTTTTGAATTGTAATGTCCACAATATCCCGCGCTGGAGCGTCCACGGCCCGATGGATGAACCTATAGAACCATGTTTAACTGATATAAGTGAACTGCCAGAGCGATGCTTTATTAAGTTGCAGATTCTTCAAAACCGCTTCTTACGTAAAGTAACCGGTGCCCCATAGTACGTCCGGAAAACCGATCTTCACAGGGACCTGGAGATACCGTTCTGTTTGGGCGCACGTAAAATCACTAGCTACCAGCTACTTTCTAAAAGCCGCGAATCATCCCAATCCATTAGTGGTATCCGTCGCAAATTATGAGACCGTACCGAACGCCCCGTATTACAAAAACGTCCGCGAAATATTTTCACCGATCCTCCCGATTATATAACGGTAGCGAACGATCAGTACCAGCCTGTCTCTTCAAACAAAGCGTGTTCACACCCACGCTCGCGTAACCACAGATCACGCCGCCGTGGTATGGAGGTAAATTTCGCTCCCGCACACCAGACTAGGCCCCCCTCGGTAGCGGCTCGATCCTAGGCCCGTTCCCTTGGCGTGGAGCCCTTGAGTGCGTTGCTCGCGCGATACACTGACACAAACTCTTACATCAATGCAACGACATTACACATATCCCCTACATACACGTACACTCACACACGCTTACTCATGAAAGTGGAAGGGTTTTATTGGTTTCCCTTATGGAACTGAAATAGTTTAGAAAAATTATCCGACACAAAATACATATAAGATTTATTGAAGTATGTATGCTTGGTACACATATATATTTCAATAACTCATATAAGTATGAATATGTAGCTTAGCTTAGGTCAGTTAGTACCCATAGTGCGGCGTTGATTGTCGTGGAGTTTTAGCCGGTTGAAGTCGCCGAATGGCACCACCCCTGCATGACTATCACAAAGGCTGGTGATCGGTTCAGCTCAGGCTTTTCCCTGGGGGTCCATGATCCAGTCCATGATGGATTTTCTCTCCACGATAAAAAAAAGTAAAAAAAAAGGTCAGTTCAGATAGGTGTCGAATTGGATGAATCTGGCAACAGCCCAAACCGAGGTGTGCGTGCACCCTTGAGCTAGTTTAAGGCCTAGCCAGGTCAATACCGCAGTCAGTTCGAAAAAAAAAGATATAAGTAATCAGAAACGAGAACATGCTGAAGTTAGAAAAATGATTTGTTTTTCAATCGCAATTAACAAAAGATATCAATTGTACAACTCGCTTGCTTGCAAAACAGATGTGCTATGTATGTATTTCACTATAGAACAATAAGGATATCTCCCAAAATATCGACAATTACACATATTGCTATTTAGTAACCATTTTGTTTTTTTTTACACGGTCTTAATACAAAGGGATGATTTGGTTTCAGTTTCTTTGTTGATCATCAGTATTACTAAAAACGGCATGGTTCACTGCTGTTATAAATAAATTATAGAGTTTGTAGGTTGTACAGTATCTCTGAAATTGTCTATTTTAAACATTATTTAACTTTTGTTTCATCGTCACTAAATTTACATATTGTTATCAACTTATTCGAAGTCGCAGGCGTTAGTTAGGCTATAATATTTTTTAAAAAAGCTGATGAATAGTTGCGGTCAGTAGTATAGAAAAACTAAAACTATTTGTAGGTACATTTCAACATTTACTTAGAAATGAGTCATCATCTGGTTTATAATAAAGTATGGATTTCGAATCGGTCATTGACTTTGGAAGACTGGAGATTTTACCTGGATGTTTGATCGTCATGTAGTGGCTTTTATTTTTTATTAATAAACCTGTTTATTTGACCGTATCTTGTGTGATATTGGTGGCATTTTGCGTTATATAGTTTGGTCATAGTGCACAAGTGAACTTACTTAGAGATAATAAGATGAAAACTAAAACATTACTAAAACTACCTTAACATTAGTAACAAGGGGATAAACATTTTATGAAAAAAGTGTACATATCCCGTGATATATTACTATGCACTTGAAAACCGCAGTAACAATCTCCATTAGTAAGGTTTGGTGCTAATGTAGGAAAGAGAAGTAAAAGAATTTGGAAGATGACACTGATTTATAATAACTAGCGATGGTCCAAATGCGAACACAATTAATTAATTTGTCAATTTGTTATATTCAGGAAAAAAAGTTTTTTTTTTCTAATTTGTTTTTATTAATAACGCTAAAGCACCTCAATAGCTACTAAACATAGCATGGGGGTGCTGATGTCAGTGTTGTTGCAAAAACAATAGTTTTCAGTGATAGGATAGGTAGAGGTATGGGGACTATGTTGGCACAATCATTAAATGAAACCATGATTAATTATTGTATGCCTGGTGCCACATACAATCAAATAATTAACAAAGTTTTGAACACAGACTTTGACAATCAATGTAGCATAGTAATTTTAGTAGGAGACAGCTCTGATATAAAAAAAAATGATTTGTATAAGACATCAGAAAAGCTGTTACATTTGAATGTGAGAAGCATAATGTTATGTGCCTTCCCATATTCAATTTCCCTATCAGAAAAAAAAACAATAATATTCATATATTAAATACATTAGTGTATAATTTGACATGGCGTCATAGTGACAAATTTATATTATTTGACATTAATAAATTTATTAATAACTATACAATAACGCAGGATAGTATGTATCTTCCCAAGAAGTATAAACGTGACATAGCTACATTGATAGCTTATAATATAAATAGGTTAAGTTACTCAGCGGTATCATCTAGTTCCCCTAATGATACTGTGATTAAATTTTTAAACTAGTAGATAAGACAAAGGAGCAGTGTAATATCACTTTGTATCACCAAAATATTAATCGCTTCTCCGGCAAAATATTAGATATAGAATTATTATTAAATAGAGAGAGACTGGATATCTTATGTTTTACGGAAACAGGGCTTAAACCTAATAAAATGTTATTTAATGTACCCCATTTTTCGGTTGCCAGTGTATTTAATAGAACAATCACTATCGGTGGTGGTTGTATTATATTATTCAAAAATAATTTAAAATATAAAGAGAGGAAAGATATATGCAGTCTCTCCATAGATCGTATTTGTGAAGTGGCTTGTGCAGAGATGGATAAATTAATTATTCTTTGTGTTTATAGACCTCCATCTTCAAATATTCACCAATTCTTACAAAAAATGGAGGAAATTCTTATAAAAATATTTAATAGTAATAAGCAAGTTTTAATCTGTGGTGACTTCAATATAGACATTTTAAGTACGTCGCCAGAGGTCACTATGTTCACATCATTATTTAGGTCGTTCAACCTGCATCCTGTTTTTAATGAGCCAACCCGATGTACATCTCAAACTGCATCTTGTATTGATAATGTTTTTACTGACTTCAAGACCATTGGCGGTAGTATTGTTACTGGGATACGGTCTGACCACAAAGGGCTCCTTGTTAAAATAAATTGTGATAAACCTAGCAGTAACTGTAAGAAAACAACTAGGCTTATATCCAAAAATAGATTAGGTCTTTTAAATCATAATATTGCACAAAAGTTATCTTTCAAGACTTTTATTAATAAAGATCCAGAAAGTGATTATGACAGCTTATTTAATATCATAAGCACTGAATTTAGTAAACATTGCCCAAGAAAAGTTATTAGTGTAAAGAAAGTAAAAAAATTTAGTGAATGGGCAACTACAGGTATTAAAATAAGTAGAGATCGTTTGTATGATCTATATTATAAGAAATCACTAACAAATAGTGAATCATTTCATGCCTACGTTAGGAATTATTCTAAAGTTTTTAAACGTGTTTGTGTAGCTGCCAAAGCAAAATTTTTAGGAAATAAAATTCTCGAGTCTAGAAATAAGACCAAGACTGTCTGGCATATAATAAATAAAGAATTAGGAAAAAATAAAATAAATGATAACGCATTTAATCTAAGTGTCGACGGAGTACGTATTTCGAACAGTTCAGAGGTAGCAACTGTTTTCCAAGACTATTTCACTAATATACCTTCACAAATAACAAAAAGTATAACATCATCAGCCCAGGGTGCCGCAGCTCTTTTAAAGAATATGAGTGCACCTACAAATTCAGAATTTAAATTCTCATTTATTAGTGCAGGTGAAATAATAAGGACATTCAAACAATTAAATTTAAAACACACCGAAGACATATGGGGAATGTCGGTAATAGTAATACAGTCCTTAATTGTCACTATTTCACCACATTTGGCTAATATATTTAATCAGTGTATATCAAAAGGAACTTTCCCTAATCTAATGAAAGTAAGCAAAGTGGTTCCTTTGTTTAAATCAGGCTGCAGAAGTAGTCTTGGAAATTATAGACCTATTTCTGTACTTCCGTCGATAAGTAAAATTTTTGAAAAGATTATGCTTAAACAATTGGTAGAATATTTTACTGTGCAAAAGTTTCTGGATGGTCGACAGTTTGGTTTCACAAAATCGAAATCTACTACTGACGCTGGTGCAACGCTCATAAATCATATATTAGGAGCCTGGGAGGATTCGCAAGATGCAATTGGTGTGTTCTGCGATTTGTCTAAGGCCTTCGATTGCGTTGATCATAGTACGCTTATACTTAAATTAAAACACTACGGTATTTGTGGATCTTCTCTCGACCTTCTAGTCTCTTATTTAAAAGATCGCTGTCAGAAAGTTAACATACATGGGGTAACCTCTGCGGGATCGCTTGCTAGAATTGGTGTCCCGCAGGGCTCTATTTTAGGGCCGTTTTTGTTCTTAATATACATAAACGATCTACCGCTAGTGGTTAATAACTCTGCTGACATGGTGCTTTTTGCAGACGATACTTCTCTAATATTTAAAGTGAAAAGGATAGATTCAGAGGTCGGGCATCTGAATAATACTTTAAGTGAAATTTGTCATTGGTTTGCGTTAAATAACCTATTGCTAAATGCAGATAAAACGAAATGTATAAGATTTACATTACCCAATGTTAGACAGGTTGATAGTAGAATCAAGATCGAAGGGAATTTAGTAGGGTTAGTTGACAATACTGTATTCTTGGGAATTACATTAGATTCTAAATTACAATGGGGCCCTCACATTAAAAAACTGGCGAGCAGATTAAGTTCCGCTGCATTCGCAATACGTAAGATTCGCCAGCTTACAGATATTGCCACTGCTAGGTTAGTTTACTTCGCTTACTTCCATAGCTTAATGTCTTATGGCATTCTGCTATGGGGTACGGCTGCTGAGGTAGACACGATATTTTTATTACAAAAACGGGCAGTTCGGGCAATATATAATATGGGACCTCGCGAATCATTAAAAACGAAATTCCAGGAATTCGGTATCTTAACTCTGCCCTCCCAATACATTCTTGATAATTTAATGTATGTCCGGAAAAACTTTGAAAAACTGAATTTAGTAAAAGACCGGCATAATCTAAATACTAGAAACTGTAATAAACTGGTGGTTCCATGTTTCAGACTTAGCAAAACCAGTAATAGTTTTTTAGGTAATAGTGTTAGGTTCTACAATAAAGTCCCAAAGCATGTTACCGATTTGCCGGACTGTAAATTTAAGCGCCATGTCAAACGGGTTTTAGTTTCAAAAGGATATTATAGAGTGGATCAGTATGTGAATGATAGTGATGTCTGGAATTGACTCCTCTCTGTGCATCCACTAAAAGCATTGTATAATGTATTGGAAATATATGTTTAAAAAATGTACCCGATCGAGTTTCTTGCCGGTTCTTCTCGATGACTGGGTTGTTTTCCGAACCGGTAGTAGTCTTTGACATTCATAAGTGCCTTATTAGGGCCTAAACTGAATAAAGTATTTTTGATTTGATTTGATTTGAAACAAATAATAATAATCTGTTAAAAACAGAGGAGAAAGATGTACTTAATTGTATCTGCCTATCTATATTATAATATTAGTAACAACTAAATTTATTAAATTATTACAGCAATTAAAGTATGTTTATTAAATCAGCAATTAATCGTTAAATTATTTTCCTAAAAATTTAAAGAGTTGTAACCTTTATCTTTCGTCGCATACATTTCTGATCATAATAATTTGGTAGATTAGTGGGAGAAGAAATGAATGAAAGGAGTGTCCAGAGCCAAAATTATTGACAGAATAAAATAGGCACCAAGTAAACAGCCGCATTTTATATCTTCTTCAGTACATATAATAAGATAAGTCAAAAAATAAGTAATGAAATACATTTTAATCATTTTTAGAAACGTCTGTCTGTCTGTCTGTTTGTATAGACACGAAGAAAATCACAAAACATATACTCGAGAATAACTTACGTCTTTGTTTCATTAAAATCTGTTCACTCTATCAAAAGTTAATGTAATTTGATTGATGACTCGAGGTAAGTACGAGAGAAGAGTAGTAATTTATACTAATAATAGCAGTGCCTGCGACTCCGTCCGCGTGAAACCTAATGTGAAAAAATCAATGTGTCCATTTATTTATCTACTTTTCGCTCGTACTTAGTCGCATCGTCATTAAAATTACAATAACTTTAGATAAAGTGGACCGATTTTAAAGAAACAAAGACTTAAGGTATTCTCGAGTATATACTTTGTGATTTTCTTCGTGTCCATATAAACGGACAAACAGACATTTCGAGAAATGACTGAAATGTATTTAATTACTTATTCCTAGACACCTACAACAAATTTTTTCACAAAAATGTACAAAGTACAGACACTTTAGATTTACATTCCTATCGTATGTATAGATACAAATTATAAAGCTAAAGGGTTTGTTTGTTTGATTGAACGCGCTAATATTAGGAACTACTGGTCAGATTAAAAAAAGAAACAGTGTTAAATAGCTCATTTATCCAGAAAGGCTATAGGTTTTTTGCTAGGTCTTAACAGTTTCACCGGACTATACAGGAAGACTATATAATTAATAAAGTTAGTCCGGTGAAGCTGTTAAAACCTTGCTATGTCAATAGCATAGATAGTTCGAAAAAAATAATTAATAAATTACTAATGAAAGCGACATCTACGTGAGTTAACTTGCATCTATTTGAATATAAACTTTTTGTTAGAAATAGTTTACTCATATCCCATTAGTTTCTATACTGCATACTAGATGGCGTTATTCACAAACACATAATGATTTTTTAAAGGATTTCAAAACAATTGCTGTATTTTTTAATATGCATTTGGGGGTTTTTGGCGGGATTTTGTTGTCATGTAGTAGATTTTATATTTTATTCATAATCTTGTATTATTTGACTATATTTTTTGTATAATTGGTGGTGTTTTACGTACGTAATACATAACAGTTCGGTTATTTGTGCATAAGTGAAGTGAATGGAAAATAATACCACGGATCATGAATTCTGAGATACCACAAAAACTCACTGGAAAGTTCTAACAAGAAAGCCACCATCTTGTTGGAACATTTAAATTATTCACACGACACTTATTGTGTAAAATGTCTTGTAATCTCCATTAACACTGGCAAGTCCTTTTGCGGAGCCAAAACAAAAAAAAAGAAGACGAAATATACATTTACTCATTGTGTAAGATCTAAATAATTTAGCAAATTATAGTTACATTTTTTTTATGTCATAGGTGGCAAACGAACAGGTGGGTCACCCGATGTTAAGTGATCACCACCGTCCATGGACACTAACAACACCAGAGGAGTCGCAAGTGCGTTGCCACTCTTTGGGGGGAAGGGTTAGGGGAGGGAGTGGGAGAGGAGAGAGGGGAGGGGAGGTGGGCCTCCGGCGCTCTCACTGACCAAACGAAAGGCAACAATGCAAGCACTGTTACTTCACGTCGGTTTTCTATAAGAGGGTGGTACTACCCCGGGCGAGCCGACCCATTCATGCTAAAACCAGTAATAGTTTCAGCATGGCTCTATCACTCTCTAAAATACATATGCATATTTGATTACTTTATTATTGGGCACCGAGTAATTTATTTTAATGACAACCATTCTGTTATTAATTTGGAATAATACAAGACAGGTTGTACATTTTATCCATTGCTTAGTTTTTATCCAGATCCAGAGTTATTTTTAAGCATTTTACATTTCAATAAATATCATATAAAAATTCATGGTAAAAAACTTAATAATAAGTACGTCCTAATAAGTGGAAAGCGGTAAGTTACCACCGAAACCGTGCGTTTATTTCTGAAAAACACGGTATTACCATATATTGTATTTTGGTATTATTTTGCATCGGGTGGTAAAAGTGGAGTAAGGATTGCGCGCGTTGTTTAACATCTACAACCTCGCAGTCCAAGGATTTCATATACAAAAGGCACCAATGTATGATACATTTTCCGCATACCTATCAGTTGTTATTCACCTATTATATGTAAAGAAATGTAGAAATAACAGTAAAAATATGTTGCTTACTTGAGAATCGTAAAGAGTTTTTTACAAAATGTATTTTGTGCACATCAAAGTTATGGATTGGCGCTTTTTTTATAGTAGAACGGCAAAATGACTGCACTGTGCCTGATGGTAAGCACAGTACAATCGAAAAACAATGGCGACCACCGAGTGACATACTATCCATCGCCGGTCGCCGCTGCCATGCCGGCCTGCGAAAAGCTAGATATGCACAGGCTGATCCCGAAACAAGACCCGCAGAAGCGAATCACTACAACGGGCTTTTTCGCCATATACATGGTGGTTGCGACCCAGTTAGGCTATAAAACCCTACTACCCCGCTTTCGCCATTGCCTCGTTCGTTATTTAGCAGGGTGCACCACGTGCAGGTGAGGTTGGCTTAGATCTCTCAAGTTTTGGATGTTATTTGACACCCCTTACACCCCTTCACTAGTGGGTGACTTCGATAGTTGAGATTAAATGTGTCTACCCGTCACGGCTTCTTCGTGAAAGTTAACAAGGACTCATAATAGTGGTTCAGATTCATCATATACGTTATCCTGGAAAGGACAAGAAGAAAGCATCTGGGCAGGCCTTCAGGGTCATCGATTTTTTTTAAACTGACTACGCTATTGGCTTGAAAGGCCTTTACAGGTTTACCAGACTACTAAGACCAGCGCTTAAGGCATTTAGCCGAGTTTATTTAGCAACCAGTTCAAGGGTGCCCGGAATACCTAGGGCTTGAGTTGCTGCCTAGGTTACGCAATATCGCGAATCTAATCAAGGGTCGTAGATACTTTCAGTAGTTGTAATAAGTGTTACAACTAGAGAATATAACACAGAAAGGAAATGACTACCTACATTTTGACGAGTACACAAAAATATATTTTACTTTTTCAGACCACAGAGCTACTACTAATTTATATGGTGTAATGTTATGTCATTTTTTTAAACTTTATTTTTGGCAACCGATCTTATAGATTATTACTGCCATTGTCGAGTAGCTAATAGTATTACAAGTTCTTCTTTCATTCCATTTTTGGCAACCAGTCTTCTAGTAAATTATTACTGCCATTGTCAAGTGAGTATCGATATTACAAGTTTCTTGATATAATTTTAATGAACTAACAAGATGGTGGCCATTTTGTTAGAACTTTCCATGGAGTTTTTGTGGCATCTCAGAATTCTTGGTCGGTATTATTATTTTCCATTCACTTCACTTATGCACAATAAACAAACTATATTACATAAAACACCACTCATTTTACACAATACAGAGTCAAGTAACACAAGATTATGAATAAAAAATAAAATCCACTACATGACAGACCAAGATCCCACCAAAAACTCCTGTTATGTCATATCTATATGATATATATTGTCTTGATTTTTAGAAATGAACACGAATGTCATTAAGGGGTAAAGTTTATTTAGATATAATAGATACACTCTGGAAGTAACAACCCAATTCTGGAAATTCAATAAGCACGAACGTAGGCTCAGACGATTCCTAGTTAAATATAAGCGAAAATCTAACTTTTAGTGATAAGTAATTTTCTTTTTGTTCTCTAGAAAGTTAAAATAAGTTCTTGCAATTTAAAATCAATCACAGATAGCACACGGAGAAAGCTACAAAAATAAAACATAAATTTGCTGTCCTCGAAACCTGAATTTGTCGTATATGTAATGGGTTTAGTCATTTCGTTAATAATTAAACCAAAGTGTTAAATTCCCATTTTTATTTTATTATAACAAATAAAAAAACATGTATTTTTAGATGTTAAGTTATCGTTGTGAAAAAATCCCTGTTAGGGGCTATACAGTTTCTCCCCGCATTTATTAAATCATATCTATTTTACATACTTCCTGTCATTTGTTTTATACAAATTTAGTATGTCATGTTATTGAATCAATTATATTAATTTACCTATACAATAAAGTTTTTATATCAGTGTTATTATGATGGTAATATTCTTAATTACTGTTAATCATAAATTTCATCTAATACAGAAAAATTGGGGTTACGAAATTGAAATATTCTTAAGAATGTTAATAACTTTATTTTTAGTATTCATTTTCTTTTAAAATGTAATAAGTCACAAACTACGTTTTTTTAAATTTATATCAAAGTGAAAACTATAACAGGCACCATCTAATTCAAACTATAATAAACATTTTTTTCAATTATTCATTACATAAATATAACAACAGACTTTCATATCAAATGATTTCGTAATTAAATAGGTTTTGTAAGTAGTTTATTTGTAATGAAATTATAAATTCTGTTTCTTATTAAAGTCTATGTTGAAATTGAAGAAAATATTGCAAGCTGAACTCGTGTTCAAAAACTCGTTATCACCTCAGTAGGTATCTGTAGAAGGTAACTAATCTAACAAACCATATTGTATAATTATTAATTAATTATAGTCGAACTGAGCACTTGTCAGTTGTCACTACGAAAACATAATGTTTCATAAGCCACGACCTAAAAGTAACGTTCATTATTGACTTAAGATTACAATTGTTAGTTGTGCTATATGAATCGTACTTTTTAGTTGAACGATTACGGTGGAGAGGACTGAGGAGGCGCGCGCGCCGTCAGTTGTGTTCGGTTATCAGGTACGGGCGCGTGTCGGTCGTGCTTACATTGTGTGTCTTGATGTTATGTTCTCGTTTGGTGGCCTGCACAGGCACTTGTGTAACGTCGTGTTTGTTAACGTTAAAACATGACACAAGAGGAGCTCTACACTCGGTTCAACGACGAGCTACAGCTTTCGTCCAATAACGCATCCGACGATGACGACGTTATCGTCAGAAAGAAAAGGGTTACTAGTGTTCGCGAAATGATACTACGATTCGAGAGACCTACTGTCAGTTTCGGTGGCTCCACCGAATCGTTAGAAAAGTCTAAAGATCCCATGCTGGGCAGTTTCACAAGTGTCGTTAATCCGATTCAAGTTCACTTCCAACACCTTTGTCCTACAACCAGGTCTCAAGATAGGAATTCAAACGTCTCAGTGAATTCAATACTATCGAATGCTTCAGAGAACAGTAACGAATCTAGTTCATCGGGTTTTGTTTCTGATAGAAAGTCCGGGGCGGATATGCTTGTGCCTCACAGACCTGCACCGCCGCCACCGGAACCGTTTAATGATAGTTATTCTCCGGAAAGTAAATCCCCACCAGCAGAAGAAGTCACAATGAGGGAAAGAAAGTTTTCGTTTACAACACCGTCCTCGTCGCCAGTAGCAGTGCGACGTAGTCGACAACCACCCGTGATAAGGAGAAAATCGAATGTAACCAGTCAAGGACATTTGGGTGAAACGCACTGGTCTTACGGTGTTAGACAATGTGATTTAGAGAAGTTATTGAGATTAAAAAGTTCAGAAACATCTGACAACGAAGAAGAAGAAGCGAAAGTTGCAATTTCGGAGTCAGACAGTGATAGTAGTAGTGATGATTCAAATAGTGATAATAATTTGAGTAACGGCAAGGAATACGTTGTTAATATTGATGACGGTAGAACGGATACGTTATCAACGGACCATTCTACGGACACTTTGATCAATGAAGAGGATAGTGATAACGGGGATGGTTCATCTATTGGATCAGGTGATTCTGATGGACGTAATTTTGACAATATTAGCATAAAATCAATATCATCCTTGGACATGGTTCCCTACCAAAAATATGATAGTATAACAGTGTCATCCGATGAGTTCGGTTCTGAAGTATGCCATGCTCCAGACACCGAGTTCTTAACTGTGAGTGCTGTGAACGAGTGGTGTATATCAAAGTCCACAGGACCGGTATTATTACCAGTGGAATCAAAAAAAGAGAAATACCGCAGGTGAGATCATCTTAGTTTTTTTTTCTACGTATTGAAAAAAATATTTACGATATCGAAGTTATTCTTTGTCACAGATGATAACTTATCTTTAACATTTTAAGTGCGTGTAGATATGATTGGTTTTTCTTTGTCCAATAGGTACTCTAGTTTAGATAACTAAAAATATGGATCGAAGCAAATGTATCACACGGAAATGGATCGATTCTCGATTTATATTTTTGATTTTATAGTTGTATTATACATATTTATTTTGTACAGTAATTAACTGCGCACATACTATCCGAATCAGACAAGCATCCGTCACATTACCGTTTATGAGGTTTCACCTTGATGTTAGTCATAATATATGTTTATAATTTGAGTCGAGGTGATTTAGTGTAGGTTATGTATAGCTACTTTTTATTTTAATGAATGTTCTGTTAGTAATTAGTGAATATATGATTAGTTTTCGGATTTATATTAATCACCTAATAACTTGGAAGGTGGTTGAATATATTTTAATTGTAACCGCATTGTTTAAATAATGAAATTATGAAATTTAAAAAAGGTTCTAGGAATATTTTTGATGGTAATCAATTACATTAGACAAAAATTATAAAGAAATAAAGACGAATATTTTCAAAGTTATCCATTCAAATTTGAGAGCTGCATGCTATACACATTACTTTTAGGTTCTGCTAAAATTTATATACATACAATAAAGTAGTACTTAATAATTTGTATATGATTAATTCATCTACCTACTTGCCTGCGATTGTCTCATCGGAGTGGACAGGATCAAGCATTTTTAGAACTTAACCTAACTAATATTATAAATGTAAATGTGAGGTTGTTGGTTCGTTACGTTTTCGCGCCTTAATTACACAACTGAACATCATCAAATTATGCATACACGTTGTCAGAAAAATTGTACTGTTCTATTGTATATCAAATCTACATTAACGCAAGCGAACCCTGAGTAAAAGCTAGTTATATCTCAAAAGTTAATACACCTGGACGTCCATGATTACGTTTTTTTATTGTTGGAAGGGGTCCATGACCGAAATAAGTCTGAGAATCATTCGTCTAGAGCGTAACATTTTTTTACTGATCGTTCGTGCTCACTGGTCGCAATATTCGATATACTGCCGTCCAATCGGAAATAAATATTAATATACAAAATGTAACAAGGAAGCCGACACACTACATTGACTTTCATAATAAGAATCCTAATCTAACACAATTGTGCTAGTTGTGTAGTTGTAAATGTTTTTAAATGTCTACTTATTTTTAAGACATGATTGTTGCAATTTTTGTTTTTAAAAACGATTGTATAATTATATATTGATAGAGTAACGTGGTTGAATAAATACATAAATTAATTATAGCTTATAGATTGCCCTAATATTCATTCCTATCGAGCTCGTACCTACTGAACAGGGAACAGATGAGTGACGCTGATAAATTTTGATATGTTCAATATGACAAACTAACTGTGTTAAATGGTATCTTATAAGCAATAGTACTAAGCTATTTTAATAGACAATAAACAACCGGCATAAAAGAAATGAGAAGTCGTGGTGGCCTAGTGGTTTAACCGGTGGCATATTATTTCGATGTCCGCAGCTACGAACCCCGGCATGCACCAACTAATTTTTCGGAATCCGCGTACATTTACTAATATAATTTGGTAATAATATTAACGATGGACATGTAACACGGAAATAAAAACCAAATGTGGAAAACGACCCAATGTAACAAGGACGTACCACATAATACAGATTATAAGGTTCACGGTACAAGGAAAACCAAAGTCTCGGATTACGTCCGAGGAAAGGGGGGTTTAAAAAAAAATAAAAATATATATATATATATAAATTGGTAACACTATCGGCTGACGGTGAAAGAAAATATCGTGAGGAAATCTGAACCTGAGAAATGTTCTTGTAGTACTACTGTATGTGGGAAAAATATAGAACTGTAGATTTCTCAGAGTTTCAAATCGCCAATACGTCGTGGGCTGGCGTGGTGATTACGCCCATACCTTCCTTCAGGAAAGAGGCTTATGGCCCTACAGTGGGTCTCTTACAGGCTGGTGATGATCATGATGATACAAGAAATAAGTACAAACTAACGATCCACATGTTATAGACTCAATAAAACTAATAAAAGGTTCTAAAATAAGGTCTCGAAACACATTACCTATTTTCTAGACCCGTGGTCGTCAAGTTGAGGTCTGCGGAATATTATGTGGCATGTGTACAACACGAACATAAAGTAAAACAAGTGATCTTACGTCTTTTACTATATCTATCAATTTCTAGTATACATTATATATTCAGGCCTACTTCTATAATGCCTTTTGCGTTTAATGACACCCAATTTGGTAGTTGTCTCCTTTAACCAATAACTCCAGAACACAATTTCTCTTAGATAACTTTTTTACCTCTGAAAGTAACCGCAAATTACATATTTAGTTGAGTTGAAATCAATTAAATGTGCGGCCCGTAGTTGTACCTCAAATACGATTGTGTTAGTCAATAATTTCAAGACCGTGTCACTGAATTACTGTCTAAATGTTCTTCTATTTTATTGATGGCAACCAGTCTTCTAGTAGACTATTACTGCCATTGTCAAGTGAGTAGCGATATTACAAGTTTCTTGATATCGTTTCAATGAAGATGGTGGCCATCTTGTTAGAACTTTCCTGGGAGTTTTTGTGGCAAGTCAGAATCCATGCTCCGTGGAATTCTTTCCGATCCACTCCACCCGCGCACAATAACCAAATTATATTTCGTAAAGCACCACCAACACTACACAATATGGAGTCAAATAACACAAGATTATAGATAAAATATAAAGACCACTACTTGGCGTCCCAAGATCCCGCCAAAAACTCTCCTGTCTAAATGTTATTATATTTTAGATTAATACGTGAACGATAGTGATGTCCGGAAAACCTCGGGCAAACATAAATAATAATAAAGGGTTATCTATAGCATACGTTTGTATAGTTTTAATAAATAAAAATATCCAAAAAAGATAAACTTCATCAGATCTCTTACCGTCTTTACTCGATGACTGCGAAGCTTTTCGAAGTGGTAACATTTATTACTTTGAACATTGACGCCTGAGCTTCATTTGAATAAAGAATTGCCTTTATTTTGATATAAAATTAGATATACATTTTTATCAGTCAGTTTATCTATAGAACGATTTAAGAGATCTTAGTACATAATTTACGAACGAAAAAATGCCTCTAAATCTCTTTTTAACGTTATGTTTTACAAACAATTGATACCGAGTGTGGGAAGTTCGAGGAAGTTATGAGTGATGAAATACCTATGTAACTCTACATAACTACGTTATACCTACGTGTGCTTGGTATGTTTTTGTTTTGTTCGCTCTTAGACTGAGAGAATTACAATAGAATTAGAGAATCACCTACTTGTTTGGGTGACGTGAGACATATTTAGATAACAGAAGCTGTCATTGAGCACGGATTGACTTTAGTTTCTAATTTAAATCAACATAAATTAAATTTTATTATGAACTATCTTTTGCCTATGATTTAGTTTATGTGTTCTTCTAAATGAAATAACTCGCACGGCGAGTATTGTAAAGTGGTTATATTAATTCAAAACCTTTCCCGGCCATTAAATGACAGAGAAACGTAAACGAAACAAAACAGTAACCTTTTTTATTTAATACATCGATGACAATGGAAGTTGGTTATACATAGAGTTTGTATTAGAATTCGTTGAATAATTGTGACATTCTATTTTATAATCTATATAAAAGTAAGGGGTGTCGAATCATAAGACCAAGCCAACCTCACCTGCATGTGTGCACCCTGCTGAATAACGAACGAGGCAATGGTGAAAGCGGGGTGGTAGGGTTTTACAGCCTGAACGGGTCGCAACCACCATGCATATGGCGAAAAAGCCCGTCACAGTGATTTGCTTCTGCGGGTCGCGTTTCGGGATCAGCCTGTGCATATCAAGATTTTCGCAGGTCGGCATGACAGCGGCGACCGACGATGGATAGTGTGTCACTCGGTGGTCGCCGCTGTTTTTGGATTGTACTGTGCTTACCATCAGGCACAGTGCAGACATTTTGACATGCTACAATAAAAAAAAAAAACATTTTTTTCCAAACCTGTTTGTTTCGGACAGAGATCATTTGGAATTGGCAATATAAAGGGAGAGAGGGGTGATCGCAATTTGATACAATTCACTATTCATTCCCTTGACGTGTTGCATGAGCATAATATTAAAGTAAAGATTTGTTAGTCCCGATATAGGTACAAATCAGAGAGTCATAGTAATTCCAAATTCCGTTAAATGTCTTAAGATTAGCAATCACATGCTTAGCAAAATTATCGAACGATTTGATTGCAGACTCCTTCTCCATCAAGTCCAAAAGATCGAATGGACATTTACGAAGATTATCACAAAGCAAGATATGCCCTAGTCTCTTCGTGCTAAACCTGGGGCAATTTTGAAGCAAGTGTTCAAAGTTTTACACCGATTTTTTTTTATGTCATAGGTGGCAAACGAACAGGTGGGTCACCTGATGTTAAGTGACCACCACCGTCCATGGACACTAACATCATCAGAGGAGTCGCAAGTGCGTTGCCACCCTTCGGAGGAAGGGTTAGGGGAGGGAGGGAGAGGATTGAGGAGAGGGGAGGGGAGGTGGGCCTCCGGCGCTCTCACTGACCGAACGAAACGCAACAATGCAAGCACTGTTACTTCACGTCGGTTTTCTATGAGAGGGTGGTAGTACCCCGGGCGAGCCGACCCATTCATGCTGAAACCAGTAATAGTTTCAGCGTGACTCTACCACCATTAAGTGATGTGTCATGTATATTACAACGATTTTTTCTTTCATCGATAACCCCGGCTCTTTCGCAAAGATTCGGACCTTTGGCCATCGACGTGATGTCCGAACACGTCACTTAGCCATCAACGCTTCATATATTGTATTTTCTATGGTAGTCCGGTGAAGCTGTAAAGACCCTGCAGGGTCAATAGCGTAGTCAGTTCGAGGAAAAAAAAAGAAGTATTTTCTATGATCAAAGATCTACGCATAGAAAATTTTCATGATATCAGCAATACAGAAACTAAGCTGTTATAACGACGTCTGTTGTAGTAGAATTGATACCATTAAAAACTTTCACGGTGTAATGACACTAAGCCGTGCCAAATTTCATGGTCAACGGTTTTATAGTTTATCGATATCTGATACCCATATATATTAATACTAGGGTAGGCTCGGAGCTTCGACTGTTTTCATGTAGATCTCACTATCCCTTGGTGATAGTACTTTTTTCTGGATAAAGGGTACTATGTCCTTCTTTATCCTCCTGTCTACGTGTATGCAAATGTTATAATGATCGTTTGAGTAGTAAAGGGCATGAAAGCGTTACAAACAAACAAACAAACTCATTTTCGTATTTATAATATTAATTAGGGTTAGAATGCTAGCTGATACCAGCCTACTTCGCTGTACGTATTTAAAAATAATCGGCGAAGGGTCAATGGTTTCCAAAATAGAAGAGAACCATCTACGAAGAATTACGCGATAAAGTCGTATGCCATTCTGTAGTTTTTACCTGGTTGAGACTCAAAGGAACTGTACTTTCAATATATATACATCACTTCTTCGTCTTCTTCCTAGCGTTTTTCCGGCCTGGTACTAGGGTTCGCTTTCTTACTAAACTTCCTCCACTTTGCCCGATCATCGGCATCCTTCCGTGTGAGGTTATGTTCCTTTAAGCCCGCCTTTCCCACGTCCAACCAGCGTTTTTTGTGCCTGCCGATATAATACATCACTATATATTATAAAACAAGGTCCTTTCCCACGTCTGTGTATCTGTCTGTTCGTGATAAACACAGAAACTACTGAACGGTTTTTCATGCGGTTTTCATCAGCAGATAAAGTGATTTTTGAGGAAGATTGGGGTATATAATTTGTCAAGGTTTTTGTATTATCAGGGCGTGACAACGTGACAGCATAAATTAGCCAGGTTATATATTATAATATGTTATGACATAATTACATAATAACATCTGCTAATTTTAATTGTTAATACAATCGTCTGACGGTGAAAGCAAACATCGTGAGGAAACCTGAACCTGAGAAATGTTCTTATAGGACCACCGTATGCGGAAAAATATAGAGGTGTGAATTCCTCAAAGTTTGATATCACCAATACTTCGTGAGCTGGCGTGTTGGATATTCCCATAGCTTCTGTCGAGAAGAGGTCTATGGCTCTGGAGTGGGTCTGGTACGGTATGATAATGATGATAACGTAATTAATACTAAAATTAAATTAATCCGATATCAAAATGTTATATAAATGATGTCTTTCCTTGAAGGCAGTATGCCATGCACGTTATATGTAGCCGTATTTAGCTACCTACAGTGACTCAACGACGAACACAAGTTTTACGAATAAAGAGTTTTGAAATATTGAGGAATCAAGGTTTCGTTCCCAATTCAGATAAGGAGTTCTATTTCTATATATTGACTATTCATCGTTAGTATTAAAAAGTTATATAGTAAATTTATTTCAAATCTGAATATTATATCAATAAATAACTAGACTTGAGTGTGAAGTAGCTCTTGGTCTCCGTTTGCCGATCCGCTTGGGGAATTTAATCTGCTTTCGGTATCGTATTCAGTTTGTTACAAAATCTCGCAGCGATATATTTTAATATTCAGTTTATTTGAAAATTCTAAATTCTAACATATGTTTATGGAGTTACAATTGTTTTAAATTTTTTTAACATATTGTCTCTAACTTATATACTCTATTTAATGAAAAGATCTATCTATGATATAATGATTATGACAACAAATTGTCGCTCTATAATTGGAAAAAATTAATTAGACCTGTATGTCTCGAATATGATTGTACAACCTACTAATTTGATTAATTGAAACTAATCACATCTATAGCTCGAATGAAAATAAGTAAATGACTTTAAGAATTTGCCAATAATGTAAACTCAAAATTAGTAATTGTAATGAATATTGCCTAACAAAATTCGCCGTAGACGGAATCCTTCATAAATCGAAAACTCTACAATCCCAAGTTTTGGTTTCTCCGTTGATGTTCGACTTATAGAGGTTTTGCTGTATATATAATATGGATTATGTCATGTATTGCACTGAATTACAATATAGACTATTCGCAAAAATAGGTGGAATCAGATTTTGAAGTTGTACTTCTTTTAGCGCGTTAGGGAAAAATTATGAGAGTAAATTTTTACGATGCCCGTGCACACCGACACGAAAAACCGATACCCTGAAATTAGCTATAGTCAACTTTTTCTATTATTAATGTCGTTTTTTCTACAAACGTAGAATAAGGTGAAGAATAAATTTTTTTTAAAGATTTTTATCTTGTTACGCCAAAGAAGTATAACTTCTATCGCGTGTACATAAGTACACACATACTTTTTTATTATCTGCTCCTATTGTTATATGCTGGTCGGTTAATAAAGTCAAAGAATGAGTAAAAGTATCAAACACCTTAATCTCGAAGATCATAGTTTTACGGGTCGACCCGTAAAATTTCGTTCGAACTCGGGGAACGTAACGAGGGAAGCAGTTGACCTACCCATTGCGTGAACGAGTCGTTTTGTCAATATGATAGATAACTTAAAGGTCAAAGTTCTACTTAAGTTTGACTGTGTGTGAATTTGTATAACTTTGGATTGGTTATACGAGTGCAAGTGTGATCATTCTTTTATGAGTCATTTGGGGTTACAAGTTACGTGCTTGTCTTATAAATATTTGTTTGTTTTTTATTACAAAACTGTGTGCTACTTTTTATAAATTAGTAATAGCAATAGGAATTGAAATATAAGGTCACAATCTCGTTTTCATTTGTTACTAATTATTTTTATCAGTTGTTGCTTCATGTATGATTAGTAAATTAACATCAAGTAAATGTAACTAATTCAAAATTCTTATTAACTTTAATGGAATTGATGCAATTCAAATTAACTCTTAAAAAAAATAAAAAAAAAACGAACTCTTTCAGTTACTTAAAAAATATATATTTATCATTAACCAATTGGCTTATGCATAATAACTAATTTACTTCTATGTAATTATGTTTTCGGAACAACACAGTGACGTCAACTTGCGTCATTAATGACGTACGATTCAAAGGAAGTTTTTTGTCTTGTCATTACTCATTATAAGTAACAAGACAATTAAAGAAATCCAGTAAAACAGATATATATCAGATCAGTGTTAATAACGCATATTAGCTATAGGACATATAAAAAATATAATTAAGAAATTGTATGATCAAGAAAAAAACATTTGATAGTTATCGTATGGCAATTGCGACCACCATTCACTAAGTTTAAAATCCGCCATGGTGGCTCACTTAAGTATGTAGTGTTTAGGTATCAGCCGAGATACAAAACAGTAATCAAGCGTTTTGGTATTAATCTATAACTTGGTAGAGAGTCAGAGTGGCTGTCTTTTAATTTGTCACGTTTCTTTATTTAAACTTTATTGTACCCCAATATATATACATTTCAAAAAACATTTCATGTTTTATTAACGGTACAATGAGCGGCCTTATTGCTATTAGCAATTTCTTCCAGGCAACCTTTGGATGGACTTTTCAATGGAGTAGAATCAGGGGTATTCTGGGTGTACAGGAATAAATACTAGGTAATACCAACTAAGATAGTGGCACGTAACTGTAATATATATATCATTACATAGTATAAAACAAAGTCCCCAACCGCGACTGTCTGTCTGATCGCGATAAACTCAAAAACGACTGAACGGAATTTCATGCGGTTTTCACCAGTGGATAAAGTGTGAAGGAACGAGGAACGTGAGGAACGTTTTAGTATATAATTTGTCACGTTTTTTTATAATCGGAGCGGAACAACGTCTGCCAGGACCGCTAGTATATATATATATATTTCGACTAATTTTTAAAAGAACTTTGAATTATATATATATATATATATATAGATGTATAGATGTATAGATTGGTAAATATATACACATAAGCGTATTTTTAAATAGATAAATAGTGTTTTTTGACAGAATTTCTAAAAATGTCCATCGTCTGCGCCCATCTTATAGAAATCGGTAGAGCATTCCATAGTCGGACAGCCTGAATTGTGAAAGACTTGGCGCTGAAACCAGTGGAATGAGCAGGGACTTCTAACGTTAAATCATCTGATGACCTTAAATTTCGAGTATGCCTATCGCACAGGAACTGAAAACAATTTTTTAAGTACAGAGGAGCGATAGGGTTAAAGAGAGTACCATATAGAAGAAAAAGAGTGCAAGCGTTCCGGCGTAGCCTCACAGGGAGCCATTTTAGTTTTGTTCGAAATTCTGATATGCGATCAAACTTACGCTAACCAAATATGAACCTAATACATAAATTTTGTAGTCGTTCCAGTTTATCAAGTTGAGCTTCAGTAAGATCTAAATAGCAAGTATCAGCATAGTCGAGGATAGGAAGTAGAAGAGTTTGCGTTTCGCGATACTAGGCTTAGGAGAGGTGTTACAACTGCGTTTAACATGTTGATAAGGCTTTTTATAAGCCCTCTTGGCTAACACAACCCTCAAGTTGATAATCTGTCATCAAGTACCTATATTTATATTCTAGCAGCTTGCACATGAGAGCCAGTACCTATTGATTTAGCGTGTTTTCCACCTTGGGTGACATCGTCAATTAAAACAAGGTGAGATTGTGTTCGAATTGTATAAAAAAGAGGTGTATAGTGCAGTCATCCCGTCGTGCTACATTAAATAACATTGCTTTTAAAATTCGGTCAGATCAAAACACATAAACGGCGTCTAGAAAGTGTTTCGCAGTCGTGGTTATATGAGTCACAGTAATTTATAAATATAATTATGTTTAGAAAACGGTACCTTTCCGCAATTACTTTCTTTGAAACTAATTATATTTAAGGCAGTCAACGTAATATTTACACGTCGCGAAAATACACAACGTATCATCAACAGTTTTAGAAGATTTTGATTACGTCACGGTGTTAGTGTATTTTTGTGTGGACGCGCGGGCGTGTTTGCCAAGGTTGCCTTCATATTTACGTACGGCTATTATTATTGTATTAACATATAATGACTAATATGTTTCGTGATTGTGCTAGATTGTTTGACTGCCAACTCTTAGTTGTTACTGCTCGATATTAGTTACGTCTACCATAGTCCTTGAAAGGTATGAGTTTGTGCAGTTTTTAAAGGGATAAATATTATAATAATAGTTGTATGTTATAACATCATTGTTGAATGTAGAATGAAAAAGGGTAATTGGAACGTAAGTGAAAAATAATACATACAGTCGAGCACAGCAACCTCCTTCACAACCTTTTTTGAATTCCTTTATTGACAGATGTCAAAATGTCTTTTTTATTTACATTTGTGTATATTTTGTGTAAAATTGAAGCAGTAGTGTGAGTAATGCATATTTTAATTAACCCAGAGGTCGACATTCGACCATAGTTCATTGATTTTTTAAAGTTTGAATGTTATTAGGGTTTTTTTGTCAAAGGGTATTTATTATGTTATAATATCATTGTAGAATGTAGAATGAAAAAGGGTAATTGGAACGTAAGAATAAAATAATAAATACAGTCGAGCATAGCAACCTCCTTCATAACCTTTTTTGAAGTCCTTTATTGACGGATGTCAAAATGTCTTTTTTATTTACATGTGTGTATATGTTGTGTAAAATTGAAGCAGTAGTGTGAGTAATGCATATTTTAATTAATTTAATGTACTTCTAATGCATTTTATATAAAATAAATAGCTTTCTGCACTTCTCCTCCATATAAACTTTAACTATGCCAAATTTCACGTTCATCCGTTCGCCCAATTCCGTTAAAAAGGGATACAAAGTTTAGGCTTCACGTATTAATATATATGATGATGATGACTAATATGTTTCGTGATTGTGCTAGATTGGTTGACTGCCAAATCTTAGTTGTTACTGCTCGATAGTGGTTATGCCTATCATAGTCCTTGAAAGGTATGAGTTTGTGAAATTATTTTTTCTTATATTATTTGTCTCAAAGGTTAGGAAACATCGTGAAGGAACCAGAAAGCTTTACAATTTTAGTCATGAAGTTGAATCATGTGATGGAATATTTACAGAACTATCAATTTGTTGGCGTTGTAATAATCGGGTCGAGGGCTCGATGTACGTTTTTGATTGATTTAAACCCTGAGTTCCCAAAGTGGTCCAGATAAACCCCAAGGGGTCCAGGATGTACTCGACGGGGGTCTACGCTGGCGTGACAAAAAACGGGGGTACACAATTCGTAAGCGGCCTACGAAAGTTTATCTGCTTTGGATAGTAAAGAACTGAAATGTTGGCATGACTTTACCTATCAATGTAGGCAGATAACATTTTCAGACGCTCAGCGACTGTTATTTGTAAAAACTTCCATATTACATATTCAGTATGCAACGCAAGTTTCCATAGTTAGATTTAATCATCACATTTTTTGTCTAGTTTTGGGAATATGGTATAAGCTGGGTTCGCCGGAACCAGCGAAATTTAGAAAGTGGTCTATGAAAACAAAAGTGTGTGTGTACTTATGTACACGCGCTAGAAGTTATACTTCTTTGGCGTAACAAGATAAAAATCTTTAAAAAAAATTTTCTTTCCCCTTATTCTACATTTGTAGAAAAAACGATACTAACAATAGAAAAAAAGGTATTTAATACATTGAAAGTTTTAATACAAACAACAAATATAAAGAAACAAAATGTTGACTATAGCTAACTTCAGGGTGTCGGTTTTTCGTGACGGTGTGCGCGCGCATCGTAATAATTTACTCTCATCATTTTTCCCTAACGCGGCAAAAGAAGTATAATTTCAAAAAAGTCTATGACCATCTGATTTAAATTAAATTAAACAAACTTTCGACGCATTTAGTATTACTCGAATGTCGATCATAACTCATTTTTTAAGGTTCATATATTATTGAGATATTGGTGCTAAAGAGTGTACAGATACTTTAGATTTGTAGGAATAAGGAACGCAATAAAGGCTGAACAATATCAATATAACATATATAAAAACAAGTTAGTTTGTTTCTTTGTTTATTTCCACATTTTTATTGATAACACTATTTAAACACAGTAAATAAACACTCGTCTGTTTGTACTAAACTCGTTGCAGTCATAAGGAAATATAAAACTCAAAACATTGAAATAACTGTGTTGTCTTTTGAACTTTTAAATTAATTATAGTCTGAATTATTTAAATTTCATAAATTTTATATCGAAATTATGAACATTAGTGTGGTTTTCTATGTATTGGCACTCCGAACGATAATTATATATCTACATTTTTAGACAGTTTATAAATTAATCAAATATATGATGGGCAGCACTCTCTTAACACAAAATATCAATATTAGATGCAAACAAGCCGATATACTACGCGTCGCTAATCGCAAGCGCAATACCCTCGGTCACGTTTTACTAACATGTAATTACGCCAAATTATAACTTTATATCCTGCCAAAAATACCGCTCAACGTGGCTAAAGAGGTTTTCATTAAAAAAAAAATATATATAAAGAAAGTCGGTCTTTCTTTTTTTTTTTTTCTTATCTGCAGACTCTCGGTCCGCACTATGTTTTTGCTATAGTTTTATTTAATATGTAAGTTAAAAATCGTATTTGTGAGCATCTATTGGGTAGTTTTTTTTATATATATATTTATTTAGCTGTTTTAGACATTATTGCCTTTATGGCGGTTTCATTCCGGTCCCCTATCGCCATCTTTAAGTTATAATCCACAATATGCCGCGCCGGAGCGTCCATGGCCCGATGGATGAACCTACTAAAGAAAGTCGGTTGGGAAACTTACGATGAACAAATAGTTAACCGTTTTGTCTCTGCTTATTTATACATAGAAGATAGATAGTGTGCTCTATGGAATAAACTTTACACCTAAAAAATATATGATATTAGTCGAACTTATTATTAGAATCTATATATACCTTTTTAATATACCACATTCTTTAAATGAATTTAAAAATATTAAATAATTGTTATCCTTACTAAAATTACAAATGCGAATGTGAGTTTGTTTGTTACGTTCTCACCCTTTAACTGCTGAAACGATCAACGTGAACTTCTGAATAAACGTTGTCAGAAGTATAGAAAAGAACATAGGGTACCACGTAACCAAAAAAAATGTACTGCTCTCGAGGGATATGTCAAACCTACAGCGACGCGAGCAAATCCACGATCAACATAACTGTATAACAAAATATAACGAATATAATAAAATATAACAATAGACAATTGATGCTTAATTCGTTCACGCTAACAAATCTATTGCACTACAAAAGATACATATAAGTTTTAGTGTGATTTTTCTTTAATAACAGCTACTGCCAAACGTCTCTTATTAACATTTACAGCATGCACACTACATTTTGCATTATTTAACGTATTATTTATATTATAAGAACGTATTTATTGAAAGACATTTTTAATTAAATATTGATTTCCTGCTTAAGTTTTGCAAAATAACTTTAAGAGATTTAAAAATATGTACGGAACAGATAAACAAAAAGATTCATAGATAAAAGATTGAGTTATTATTGTATCTCTATCTAAGTTTTGAGTTGTTTAAAGTTTCAAGTCCATTACTTATCAGAGCGATGTACAGACAGAACAGTGATTGACCAAAAACGTGTTCAAATTAAAAGTAGCGTTTAAATTCTATTAACTAATTAAATCGGTGTCTTTTTACAGATGATTTGTGGACGGATCAAAATCAAATTAGATATACTTTATTCAATTTAAACTCTAAGAAGCCTGTGCACGTCAAAACTACCACCGATTCGGAAAATAGCCCTGTCATACAGAAGAACCGGAAAGTAACTCGATCGGGTTCATATTTTAAACCTAAAATAAACCTTCATAAAAATATACTTAAAATCGATTTTAGCAGATGCACAGAGAGGGGTATTAATTCCAGACATCACTATCTTCCATATAATCCACCCTATAATCAAAACACCGAAACCAGCTTGACAATGTACTTGACCTTACAGTCCGGTAAATCGTTAATGTGCTTTTGGACTTTGTGGTAAAGTCTTATACATATAAAAACTGTTATTGAGTTTGAAGATTAACTAATATAGACTTTACACTATATATATATATATATAATTTAAATGTTAATATTGGTAATTTCGAACAGATGGTGTAAAGTTGATAAGATTGCGTAAAGTTGGAGCGTCTCGGAAACCTCGCACACGAATTGTGTTAAATAAACTTTTCCTATTGGCTACGGATGGAGAAGTTCACAACATATTACGTTAAATACGATTTGATATAAAACAATACTTATCTTTATTAAAAATCCTTGTCCATGGTCAATAGGAATAATTAAAATCAAATTCTTAAGTTAAAATACAGGTCTTAATTAAAAAAGTAGATTTCTTAACATATTTGAACACTTGAAGTCCTCCAAGGACTTTCTAATATATGATAGGTAAAACTATATCTATTTAAAGATTGTCTTGTTATACAAATAAAGGTCTTGACATCAATTGATAAAATGATGATATTTCTGTATCTGATATCCAATGCAAATTTATATAAATAATAAAAAATAAGGTCATATCTATTTGGTAGCATAATATGAATTTTGGCATATTGTTATTGAAACAGCTATCGTTATCTCCATGTATTTTATTGCTTGTTTTTGTTTAATTTCATTACATGTCAGTTGCATAGTTCATAAATCATCAATAATTTTTGTTCTTTTATTAAGTGCTCATACATTTTTAACTTAAAATAAGTATTTTCAAATAATTTATTTTGAGCCCATGACATGAAATTATGCTAATTTCTTCGTGCTTTATAACTTGTGGGATTTCTATTTATTTTTCGCTTGCTGAGTCGGACCAGAATGTAGATTAAACGAAAAGGTTAAACCACTTGTAATGACTGGAAGGTCAACCACTCGATTTCAGTTAGGGTCAACTACATTATTGTAATTCACTTGATGTGATTAGAGTTGCCAAATCGGACTGATAAACAACTTAATAGATTATTAATAATGAGTCACACTTCTATTACACGGCCTCTTTACATTGTTATTATAAGGAAGAAAATTTAGTGAATATATTGGAACGATGCTAAAACTCTTTCGCTGATAGAAAGCTATATTTTACTGTAATTGTTTTTATATTTTAATTAACACGTACGAAGTAAACTCATACGGTGTTATTACAAAAAAGTTAAATACATATTAAATACTTGCTTTAAAAAGGTTTCAAATTAAATGCACGGTACGCCCGAGGCAAGTTCGCGTTATCCTTTTTCGCAAGTCTAACCTAACGTCACCAAAGCGAGACAAAAGAGCGACAAATGGCGAACATTCAGCGACCGCAGTGCATTTAATTCGAAACCTTTTTAAAGCAAGTATTCAATATTTAACTTTTTTGTAATAGCACCGATATTGTTTGTAGATATTTTAGGTTAGGTTCAACAAAATTACGATAATATAACTGTGATACTGTCAGTAAGTTAATTAATAAGATATCGTTAATTACCTTCATACCACCTTCACACCGAAAACTTATTAAACCACCTAACAAGTATTAAAATAGAAAGTGTTGTGCTATTACATCTTTGTAAATATAATGTGAAACTCGAGTTTATAAAAATAATACAATTATAAGTATATATTAAAATAAATACTACCAATATAAATATTATAGATTTAATTTTTTGTTTGTAGTGCATAACCTCAAAAATTACAAAACCGATTTTAAAAATTCTTTCACTTATAGAAAGCCACTTTATAAGCGAATAACAGGGGCGAGCGAAACAACGGACAAAAGTTAGTTATCATATAAATGATGTAATAACATGATTATTGTTCACTTTTTTTTGTATTGTTGAATAAAGTTTTGTGAATTGTTTCAGACGGTTGACGGAACGCGTGAACGAATTATTGCATACCGAAAATGTGTACGTGGAACGCCTGAGGCATGTCGTGGAGGACTACATCCCAGTGATGGCTGCATCCGAACTAAGCCCGACGTTCAGATCTTTGAAGCCCGATATATTCAGTAACATCGAACGTATTTTTCGGTTTCATTCTGAGGAGTTCTTACCCGCTTTGAGAGACTGCGAGAATGATTTAAGAAAACTCGGACAATGTTTTAGGAAATTCGTAAGTATTTTACATATTTAACTATACCATTGCTGTCTTGCTGGGTAAGTATTTAGTTTGTATTTACTTCCTTATCTATAGCTACGTAATATTATGTTTATTTGCCACGCTTCCACGCCTCAGCTACTTAACAGATGGTCATGAAATTTTTCACACTTATTTCAGAAGAATAGAATTGAGCATAGGGTACCTTTTATCCAGGAAAAAGTTCTGTGTCCGAGGGATAGGTATAATCTAACTTAACATTACAAGATAACCCTTAGAAGAAGGATTGGATTACCGCACATAGTGATAAACCAGAAACAGTGGCTAATGTTTTGTGGCGTTTTGGGATCATTCGATATATTTAGTAGCCTAAAGACTTGCAATCCTGGTATAACGCGTGATGAAATCCCGATCTCTCATTGGTTACTGTTGTGTTTCGATTACGTTGTGCTTACAATTAATTACTATCCATTTATAATCAAATTATTAAGTGTACACCTAATACACTGATGATCTATACATGTAAGTAAAATTGTAGTGTCCGTTTTTAATCAAAATAACAACTCTTTACTAAACAGGTATGAAAGTATACACAAGTATACGACACATAACAAAATCCAATTTATTTTAAGCATTGTCCTTCTGTCTGTCTGTTTTTTACAACTAATCAACGAAAACAGTTCGGACCGATGTTGACCTGGCTTTCAGTGTTAGATATCTGATTTTTTTTTCTCGAACTGACTATGCTATTGACCTGGCAAGATCTTTACAACTTCACCGGACTACGTAGATATGTGATGTTATAATGAATAACTTACGTGTAGTTTAGAGATTAAAGGGTTTAGGTAGTATATAGTAAATTAAAGAAGCGGTAACCAGTACAGTGTGCGATGCACGAACACGTTTACACTGAACAACTTTAATAAATTCCACACGGACGAAATCACGTGTAACAGCTAGATAACTTTATAATCTAGCATGCATCTGAAAAAAGTATGCTAATTTTTTACAATATCCAACGAATCTCGTTCAATTGTGTATTTATAGATTTGTTATTAATGCGGAAATCACGTTTATTTACCTCTCATTGAAGACATGACCTTAAAAATACGACACACATGATCGCTGTGTCAGGTAAATTTAACGTCGCATGTTCACCTGGGGTACTATGTATTAAACATAATGTTTTCCTTCAATTAGTTTCGTTGAGAAATTGTAATATAAATATTTACGTATGTTTTATATATATATATATGCTAATAATATACCTATAGGAATTGAAACACAAACGTATTGGTACGATCTGAGTGAATCCCACCACCTCTCCTGTCTTTACTACAAAGTAGCAGTGTTAGCGGATACAATTATACCTCGGTCTTAAAGATGTGGTAGGCAATATGTATGGCAATGCGTTTCAAGTCCAACCACAGGGATAACCACTTCCGTTTGACAAATCTTATAATTGTGACCTTCTTTCTATTTAGGTATAAATAGCTATAGGCTACGGTGATTACTTCAAATTCATACGATATACATGTTTACTATTTATTATAAAAGGTAAAAATGTAGCTCATCTGTTTATTTTTCTTTGAGTGAAAAGTAACTTAAACAATCGTGGTAATTTGTAAGAAAACATTGGTGAAAACAACAACTTGATCACCCTGAAACAGATACTAGAAGGATTTCGCGTAAAGCAAATAGCATAATGATAAAGCATTGTAGTCGCGGATTGAATGTACACGTGATGCTTTGCTTTAAATTTTTATTATAATGAATGACAAGATATGCAAACTTGAACTGGTCACGGGCTTAGGCCAAATGGACGAGTTGTAACTACGTTGTTAGTATTGTAAGAGTTCACAGTTGCGCGAGTACATTGTTGATCTATGTACGGTGAAAGTGTATTTTCATTGTATATAAATAGTAATTCATAAAACATTTTTTTTATAGTAGCACGGCAAAATGACTACACTGTGCCTGATGGTAAGCACAGTACAATCCAAAAACAATGGCAACCACCGAGTGACACAGTATCCATCGCCGGTCGCCGCTGTCATGCCGGTCTGCGAAAAGCTGAATATGCAAAGGCTGATCCCGAAACGCGACCCGCAAAAGCGAATCACTATGACAGGTTTTTTCGCCATATACATGGTGGTTGCGACCCAGTCAGGCTGTAAAACCCTACCACCCCGCTTTCGCCATTGCCTCGTTCGTTATTCAGCAGGGTGCACCACGTGCAGGTGAGGTTGTCTTCGATGTTATTCGACATCCCTTACACCCTAAAACATATATAAACAATGGTTGCAGAATAAGATAATTTTAAACAAATTCTTACATTTATTGGAATCATTGAGTTAAATGATCATTCATTTCAAATGAATGCTTAAAGTGACGGTAGCGAAAAGAATCTAACGACTAAAACGATATAACACCAAAACGTTAAACATTATGTAGGTACCTTTTATATGTTTGATAATTTCGTGTTCCTTGTGCGATTAGTAGGTATGTAATAAAAATATCTTATTTTTTGTTCACAGGAAAAAAGATTCAACATGTATGTAATGTATTCTAGAAATAATAAGAGAGCTACGAGACTGGTGTTTGAGCACAAACCATTTTTCCAGGTAAGGTATATCGACATTTCACGTTTCCCACGTTTCAGACTTAGCAAAGCCAGTAATAGTTTCTTAGGTAATAGTGTTAGGTTTTACAATAAAGTCCCAAAACATATTACCGATTTGCTGGACTGTAACTTTAAACGCCATGTCAAGCGGGTTTTAGTGTCGACAGGCTATTATAGAGTGGATCAATACGTGAACGATGGTGACGTCTGGAATTGACTCCTCTCTGGGCATCCCCTAAAAACGTTATTGTAACGTATAATGTATTCGTAATATATATATATATATATTTATATATATATATGTTAAGAAGAAGTACCCGATCGAGTTTCTTGCGGGTTCTTCTCGATGACTGGGTTGTTTTCTGAACTTTTTCTGAATTTTTGACGTTTATAACCGCCTTATTAGGGCCTAAACCGAATAAAGTATTTTTGATTTGATTTGACGCTTTTTGTTTTAAGAAATATCATTTCAGCTTATTTTTTTAATGCCAAGGATTACACTGTACAATTGATTTATACTACAAATAAAAACATCTTAGTATTATTAGATACGATACATATTTATCAGATGTTTATCAAAATAAATTTCCATGTTATTATATTTCTGGTGTCACATACATGTTTTATTCTAAATAGGAAATGGAGTATAATTTTTACAGTACATTATTCAAAGCATCGAGAATTTATATAAAAATTAAACACAATCAAAGGAACGATAAGTATTAGCTGCGTTCGTAAAACCCGAAACTGACTCATAACCCTCTGGTATCAGTTTGGGACATAAAAATCCAGGATGTTAGCAATAGCAATACATTGAGGGTATTCCCTAATGATAATCTTATCCGTATTCATACGACTTCTAAAATTACAAAGTTTTAAATAGACCTCAAATACTTCATAACGTATTGCTCTTTACAAATATTTACTTTGTTCTGTTATTTGAAGTCACTTGTAGTGTACATATAAGTAATTAGAGTAATATTCAAAGTAAATCTAATGTCTGTAATTACGAATATGAATGAAGACTAAATTTAACTGATTTTATAAGAAATTTGGATATTAGGTAACTTTACTTTTACATAAAGATGACCTTTTAAACTTTATGTAGGTACGTCTGTTATATTATTAGTTGTGCGCCGTAGAGTCACTCGCGATTTGTTATCTAAATTCCGCATAAAGTTCGATTGTTGCTTAGAGAGGACACAGCGCGACTGAATACTTACATAGGCATTTACAGTTCGGCTCGGCTCGGTAATGCTCGCTCGCGGCCCTTTACCGCGCTGCGTAACTCGACGCGCCCGTACTATTACTTCGTTCTCACTTAGTGCATTTTCTGATTTATTACACTTTGTACGATCATTACTGCACTCCTAAGGGTCGTAGCGTCATGTTATATAACTTATAATTTCCCTCAATTATCAGCTAATAAAATGCAAAAACATTTTTTCAAATCTGGGACGTAGTTTCACAGTTAAAAATACTTTTCGGGCTTTATGGATAATATTCCAAAACTTATTTCTAATTATTAAAAAATAAGATATCATGGACGTTATAGTTTTTATCATAGCTATAGCTGTGCTATCAGTAGGTTCTTAGTGTATCTATTTGTATATTTTCTAGAGCCGTAATACTATAACGACTATTAGCGTTCACTGGTAGCTGTTTTTAAGAGACTTTGTAGTTTTAGAGCGTTAAATCTCTACCACATCCCCACTTAATATCGGGTGAAATTGTGTTGAACTGATTACATAAAAAGAATAAAAGTGTCGGTTCAAGAAACATTATGTTACGTTATAGAATATTTAACTAATGACGTTTGTAGATATTCGTATGCATTATTGTCGCATTTCTGTGAGTTTACGGCGCATTGAATGACAAGTGCTGTTAAACAGCTATCTAACTGTTACTGTTACAGTTATATGAGTGTATTTGTACACATTATTAAGTTTGTACAGTTTTAATAGAGAGTTATTAAGATAATAGCGATTAGAGAGATAGCGATGGTACTAGTAGTAGCTATTCAGGTTTGGCGAGTGTCCAAAAGTTGTAATTTTTAAATAAATACAAATAAACGATACACGGAATTAATGAAATTATCTTGGGAAAAAGTTAATTTTCGTAAGTTAATAACGCACCTTAAACAAGTCATAATTAAGTTTTTTTTTTAATTATCCTACATTTCTTTATACTCTACATTGTTATTATAACTGTCACGTTGTTTATCAGCTACAATTGAGTATGTATTTCCAAATATTTCATAACTTAGTCACTTTAGATATGACATACATGTCCTTTACAAGTCTGCACCCATTTACACGTTTAGTATAAGGTGCCTAATTAAATACGTCATACCGTATTTAAATGATGTATAAACAAAATTTTGCTTGTCCTACGATAAGTGGTCCCAATACAATTTTATTATTAGGTTAAATAATTATTGTATGTAATATAAACTGGAAGATTTCCGCCCGCTTTTGGGCATTCAAATAAATGGCAAAGGATTAATCTAATCCAAAAAATAAGTAGTAAGTAGCCTAGAATCATCCACGAAAATTTCGTATTAAATGGTCATAGTCCTGAACCCCAAAGGAAATGTATTTCCATTATATACATAAAATGATATATTGTAATGTGTCTATTTATTCATTATTTATGTTCTATCAGTTGGTTCTGTTTAAAGAATGTGCATAAATAAGCAAACTAAAAGATTTCTCGGAATCCAGTGATATTCTATACAACTTAGTAGACGAATAGTATATCTCTATTACCATATAAACTTGAGTTTCACAGACACATGAGTCAGCGTTTGAGACATACGAGTATCTATGATGAAACAAATATTGTAAACATTTATTTTATTATAACTTTGTGAAAGTTCTTTAATATGTTCGTCGCGTATTTATATAATAATGTGATTGGATGATGTCCAATTCGGATCAAGCCTGTAATAATTAACTGTTATTGCTATTATGTTGTCTTCCTTTCTATTATTAGAGAATCCTCTGACATTTCACTTAAATCAGTTCCTCTTTAGCAAAATAATAAAAATATAATATACACACATAGCGTGTAAAAGATGTGGTAAAAGATGAAATTTGTCTAATAACTTCATGCTTATGTCATGTTAAATTTTATTGTTATTACGTTTGGTTCTGGTATTAGGCCGTGTGGTTCCACGTGTGTTTACTAGTTTATTGTTAAATATAACTATGATTCCGTGAAATTCTTTACGACGTCGACAAAATTGGTATTCATTGTTCGCTTGTCTACCCAACATTCATCTACTCAGACCTGAAACCTATTATTTATTGTTTCGAATATGTGACAATTGCATGCTCCAGCCCGTGTTCAACCTCGGACTCAGGCTATGTTTTGGATCCGTATAATAATATAATTATGTTAATACTATTTTGAAAAGAACTACACGCTGATCTCTTTATAATATTATTATGGTCCAGATCTCCCACACCTTATTCGCGATCACATTTCATTCGACCCAAATTACGCATGAACGCCGGTGAAAGGCTATAAAAATTGATATGTATCGTATCCTACATGAGATACCGAATAACATTTACGCTCATGGTTATCTATCAAATCGATTGCTCGACCACAAAATGATAATGGATATGGCGATAAAACGTTTATTACATATAATAAACCTCGATTTTCCTTTTTCAGGCTAGACAATTAGAGTTAGGCGACAGACTAGACCTTTCGAGCTATCTATTAGAACCGGTGCAAAGGATACCTAGGTACAAATTGTTCCTTGCGGATCTGGTGAAAACTTACACTAATTACGAGAATGAGAGATGCGAGTCGGACTCAAGGATATCGAAGCTAAGTGTGGACAGCGACGAAACCGGCGGAAGCAACGGAGAATTCTCAGATAACGACGAAACACCATTAGAAAGTTTAAAACAAGCGAAAACTATGATTGAATGCGTCCTGACAGCGGTGGATGAGATAATGGCATTGGAAAACATAACGGATTGTCCGGTAAGTACATAACGTGTGTACACTTGCTTAAATTTACACGGTGTAACGTATTACTAATTTAACAATTTGTCAAACTATATCAATTTTGTTAAACAATCAACGAATATTTATTATGGTAATGTTGTTATCATTGGAAAAACCCAACGTTATGATAATATTTTAATGTATTATTAAGTTATTCAAAATGGTCAGAAGAAACACGGATACAGAAATGGAAAGAGATAGACAATTGTGACTAAGATAAATTCTAAATAGTCTTATGAAATTTATCCGTATACGTACTTTTTAAACGATTTTAGAACAATATTGAGCAGTAAAAAATAGAAATTGTCAAGTTTAGATACCCTTGAGATAACTTTTTTTTTATCGCAAATGCTAAATATTTTATTATTTCTGATTAAAATTGGTTAAGTTCTTTATGCACCAAAGTCGATTCTCGTGTATATATAATCTGTAAAGAGGTTTTCATACTTTCACAGATAATAGTTTCATACAATTAAGTCCCATTATTTTTTTAATTTTATGCGATATCTTTTACAACCTTCTTTTCTAACTTGTAGATCTTATTCAATTACATTCAAAATAAGGGATATCTGTTTCTTGGCATAACATGTTCGGACTTGATGAATTAAGTTACCGATTTTGAACTATCGGAAACGTTTATTTGTGCTTGTTTCAAATATCATATACGTCAAGCTTATTTTTACATATTAATATGTAGCTGACGATATAATATAAAATTCCACTGTGAATCATCTAATATTTTCTAGAGAATTATATTAAAATATGGTAGTTACTATGCTAAAATTAATTCTCGTTGTAATAGATTCTACTGAGTCTTATTTAATATTATAGTAAAACGCGTTAATTAATTGTGAAATTGTTTCATAGCTTCACCTCAACCTGCTCAATCAAGGCCGGCTGCTGCGTCAGAATGAATTCTATGCAATGGACACGGCGCGTCGCCGGCGTCAGCTTATGCGATTGTTCCTATTTGACAAACTAGTTCTCATCACTGCTGTCTATCGCAAGGTTAGTAATGTAAAATACTACAGTATACCAATTATATTATAAGTAAAAAGGTGTAGATACGTCATAAGCGTCATAACTTGTTTTTGACGGCTGCCCCGTCAATCCGTCAGTATCTAAGTAACATATAACTATTTCTTTTTCACCACCGATATTGAGAATATGCCATCTTACTTCTACATTTTATCAAAGACAGTTTGGCGTTACAATATTACTTTACGTATGTGTGCGTTATTGCGCCATTTGTTTTGTCGAATTATCATGTAAGTAACGTTACTTTCATTTTTACTTATAATATTATTGTGGTATATAAATAATTAAAAAAAAAAGAATTTGTGTGCATACATATATTGGTTTGTTATTCAATAAATATCTATATTTGTTTGGAAAATATCAAAAACATTTTGATATAAAACGTATATAACCTGTGATCTTAATAAAGTCTTTCACTGATCTACCTGTGAATTTTGGTATGATACATTAATTCTATAATAAATACGAGTCTTGGTGAAATCTGTATAATCTTTCGGAACTAGCTCTTTTAGATACTAAAATCTTACATAATAATATCCATAGGTATTCTACCGGAAACATGTTACGTAATATTTTTTATAAAAAGATACACTAGCGTTATGTGAATGTCTTCATATATAAAATATAAGACTTGTATATTGTAAAATATGTGATAAAAAATAATAATTTCCGTCTATAATCCTGAAAATCCTGATTCGTCTTAGATTAGAGGAAGTTTAAAAATAGCACTAGTGACAGACAAGTAACGCAATAATAGGTTAGGTTATAGGCATGTTATCAGGAGAGATGAAAGCTATGTAACTAGAAAAGTTTTAAGTATGATGAGCAGATAGATGTAAGAGCAGAGAAAGACCGAAAAAGATACGGGTAGACTGGGTGAAGAATGATATTTGTATAAACGGTGTGAACACTGAGAGGTTAGAGAGAAGACGTGTGACAGGGTAGAGTGAAAGTGGAAACCATATTGTGCTGAACTTACTTAGGGGTAAAGGAGTAGGGGTCTGCCGGGGAGTAGACGCAGTGCCAGTTCGGCAGCTCCTGCTCCTCGGCCTATAGGTGATTGAAGGCACCATGGGGTTTTAGTCCGTGCAAGTCGGACATACCCCACCCTCAGCTGCCCGGCTAGGAGATTGCCTGTAGGGATTTCCCCATGTAAAAAAAGGGGTATAGGGGTAAAGAAAATAATGGTGAATCTTGATTCTTCTTCTTCTTTATAATATGAAATTTAATCACAATCTCAACTAATATGAAGTGATGATTAGCAAGAAAATGGTAACACGTTCAACTTAGACGGTTAACTGTATCCTATACCCATACATTTTCAATTTTGCGATGGTAACTACGTAAATGCAACTAATAAACGACTAGGTTTTGTTCACATTTTGATCGGGGTTTATGTAGATTTAGCTTATCACTCGGGAATAGTATTTTTTTCTAAATGAACGATAACGACTCCGTCCTTTCCCAATAACTTGTATGCAATATTTCGTAATGGTCCGTTGTGTAGTTAGGCGTGAAGATATTACAAACAAACTCATATTCGCATTTATAATATTAGTTGAAATAATAAATATATCTGTCTATTAACAGGAAAATCTAAAATAATTCTGTTACGTCTCAAAATATTCCACTAATTTGCTAGTTAGGCAAATAATAAACATACAGCTTATGTTACACTTAATCAGCGTTTCAAACTGACAGTGAAATATTGATTATAATGAAAAAGAAGTGTCGTCACAATAATTTGATACTTCGTTTCTATGAGTTTAGATGTAAGAAAAAGGAGTACGTGTAACCGTCACACGCGATTAAAGTAAAACTTTTTAAATATATTTGATTTTGTCAATAAATGGTTTATAAAAAAATCAATCAAAATTTTTTGAAAAAAAAAAAAAAATAATAGTAAAGCTCATACAATAGAATTAATTATGTATATAAGGGCGCGCGACTATGCTGCCATCTGATTTTAATGTAAGTAAGCAACAAATTAAATCAAAGCTTCATAATCTGTAGTGTCATCTATCAGCTAAGTTTAATTATTATCTAACCGGAAGGTACAGAAACGTGACGCCATATTGCCGATAGACGCGGCTAAAGAAGTTTTATTTAAAAAAATATACAAAATAGAAAGATCTAAGATAATAAAAACAGTATACCAATTATTTGGATAACATTTTGACCTTAATTCTGTTCAAGTGCTTCGTTAAATGGTAGCACTTTTGATTGTTCCCTAGAAGGAGGTGGATTTTTAGAATGAACTCGACATTTTTTGTAAAGTCTTTCTTTGTAATTATGATATACTCTTAGGGATATTATCTAGCATCATTATTACTCTACACTATTATCTAATATTTAGGTATCCAGACAAGGCCTACTTAGTTTCCGAAGAGAAACTCTCGCTAAGTAACTAAATGTGACCACCATTTTGAACGTCAGTTTCCTTCATACTTTAACGTTACGTGACGAAAAATATATGTTACATAATAAACTTAGGCGCCTTTTTATCAGTTTAAAATATTGACGACAATTCAGGCGAGTATCGATCGCTAGTTCAGGTTGCACCGCAACCATAAATACTCAGAAAAACTTTGTTTTAAACAACAGTTTCGGAACAGAATGGGTTTTATTTTTATGCACAATGGTAAAGTTTTCTCTATTTTTGTTTCAGTTTATGTTATCATTAGAATTTATTATTGCTTCCGACTTTTTTGTTTATGTTTCTACGTTATGTATGAAGCGACATTTACAGATATCAACATAGTTTTCAATCAGCTATGAATCATAAGTTGTAATGATTCACAGTTTTATCAATGTAGTTACATAGTAACAATAAAATATATTATAATAAATACAATAAAACAGTGTGACCCGACGCGACGTGGAAGATATGATAAGATTTATTTATTCAGAACAAAATATTTTTTTACAATTAATTGAGACTTTTATTGTTTGACAAATTTTGCGCCGAGTCAAGGAAATTCTGATTGACGTTTTCCGTAACGGCCCCTCTTAAGGTATTGTAAAAATGACAAATTTCTATAATTCAAGTGTAAAATTTGTTTCTTCATGAGACGTTTTTAAATTTATATATTAAATTATAAATGTACAAGATTAACTTGAAATAAAAGTCATATAACACTAGTAGTATTTAGCTTTGATTGATTTGTATGATTATATGAGAATTTCCCTAAGTAAAATTGAGCCCGAAATTTGTTCTGCGAATAAAATATTTATAGATAATTCTTATTGAAAAAATGATTTCGTAACTTATGTTTCGATAAAATAATAGTACATTAACTGTCAATGTTAAACTGATATGACATAATGACATAGTTTATTACGCAGACGCGCCATTCGGGCGTCGCGTCGCGTACTTAGTTTGAGGGAACGAAAACGAACCATCCATCTTCGTTCTATGTACAGTGTTGTGAGCCTTATAACTTTTAACGTTACTAATTTAATAGTTAATTATTAAGGATACAGTCGTTGTAATCTTGAGAACTTAGATTTCTTCTTTCATTTATAATTAATAGCATCCATTGAACTATGCTACTTGTAATTCACCATATAAGTGACACTGTTCATGTGTTTAGAATATACTGGTCTCAGTCTGTGGGGTAGTTGTGTAGGATATAGCATACGTAAGAAGCAGATTTCTAATCATTTACAAAACCTACATTTACTTTATTTAGAAAGAAAAAAAACAAGTAAATGAAATGTAAAGTAAATGTACGCCTAATTTGATTAAGTTGATTATTATGCTAAAATATGCGATTACGTATATTTTATGATTTTTTATAACAGCCGCTATAATATAATAGATCAGTATTTTTAATGTAATTCACTGACAATATTTTAATAATATTTTAAATAAGTAAATATCGCTACTGTAAATCTGACTATCAATATCTCAACACCGTTGCGAAGTCGCGGTAGTGTTGAGGCATCCTTGTCAGAACATTGAAGTGCTGTTGCTATTTCCGTGTATAACATAGGGAGTTGTTACTTTAAATTTGATATAAATTAAGGATATAGCTCATAGTAAACAGAATTAATCTGATTAATAAGATTATGAACGAAATTAAAATTAATCTCAAAAATTCAGAGCCCTAAGCCCTATAAACCTTATAAGCCCTAAGGATTATAGCTATAAGGTTGTATTAATTCAATTTCACAAAAATTTATTTTTTTCACCTATACTATAGGTATCTACTCTTTAGCAAGGTCTTAACAGCTTCACCGGACTACTAAGGCGAGCGCTTAAGGCACTCAGCCGATTAAAATCTATATCTATACCAAAATATATATTCCTTTAAACACTAAGAAGTGAATAAATTGCACTAAATGCATCTAATATCTATAGACAAATAGAGTGTACGTAACGAAAACATACTAGATATTTGTGCAAATGATTGTTTGTTGTTATTCACAATAGCAATTGTTTGTAGTGGCGAGAGTTAAATGACCTTGTCAATGCCGCGGAGCGACTAATTTATCACGTTGTTTGACGACACAGGAAATACATAATAATAAAGTAATACACCTTATTATAGACAGCATTCTAGAATTTTAGTAACAAATATTGACGAAATACATTTACATGTACCAAATATTTATAGCTTCTGTTCCTTATTAAGAATTCTGTGGTAATATGACTCTTATTGTTATTATTCTTAAGATTCTATTCAGATCTTAAAAATTATAACGTTAAACTTAGCATCTTAGTACAGTTTTATATGAAGTTAAATAAACTACTGATCAATAACGACTACTTAGGCGACGATGCACTCTCACCGTCTCGTCTCGTTTGCGGTTTTTAGTAGCGATATCTGACACCTGAATGATATCTTTAAAATATTCCAGACATTTTAGATTAAGCAAAACAGTGATAGAAAGTAAGACCATTAGACACAATTTCTGTTTATATTCGGTTGGGTTAATTAAACCGTATATTGTTTACTAGCTGTTCCTGCGACTTCGTCCGTGTGGAATAGTCTTAGCGTAATGATAGCCTTTAAACTTTCTCGATGAGCTATCTAACACCGAAAGAAGTTTTCAAATCGGACCGGTAGTTCCTGAGATTAGCTCGTTCAACCAAACAAACAAACAAACCGTCCAGCTTTATAATAGTAGTGTAGTTTTAAATGATAAATACAAACTTAGACTATAAAATCTAGTTTAATATTAATTTTATTTCATTTTATATAATTTTTATCATAACCCGCAAAATGTATAGTGATAGACTAGTTCCTCATAGAAAGGGTTATGTAACAACCAAGAGTCTATAAATAAGCAGCTCCTTATTTATTTCTTTAGGATCCCATTATAGTGAATTTGTATGAATCAAATTGATTTGGACGATTTGCATCTCTTCAACATTTTCGAATTCAAATTTATCAGCCGCAATATTACGGACAAAATTAAAATAACTATAAATTTAATTTCTTAATTCTAGCAATCAAGAGTGGAGTATTTCATATATAAAGACCATATATCGGTTGACGATCTCGGAATAACTGCCAAAGAACAGGACCAGCATAAATTCACCATATGGTACAAGAAGAGGAATCTTAAATCTTACAAACTAGAGACACCAGAACCAGCCATCAGAAATGCTTGGGTGGAGGAAATAACGTCGTTACTTTGGGAGCAGGCAATGCAAAAGAAAGGTGAGTAAATCAAGCTAAGTTTTATTTGATTCATTTAATTTCTATGATTAAAAGTGAGTTTAACTCTACAGAACTTGATACATGCATTTGTATAGGAACTACAAAGTAAACTAATAAAAAATAAAGTAATAAATACAAACGTAACACATGGTAAGAATATTCTAATAAAATTAAGGTCATTTGAAATTCTTCCATGACTTCAAAGACGGATCTTTATAATTATGACAACAGGTAATGTTATTTGTAGTTGTAAGGATTAATTAATTATAAATGTTTGCTATAATCAAGGCAAAATAATTCAATATTATTATGCTAAATCAAACATTCTTTAATTTATATTTGAGAGGAAGACATTTGTCATATTTAAATATAATGTGTTTTCATTATTGACTATAGTCCGCGTCAAATGTTATGGCCGCCCTGAATATAGCTGCGTAGATCACAAATTTACGTAATAATAGGTATTTTATTAAATGCATAACATCGAGACAACTTAAGGATAAATAAATGTCAATTTAGATTCCTATAATACTACTTTTACTTTGTATTGTATTCAAATCTTAATGATATTATGCGCAAGCTCATACACGGCTATATTCAGAGCGGCCAAAAAGTTTGGAGCGGACTATACATTACAATATTTATTGTTTTTATTACGAACATATTACGCTGGAACATTTTGGTGATTCATTAGCAATCAACTATAAAGTTTTTGTACATAAAACTGTGTATAAATTATATTCCAATGATTTTTTGTTTCACAAAATAAAGGAAGTTATAAGATTTAATAACTTTAAAAAAAATGCATCTAAAGAAATACACTGTTTCAGTAAAAATACCATTATATAACACATTCAATTGTAACAAAGAACAATTCAAGCACACACAATTATATCACCATTCTTAAAGTACGTTACATTCATGCTGGTTTACTAAACTAGCTATTAAGGTATAAATCATAAACGAATTCAATAGGCGTTTTACTGATAACGCTACTTATACTCGTAGTTAATTTATGTTGCTTAGATTTCTTAATTGATTTATTTTTAAATGTGGCAATTAACAACACTGAGATCCCTTGTCTCTGTAAGGGAACGCAGGATCTTTTTCTCAATGAAATTCGTTGAGTCCATCTGGCACGCACTAACTCATTCCGGCGTAGTTAATACGAACAAACTTTTTAATTGACCATCATCTGCTCCCCGTATTTATACGTGACGGAAGAAGCAAGGTCCTTTATCATGAAATGACGCACTCGGGGTCGACGACTCGGTTTTTTATTAGTCGCCCATTGGAGCTACTTGCATGTGTACTGCACTCTGTGGGAAAGACGGGAACGTTACGTTTCATTTTAACGTAGTTTTTGTTTTGCAAATAACATTGCATATGTAACTGAAACTTTGTTTATTTTAAGGTGTAGCAAAATGCACGGATCATTAAGTGAACAGTAATTTACGTGTATTATTCTCACTTTTATCTTATAATATTTTATTTACAAGTAAAAATTTTGGATATTTAGATCGAAATATAAAGGAATTTTATAATGGAATTTGCGCTTTTATATTACCATATTTTTCACTCAAATTAAGATGATATAAGTTAGTTGTATGTAGGTTCAATATTAGGGAACAGCGTCTCAAATAGTGTTCTTAAACTGTATATAATTTTATTCATTTTAATCTAAATTGTAAGAGTAAACTCATGAATACTGATGATTACTTTTAACAAATGAAACTCATTTAGATAAGGGAAATCATAATATAATATATTCAATTAATTTTTTTAAATGGTTACTCATTAAACGCTTGTGGTTTCTCGTAATCTCGGTATACGTAATAATTATAAATTGAACATATTAATTCTAAATCAGATGTATCAGCATACCTTATTTTCAACAGAAAAAATTGGTTTGGGGTTTAAGGGGTGTCGAATAACATCAAAGACTTGAGACATCCAAGCCAACCTCATCTGCACCCTGCTGAATAACGAACGAGGCAATGGCGAACGCGGGGTGGTAGGGTTTTACAGCCCGACTGGGTCACAACCACCATGTATATGGCAAAAAAGCCCGTAACAGTGATTCGCTTCTGCGGGTTGCGTTTTGGGATCAGCCTGTGCATATCCAGCTCTTCGCTGCCCGGCATGACAGCGGCTAACGGTGATGGATAGTGTGGTCACTCGGTGGTCGCCATTGTTTTTGAATTGTAATGTGCTTACCATCAGGTACAATGCAGTCATATTGCCGTGCTATAATAAAAAAAAGGTTACTATATTGTTTAAAAAATAATTTGACGGTGAAGTTGTATGAAAAAGGAAATTGTGCAAGCAAAGTTTATGAAATAGCGTATTCAAGTGAACGACGATGACGAATGTTCAATTAAATTCTATTATTGTTTGAATGTTAGGTATATACGAAGTTTATTATACAAATTCTGCAATTTGAGGCGACGATACCGCCCGATGTCCACGGCTATTGTGTGTCAGTTTATCAACAATATGAGGCCGGACTTAGCACCTATTTTATAAGTTACTACTGTTATTGGTGCAATGCATATCATTATGTCGGGTCAATCAAATAATGATATTATTATTATTGCATATTTATGATTCACGTTCATAACAGTGTCAATGGCATGGCATTAGGTACTATTTCCCTACGGTTTTGCTTAGAAATTAAAAAGTATTAAGTATTTTCTTTACTATTTAATATAATGGTTTATGTCAAAATATTTATCGCATAGAGCCGTCTTGAAGTACCACGTGTACGAAGTAGACGTGAAGTAACAGTGCTTGCATCGTTACGTTTCGTTCGGTCAGTGAGAGCGCCGGAGGTACCTTTTCCCTCAAAACAACTGGCAACGCAATTGCGACTCCCCTGGTGTTGCTAGTGTCTATGGACGGTGGTGATCACTTAACATCAAGTGACCCGCCTGTTCTTTGTCTCCTATGATATTGACCTTAGTTTTAGCTGAATACTTTTTTCTAAGAATTGAATATGAATGAATTAAATAACTATGATACAGTTTGTCAGGTCATTTTCATAAAATAAATACATCCGATTTTTTTTTTCATAAACTTGTATAACATTATTTTCCGTTTCATTAAATACTTTTCATACAATCGGCTGTGAAAAAAGCTCGTGAAAGGTTGAAATAATCTCTATTCTTTATTGTACATTGTTCCTAAAATATAAAAGAACCGAGTGTGTAATATTTCTCTTAGATTTTATTACTTATCCTCGTGTTATTCTTTTTGTGTGAATTTACTTTGATTAAATAGCAAGATCTTTCAATCAACTATTGTTTACAATATGATAACAATAATATAGTATTTCAATTATATTGATTCCGTGAGTGATATTGCGTATAAGATTATTAACTTAACAAAGATTTGATTTTTTTATGAGACAATGAATCAACATCTACAACGTAATAAACCGTATTCATCGCAGTCCATCCTATTTTTAAACCACGTGCATTATCTAAAGAAACGAGTGTAATGTAAAACATCTCAGGGAACTAAATTGGTAACTGTTTAAGAGTTTGTGTACACTGATGTTCTATTATTACGACGGAGAAACGATAAAGCGTGATAGGATTTGTAATGGGCATTATTTTAATAATGAATAATAATAATCATTCATAATAATAATCTCCTACGTTGGTGTTGACTGTGTTATAGGAGACAGTTACAAAATCGTCTTAAGATTTACATACAGTAGATTAAAAGTGATCATAGACAATTAGATATTATAGCATATACAGCAAATTGAGAACTGACATGCATGTTTCCATATGCTAGGGTTCTATGCTTTTAGTGAGTACTAGCTGTGCCCGCGACTTCGTCCACGTAGAACCTGATATACAAAACAATTGCTAGTAAAGTCATCTGAACGTATTTAGTCCATTTGCTTATCTACTTTTCTCTCATAATCCGATATGAAATATATATAAGAGTTGTTGAGGTATGTATGCTTGGTACACATATATGTTTCAACAACTCATATATGTATGAATAGTTAGGTTAGCTCAGATAGGTCGCGAATTGCATGTATCAGGCAACAGCCAAAGCCGAGGTGTGCCGCGCACCCTTGAGCTAGTTGTCAAAATAAAATCGGCTGAGTGCCTTAAGCGCTTGTCTTAGTAGTCCGGTGAAGCTGTTAAGACCTTGCTTGGTTAATAGCGTAGTCAGTTCGAAAAAAAAAAATTTATCTCTCATACTCAACTCGCGGCTTCATTCAAATTACAATAGCTTTTGATAGAATGAACTGATTTTAATGAGACAAAGAATAAGTTATTCCTGAGGATATGCTTTATGATTTTTTTATATGAAGTTTTATTGTGAAGCCAGTACTTTAGCAGTGATGCGTGTTCGTACAAACAGATAGACAGACAGACATTTCTAAAAATGATTGAAATGTATTCTATTACTTATTCCTGCATTTTGTCACGAAAATCGAATAAGCACAAACACGTTAGATTTAAATTCTTATTAAATGTATAGATGTATGGAAAAAATAATGAGCGTGTGCGTGTATAAATAATAATTCTAAAATAACAGTAACTAGTTGTTGTTAACAGCCTTAAAACGCTAAGTAGGTCTAACAGTAACATTAAATAAAATCAAGAATTGTGGTTAATTATACAGTATGCCACGTGGTTGGTTCCGTTTGTAACTTCCGTTCTGTGACATTTCACTTTTTACAACTTCGAGATTCTCATTTCAGACGCGCGCTAAGTAGTTTTGCTTCAATAATTTTACGTTTGTCACTCGAGTAGGTATGTCTAAGTATCTTTGATTTTTCTATCATCTATTGAAAATTTAGAATTGCATATTTTGAAGAAACATAGGTTTGCCATTATAATACAATTTCTTGACAATTTAATGTATGTCCGTAAGAACCTTGAAAAGCTAGATTTCGTAAAAAACTAGAAACTATAACAAACATCCCACGTTTTAGATTTAGTAAAACCAGTAACAGTTTTTTGGGAAATAGTATTAGATTTTACACGAAGTCCCAAAGGATATTACCGATTTGCCGGATTGCGAATTTAAGCGCCATGTCAAGCGGGTTTTTGGTGTCAAAAGGCTATTATAGAGTGGATCAATATTTGAACGATGGTGATGTCTGAAATTAACTCATCTCTGTGCATCCATTAAAAACGTTTGTGACATTTACGTAATATAATATATTACATATATTTGTTAAAAAGATAAACCAGATCGAGTTTCTTGCCGGTTCTTCTCGATGACTGGGTTGTTTTCCGAACCGGTGGTAGTTTTGACGTTCATAAGTGCCTTCTTAGGGCCTAAATGAATAAAGTGTTTTTGATTTGATTTGAATAAGTAAACAATTACAAACAATTCTCTGTTACTACAAAAGATAATTTATTCTGAGAATACTTATGACCTATGGTTATAATATACATATGTAGGTATAGTTGTAATTGCGAAAAACTTATATAACGTAGTTGTCTATTATTCACTGCTGACATAGATTTTTTTTGTAATATCTTGCCAAAGTGTTATAATGGGACTTTTCCTGTGTTCTTCTATTTATGTTATGTAAATTAGCAAAGGTTTTTTGGACAAAGATTTTCAAACTTATAATTAGAATACGTATCACAGGATATACGCATTTTTAAATGCTAAATCTTATTTGAAACTGTTAATCTATTTTTGTATTTTGCTAGATGACAAATACGAAATATATTTTTATATCATCTAATTTGGCTATATTTGATATAGCCTTCAAGATAACGTACTTAGCTTCATTAGTTCGCTCATACTAAATCGCGAATACGTCGCAAATGTGTTCCAAGAATGTATTGTTTTATCGGACTGTTATCAGTGTTCGCTCAGTCAGGTGCGGCTTAGGTGAGATAGTGTCGATATGTCGAAAGTATGTTTGCAATTATACATACAAGATACGAACTGTTTGATTCGTATAAAAGTTTTAAAAGGCAAACTTATATTTTTAAATAAGAATACAATGAAATCGTTTGAGCTTCTTTTCGAATCTTTGTTCTGTTATATTATTTGTCTAAATAAGTCTATCATAACATCAAATAGTAGCTGATGTATCAATAGAATATGTGCCATTTCTTCATATATATACTAATATTATAAAGAGGTAAAGTTTGTGAGGTTGTAGGGGGTAATCTCAGGAACTACTAAACCGATTTTGTAAATTATTTTACTAATAAAAAACCACGTTATTTGTGAGTCTCATAAGCTAGATAACCGGAAAAATGAAAAGACTTTTTTGTGGTACACGGATATACAAAGTCGGAGAATAAACGGTCGAACGAAAACGTTTCTTACGAACGCTGCCTTAACTATGAGAGATATATGATTGAGTTCTAGAGAAAAGTTGTAGAGCTTGATAATGCATATAAAATAGTCAGCGACAGCATATGTCTAACTTTTATATTTGTCAAAAAAGTAGTTTTTTTTTATATTAAAAAAATAATTTAAATCGTTAATGCCCAGTTATTGAAATACTCGATTAAACTACCAAAAATTATTGACTCAACAAAGTTATCCATAAGATAAACTGTCAAATGGCCCGTTGAGTTTTACTGACATTTATCGTATGATTGTGTGTTCAGAAACCCAATTTGTCAAGTTATCGAACCGATAACGCTATTGAACAGATAAACTACAATTAAAATATCTCAGAAACCTCAGAATAAAGAAATAGAAATAAGTGATGTTTATTGGTCATATTATCAACAACAATTATGAATTCTTATCAATATATAATAATATAATAATGAAGCCACAGCAACGCGTGACCGAGTGAGCTAGTTATTACGAAATTTTTCAATTATTTCAGTATTCATGATTTCTCCAATTTTCTTGCATTTGTGTCTGTTCCGATTATTGCATACTTCTTACATATTTAACACCGCTTTCTACTTCCTAGTGGATTTCGAATATCTCGTAACATAGTAAGCGCGTAAGAGTGATATATATACATACATACTCTATTTTAGTTGCATTTAGCGTGGTTTTCAATTATAGTTATAAATGTGTACAATTATAAAAATCATAAATATTCAATTTAGGCACTAAGAAAGCCTTTATGAATGTCAAAACTATCACCGGTTTGGAGAAAAAGCCAGTAATCGAGAAGAACCATCAAGAAACTCACTCGGTTTTTTATTTTTAACATACATATATTTATTTAAAATACATAAACGATACAATCGTTTTTAGTGGATGCACAGAGAGAGGTATCTATTCTATTTAGGAAATGATTGCTAGAATTTATTATTTGTTTTGCTTTATTTTTATTACACACTAACGGAGCCGCCGGACGTTGTGCCGCCCCGATAATAAAAAAAACCTTGACAAAATATACACCTAAACCTACGTAATGAATTACTTTATTTACTGCCGAAAACCGCATGAAAATCCGTTCAGTAGCTTTTGAGATTATCAGACAGACAGACAGACGTGGCGGAGGACTTTGGTTTTTATTATGTAGTGATATATAATGTGTAACTCGTAATAAATTACTTAAAAATATTCTATATCCATTTCAGAACTTCTTCAGAAACTGAGAAACAAAAGAATTTCAACAGTATCAATGGACTCGAATGAATCGGAAAGAAGCGATGACAAATGTAAGTAGTAATCTTATAATTTGTGACGTCGTATGTTATAAATATTTGATACAATGCTCATTATCCATATCTATCGATGTTATCAGTATTATTCACATGATATTATAATTAAATTGAACTTTTTCTGCATTCATATATTATATTATTCGCACATATTCGCACTTTGTACTTATTAATGTTGTATTTTTCCACAACGTTAACACCGAACTTGTGTACGATATCTGACAGTTCAACATTTGATATGAAACGAGAGACGAAATTTTTAAATTTCGATCTTATTATAGTCATATGGTACATGTAGATTGGTTTAGTCTGAATTGCCCATACCGCTTCTGCACTGTAACTACCTAACTGTTTTTGAAGTTATACTTCTTTTGGCGCGTTAGGGGAAAATGATGAGAGTAAATTTGTGAAAAATGCGCACACCATCACAAAAAACCAACACCCTGAAATTAGCTATAGTCATTTTTTTCTATTGTTAGTGTCGTATTTTCTACAAACGTAGAATAAGGCGAAAGATAAAAATTTTGAAATGATTTTTATCTTGTTACGCCATAGAAGTATAACACACACTTTATAAAAAAAATCTAATATACTTATAAATTTGTGACATTAGTAACTGATAACTCAAGAACTGATATGATTAAGGTGTAAAGATGTACCTAAAATACATTATCTTAATCGCCATAAAAATTTATTTAGTCACATTTTTGTATAGTTGCCTTTCTTATTAATTAAACTGTAATATATTCTATTAAAAAACATTATTTATTAATGTAATACAAGCGAATTTGGTGAATAAAATTTATCTGTCAGTCATGAATTATTCATATAAATACATAAATAATTAAAATTGAACAGAAACATCTTTCCTCCAGGTCTGTTAGACGGTTTCGTAGTCGTGAAGTTGCACCAATGAATTACTATGTAGGTCAGTAAAATCAAGGCACGATTCCCATTACGCTTCTAAACACTACAATCATGTTTCCATGGCTTTCTATGTACGCTTACCGGTGGCCTGGTATCGGATCATAAGGGGTATTGGGACACGTTTGCATTGTTCTCTGTATTAATATCTAATGAGGTCGCATTTGTCTTTATTAGGTCAACTTGATTAACTCATTAGCATAAGATATATTCTAATTTAAATTACAATGTTTAAGTAATTTTATTTTAACTCAATAAAATTAGTATGATCAGTATAATAACAGTATTAGTATAAGAAATGTTGAATTTAATTATATCGAGATAGGGAATAGTCTGACGGTAAGTCTATTAGGGTCATTGATATACAAAAACCCAAGATGTACTTAACGTCTCACAGCCGGCACACAAAAGTGTGGTAAGAGTACTTACCTTACTTACTTACTCTACCACTTTAAGAGTGGTAGAGCCACGCTGAAGTTGTTATTGGTTTCAGCATGAATGGGTCGGCTTGTCTGGGGTAATACCATCCTCTAACAGAAAACCAGCCTGAAGTAACAGTGCTTGCATTGTTGCGTTTCGTTCGGTCAGTGAGAGTGCCATAGGCCCACCTCCCTTCACCTCTTCTCTCCCCCTTCACTCCCTTTCCCCCAAACACAGGCTGGCAACGTACTGTTGTACGCGTTGTACAACCTCCGGCGTTGTTAGTGTCTATGGACGGTGGTGATCACTTAACATCAGGTGACCCACAAGTTCGTTTTCCAGTTATGACATTAAAAAAAATCAAAAATGAGTGCATAATATTCGATTAAGCACTAATTTCAAATAGTCTCGCCTCGCTTGCACCCTTGTAAAAACAACTTTAAAACATTCAGGTGAGGTTGAATTTGTAAAATCATAAGTTTATCGCATAACTATAACCACGTATGTATATTGGGGAGTTATGCGGCCGATTTTGAGCGCTACTTTTATTCGCGACTGTGCGGCTTGGGTTTTTATATGTCAATGATTAGGCTAGTATAATTTAGATGAAACTGAGAAATTAAATTACGTGGTTAAAAACATTAAAATACGTAATAAACTATTAGGTATCTGAACATATTTATTCTTTTGCAGCGTCTTCATAAATTAGACAACATGAGATCGAATTTGATTTGTAAGCATTGAATTATATTTGGTATTCTCTATTCCTCTTTAATTTCTCTCTGGTTGGTTGGTTAAGGTTTCTTTTATCTTATAGTGTGCAAGTCCAAAGAACTGTTAATACTATATATATTTATTAATGTACTATATGGAGGATTTTTTATTTATTCCAGATAACTCACTCCGCGGAGTCCCGGGTGAGGTCCGTCGTGCATTGAGCGATAAGAAAGTTCGTCGAACTACTTGGTACTGCGAATGATGTATGGAAATATATGTTCTTCGTTCATGTGACTTGACTTTTTTTCCTGAAAGACTCGCAGTAGAAATGAAATGTACTGTTTAGTAGGCAGTGAATATTTCCTGGTGTTGATCATTTATAAAGACGAACTAAAGTTGATGACGATTGATGAATACAATAGGTTTTAATAACAACCTTCTATCCGAACTGTCGTTCATCAATATGTATTAATTTATTTTACTCGATCAGCCAGAACCGGTATTCCAATTTAATTCGAGTATTTCTTCTGCGACAGTATTCTGCAGAATATTTGTATTATTTAATGATAGAAAGAGTTATATGCGTTTATGCTCTGGAAGTGTCACAAGTATGTTATTGTTATGAATTTCAAAGTTATCGAAATTAGTTATATGTTAACAGGTATTTTTATAGTTTAAAATGAAATAAAACAACTAATATTGGTTGGAATTATCATCATACTACCTATACCTCTGATAATTAAAATAACATAGACAAATTATATACCTAAATGTTCCTCATGAACCACCCTATCTACTGGTGAAAGTCGCATGAAAATCCGTTTGGTAGTTTTTGAGTTTATAGCGAACAGACAAACAGACGCGGTAGGGGACTTTCTTTTATACTATGTAAGGATTGTGGAGTGTATATAATATTTTGTAAATATATTATGTTTGGCCGATATATACGACAATAACTAAAGATCTCATAAAATATTGTCGGGTCGTCTACTAATTCGTTGGTATTATTTCAAACAAAATAGGTATAATCACAAACCATTATCTGATAACTTATATTGTAATTCTTATCCTTTATTTGAGTGATTACACAATGAACCTAGTTGCGGCAGATAAGATTAAAATTAGTCATTATTTAGAACAAACGCAAGAGCTATGTAAATATTTTATGTTTAGTATACGGCGTATCGAAGGTTGATCGTTTAATTCACTTGTATTTCTTTATGTAAAATTTAAATGTGTTGTATGTATGAGATTTGTATGCTCTGCCTTCTTGGCATCGAAGTAACGGCCGCGTGTCGTCGTTCTTGTATTTTATTGCTCAACATGTTGAAAACTTCAATTTTATGTGTACAACGTCAGGCTTAAGAAGTCGTAATAACCCAACCCAAAGATATTTTTATAGGTGCCGTTTTAAAACACCCTTTACGGGTTGCAGTCTTAAAAGAATTCTACATTAAATTTATAGAAGTGAACGATATTTGCGAGAAAAACTCTTGTTTGATTTTATCGTAGCCAAAGTATTGTAATAAATATTTAACTGTAACTTTTAGGATTGTGATACATTTTTATGGTATTATACCTTACAAATATTATTGTAAAATTCCAGTCATTATTTTAGATTTAAGGTTCATTCATATCGTTATAATGTTATTCGGTTTTAATATTTTTTTTGTAAATAATGATTATTATTGTCTACAGACGATAGCTCACTGCTATAGAATTAATAGATTAAAAAAAAACATTACAATAAAAGAAATGTATTATATTTTGTGATTTGCTTTTCATTATACGTATCCAATTTTATTTTTGAATCTTAAGTACTGAGTTAAATTTAAAAATTTCTTTTATGAGATCTACCTCACTATATGTTATTTTAAGGCTTTGCTATTAAAAAAAACATCGTAATATATTCATTTTATACTGTTTACTTTAGAAACATTAATTGTATGATATTTGGGCTGAGTGCCTTAAGCGCTCGCCTTAGTAGTCCGGTGAAGCTGTTAAGACCTTGCTAGGTCAATAGCGTAGTTAATTCCAGAAAAAAGAAGATATCTGAATGCATTTTAATATAAGTCATGAAGATATCATTTTGTAATTTGGATAGCTTATCCTTAACATTTATATATAGAGTTCGTTGATAAGTAAAATGAATTAATAAGAGAAACGTGACTTGAAACCCGCAATGCGAAAAATTATGCCTACGGCTGCGAAATTGTGCGGAATATTTTACCTGAAGGCTAAATTTTATTGCCTCGCGCTGTTTTCGAACAATTGCATTAATAGTGTATCAACGGAGCGCCTCGCCTTTCTTTATGGCTATGGAGTCGGACGGCGAAATATTCCACAATTAAAGTTTTAATATTATATCATCTTAAAAACACAATCTCAATTGGAGCTGTGAGGAAAACATCGTATAATTACGTAAAATATATTCAACTTCCGGGCATACTCTATGTACACTGATGTTTTTTTTTTCGAACTGTCTATGCTATTGACCTAGCAAGGTCTTAACAGCTTCACCGGACTAATATATATATACTGTATTCTGTATTCTGGACATGAAGAATAGAATAAATGCAGGATGGATGAAATGGCGAAATGTGTCTGGGGTAGACCCACGAATGCCTTTGAAACTCACGGGGAAGGTTTATAAAGCTATGATAAGACCAGTCATGCTGTATGCATCCGAGTGCTGGGCTACGAAAGAGATGGATGAGAGAAAATTACATGTGGCAGAGATGCGAATGCTAAGGTGGATGTGTGATGTGACTAGAATGGTTTGAAAATAGCACCAGTGACAGATAAGTTGCGGAGTAATAGGTTAGGATGGTATGGTATGTCATGAGGAGAGATGAAAACCATGTAACTAGAAAAGTGTTGAGTATGTTTGTGGACGGATATACGAGTAGAGGAAGACCGAAAAAGGTATGGATGGACTGCGTGAAAAATGATATGTGCGTAAAAGGTGTGAATACTGAAATGACATTTGACAGGAGAGAGTGGAAAAAGAAAACATGTTGTGCCGACCCTACTTAAGTGGGATAAGGCTAATGATGTTGATGATTCTCATCCATAATTTAAGAACATTTGAAAAAGGCATCAATAAAATTATTTGTTTACAACACTTTCTTGTTGTAATAGCATCACAAATTAGAATATATGTCGTCTTAGCGACGAATACTTTAGCATCAAATTGGGTTAGCATATAATTATAATTTTCTTTACGTCTTATCAAAGATTCTAAAGTACCTGACATATTGTGCACAAGAACAAAATCAAAATATCCTGTATTCAATTTAGGCCCTGAGAATCCGCTCATGAACGTCAAAGCTACCACCGGTTCGGAAAACAACCCAGTCATCGAGAAGAACCGCCAAGAAACTCGATCTGGTTTATCTTTTCATGTCATATATTTCTATAGTAATATAAATATTCACATTCGTTATTAGTGGATGCACAGAGAGGGGCGTCATTTCCAGACGTCACAATCATTCACGTATTGATCCACCCTATAATAGCCTTTAGATATTAAAACCCGCTTGACATGGTTCTTGAACTCACTAGCACTCGTTTGAACAGTTTTACTTATCGCACTCTTGATATTAGATCTGTCTGATGTGTTTCTATCTAAACTCCTAATTTTATTGTTATCTATTATTAAGGTAAAAATGATTCGCACGAATATGAAATATGAAGGTCTTATTCAAAGTGATTTAAGTAGGCGGTCTGAAATATTCAATTCTTCGTGTATTTGTTTCATACAACGTTTTAGTACAAAGAGCAAAATGACGTCTCAGCGGATAGGGAGGTTTACGGCGCCATTTCTCTGAGCCCGACTTGTTTCGACAGGAGTTCTTGTCGGCGTGTTTAACACTCCCTCGAGGGTTCATTTATATATTCGCAACACGGATGCGGCAATAAAACTGCGTTATCCTGGTCATTATTTAGTCATCGCCCGGCCTCTTCGCCCACGTTGGGAAAATAAAATGCAATAAAATTATTCTAGTACATTGCAATTTCATACATGAAACATAAGAACAGTATGCACCTTTAATAAAAATAGTTTTTAATTGCTCTTTTACTTCTTCATCTTTACTTGGGACGAGGTTTCCGAGATTGATCTTAGACAATTGGAAATCTGTTTTACCTTGTCTTAGATCAATTACAATTCTGCTAAACTTTAATTCAGTTTGATCAACCACAATGGTTGCCTCTATTATAGGTGATGAATTATGGTCTATGAATTTATTTCCAAATTATGAAAGAGAAAGAAAGAAAAAAAGAAATACTTTATTGTTGGAACAACCATACAATTAAATTACACAAACAAATTAGACAGAAAAAAAAAACATTTTAAAAATGAAAAATTAGATGTGCGACAATTGGCGAACCCATTCAGCAAAAATCTGCAATAGTGTAAGTAGTACTGCAGCGCTGATTTTCGATGGGAGCCTACGTATGATGATAAACGGACGTTAATGTTGTAATGTAATGTAATTTTGTAACACGTCACGGATGGTCATACTAAAGAGAAATAACTACTGTAACCACAAATTTAGGATTAAACAAAACAAATATAAATGATTAAAAAAAATACTTATGTTATTATTGATTATGTTGATGTTATATCTTAAAATAAATAAAAAATGTGTATTACTGTGTTTAATATTTGTATCGATTTCATACTGATACGCTGTTAATTGTTGAATAATATGTATGTGACTGCCATTTATAAATAATAAGGCTAATCAAAACTGCACGTGAAACTCCAATAAAACTACATAGTGGTACGTAATTGAAAATTTTCATTCTATTTATTGTTTACTATAATGGATAAGACCAGTAACCGGCTTGCGAGTTAATGTTAATCATAATCGACTCCCAGCGGTGGTATTCCCAAACCATTACGAGTTACAATCCTTTAAGAAACGAGCGTACAGATCTTTAAAACGGCTGGCAACACACTTGCGACTCCCCTGGTATTGCTAGTGTCTATGGACGGCGGTGATCACTTACCATCAAGTGACCCGCCTATTCGTTTGGCCCCTATAATATAAAAAAAATGTTACTTTTGTGTTTCGGACAAATTTGCTAATTCTGTTTTTTCTTTCAAAATGGCATAAACTAATGCTTTAGCATAAATTTATTGGCCCTTATTAATCCTTATAACATATCACTAATTTATACGTTTTCTATTTTACTTGAGATTCACATCTTGAGAGGTTGTTAATAAACTTTTTTATATAATAATTAGTAATATCCCGCGGCCTGGGAGGCATTTTGTACGGAGTATTTATTTTAGACTCTTTTTTTTTTGTATATGCCAGTATAGGTGACTTTCTCACTGACGAAAAGCGACGGATTGTCATACAGACTTTCACTTTCCTTTTCACCATTACCTTACATTTCCATACATATACGTGTTCATGATTTTTTTTTCGAACTGACTATACGCTATTTATATTATTTCACGTCAAGCGGACAATCAAAATCGGCGGCGATACAGTGACACAAAATCGTACATCACTGCGACAACATTACACATATCACCTCCACACACGTGAACGCATACACGCTTACACATGCACGTGGAAGGGTTTTATATTTTTCCCTTATCAAACTGAAATAGTTTAGAAAATTATCCGATATGAAATATATATAAGAGTTGTTGAGGTATGTATACTTGGTACACATATATGTTTCAACAAATCATATATGTATAAATAGCTAGCTTAGGTTAGCTCACATAGGTCGTGAATTGCATGTATCAGGCAACAGCCAAGCAGAGGTGTGAGCTAGTTGTCAAAATAAAATCGGTTGAGTGCCTTAAGTGCTCGCCTTAGTAGTTCGGTGAATCTGTTAAGATACCATGCTAGGTCAATAGCGTAGTCAGTAGGAAAAAAATAATGAACCAAAAAAAAATGAGGTGAATTTTGTTTATACTCTGGTCAGTTATACTTCTAGTAGACGTGAATGTGTACACATATAGGTCCAGCCGTTTTGGAGATTACCCGCAACAAACAAACAAACAGAGAAAATATAATAATATAAAAATATAGACAAAGTATAAAAAAAGTTTTTTTTGGTGATTTGTAGCCATATCCATTCATCAAAAAGTTGTTATTTTAATTGTACATACACTAACTTTATTTTTATAATACATAATATAGAACACATAAAAAATTGGAAATAAAAGTAGTATGAACTATTTGAATGGGAAAACAAAATAAACTTTGAAAATGTTAGCGTTGATACTTACCACATAACTTCAGAATTGGCAGTATGGATTAATTCCTTCGCCTATGAACTATTTGAATAGGAAAAAAAAACTTTGAAAATGTTAGCTTTGATACTTACCACATAACTTCAGAATTGGCAGTATGGATTAATTCCTTCGCCTATGAACTATTTGAATAGGAAAAAAAAACTTTGAAAATGTTAGCTTTGATACTTACCACATAACTTCAGAATTGGCAGTATGGATTAATTCCTTCGCCTATGAACTATTTGAATAGGAAAAAAAAACTTTGAAAATGTTAGCTTTGATACTTACCACATAACTTCAGAATTGGCAGTATGGATTAATTCCTTCGCCTATGAACTATTTGAATAGGAAAAAAAAACTTTGAAAATGTTAGCTTTGATACTTACCACATAACTTCAGAATTGGCAGTATGGATTAATTCCTTCGCCTATGAACTATTTGAATAGGAAAAAAAAACTTTGAAAATGTTAGCTTTGATACTTACCACATAACTTCAGAATTGGCAGTATGGATTAATTCCTTCGCCTATGAACTATTTGAATAGGAAAAAAAAACTTTGAAAATGTTAGCTTTGATACTTACCACATAACTTCAGAATTGGCAGTATGGATTAATTCCTTCGCCTATGAACTATTTGAATAGGAAAAAAAAAACTTTGAAAATGTTAGCTTTGATACTTACCACATAACTTCAGAATTGGCAGTATGGATTAATTCCTTCGCCTATGAACTATTTGAATAGGAAAAAAAAACTTTGAAAATGTTAGCTTTGATACTTACCACATAACTTCAGAATTGGCAGTATGGATTAATTCCTTCGCCTATGAACTATTTGAATAAGAAAATAAAATAAACTTTGAAAATGTTAGCTTTGATACTTACCACATAACTTCAGAATTGACAGTATGGATTAATTCCTTCGCCTGTCCTATTGGACGAATATTATTACTACTACTTACCAGGTTACTATGGCTACGTATCTATACTAATATGTAAAGCTGAAGAGTTAGTTTGTTTGTTTGTTTGGTTGAACGCTAGTAGCTCAGGAACTACCATTCCGATTTGAGAAAATCCTTCGGTTTTAAATAGCTCATTTATCGAGGAAGGCTATAGGCTATATATCATCACGCTAAGACCAATAGAAGCAGAGCACCAATGAAGAATGTTTCAAAATCGGGCACTTTTTTCCTTTTGAGAGATTTCGTTAGTTATAGTAATAATATTCGTCCAGTAGGACAGGCGAAGGAATTAATCCATACAGCCAATTCTGAAGTTGTCAATATAGGTAAAATAATATACGACATATTATATAGAAGATTTGGCGCTTATGCCTTTATTGTAACTTGAACATGGAAGAAAATTGATTAAAGGATATATAAGAAATACCTATATTGACAACTTCAGAATTGGCAGTATGGATTAATTCCTTCGCCTGTCCTATTGAACGAATATTATGACTACTACTAACCAAATCTCTGAAAAGGGAAAAAGTGCCCGATTTTGAAACGTTCTTCATTGGTGCTCTGCTTCTATTGGTCTTAGCGTGATGATAATAAGAAAATTTTTTTTTGGTCATTTGTAGCCATATCCATTCATCAAAAAGTTGTTATTTTAATTGTACATACACAAACTTTATTTTTATAATACGTAATAGAGAACAAATAAAAAATTGGAAATAAAAGTAGTATAAAATTTTGAATACGAAAACAAAATAAACTTTGAAAATGTTAGCGTTGATACTTACCACATAACTTCAGAATTGGCAGTATGGATTAATTCCTTCGCCTGTCCTATTGAACGAATATTATTACTACTACTAACGAAATCTCTCAAAAGGAAAAAAGTACCCGATTTTGAAACATTCTTCATTGGTGCTCAGCTCCTATTGGTCTTAGCGTGATGATATATAGCCTATAGCCTTCCTCGATAAATGAACTATCTAAAACCGAAAGACTTTCTCAAATCGGACTGGTAGTTCCTGAGATTATTAATTACTTTTTTAAGGTCTGTTATCTACCAGTAAATACCCCGTGAAAATCGGCCCAAAGTAATGCGGACGAAGCCGCGGACAAATAAAGTAGAATATGTCAACCGCTATAATTTCGGTTATCTGGCAGTAAAAAGTAAAATTCCCGTTAAAATAGGTCCAGTCGTATTGGAAATTACCCAGGACAAACAAACAAACAGACAAAATATAATAATATAAAAATATAAACAAAGTATAAGATTAATTGCTACCTGTGCAGTCGTCTGTGTGAAATTGATAAAAATATGTAACAACCACGTGAGACGTGTGCCTTACTGGACTCCAAGAATAAATATACATAATTGAAAGTCATATATTTATAAGTAATATGAATGATATCATATTTTTGGTCAATTTGGCGGCCATATTGTTTTATTTACCGAGTTTGCTTCTACATAACTAAGTGATTATAGCAACGTATAAGAATAATTTAAGTATATCGACAATACGGGCATATTATATCTATATAATAAAACATTTAAGATATATAACGATTTATAAGCTTACAATTGTCATTACTTTCTTATATAGTGTTAGTGAGCATTGAGCGTGGTATATAGTAGATTGAAGTTCCAGGTATGTTGCTGATGATAAATCCCATCCCATTCGATATACTATTGGTATTCATATATCTATTGTACACGTTACATGTTACAGTAGATGGCATTCGTATCGTAATTACAAATGTTTTTGAAAAAGCGTTTCTGTAATGTACACATCCACTCACAATTTTACATTTCTTTAATACATTTTTAAAAAGCGCGTGCGGAGCCGCGGGTAACAACTAGTATAATATAATACTAACGAAATCTCTCAAAAGCAAAAAAGTGCCCGATTTCGAAACATTCTTCATTGGTGCTCTGCTTCTATTAGTCTTAGCGTGATGATATATAGCCTAAAGCCTTCCTCGATAAATGAGCTATCTCAAACCGAAGGATTTTCTCAAATCAGACTGGTAGTTCCTGAGATCATAGCGTTCAACCAAACAAACGAACAAACTCTTCAGCTTTATATATTAGTATAGATATAGATTGATAGATAGTACACATTTAGAAATATCTCAGACTTCATAGTATTATTTTTATATTTCAGAATATCAGAACGGTAGGCATTTGTGCCAGCACCACGTGAATGAATATCGATAGAAATCTATCCCTTGATTGATTTAAGTTGAAAAGTATTTATATTTAAAAATATCGGTAATAGCACTTTAAACTAGATAAAGAAATATGTTTTAAGTGACTTCTTAGGAACTCATACAATAAAATGGTTGTGTAATAATTTATTTAGGGAAATATTTCTAAATTTGGTTTCGGTCATATGCTATCAACGCTGTAGATATCAATAAGTGTCTATTAAGTATTAATGTGATAATATTCTTTGCCGGGGAAAAATGGATCAAACAATCTTCTGATTTTCAAGTGTTTAAACATTTTTTTGATATAACCAATATATGCGTTTCACACAGGAAATGGTCCTAGAAAATGTACAAGGTGTAACATAAAAACGTCTAGCGTTATTCAAGCTACCCATACAAATTTCCCACAGTAAATATTTTACTAGACTACTTTTTAGTTTTATGTTGGGATCAAATTTGGCGTGTTGCTATAACAACGGATCATAACCTTTGTACATAGCTGGTAACTGTTCGTAATCCAGTTCGCGAACCAGTCTTTGTTTGTTCAAGAAAAACAAATTAAAAGCGAATGTGGTCTTTATAGTTTAAAGGTTAAAGTTTAAATTAGTTTAGGTTTATGTAGCACAGGCGATGCATTGGACGTATCTCTACTCACGCGTAAGGATTTTATTTTATTCGCCATAAAAACAGTGGACTCGCCTCACCTCATACTTCTTAAGGCGTCGGTATCCTCTGTATACCGGACACACTTCATTAAGACCGCGGTGGTGTTTGTTGCGTTATAAAAGTTTGTGGCCGCAGATGTTTTCCAGACGAAATACAATTCGATTTTCCAGTTGCAATTTTAAATAAAAACATGTTGCTTTGTTGGTCTTGGCTAAGGATTTTGCTTACACGACACGTTTCGTATGAGAAGTGTAGAATGAGTGCAGTACAAAGATCACATATGTGCCTTATAGTTTTGTTTCCATTGCCAACAGTGGAGGATATATTATTGAAGCTCGTTCAGTGCATACATCGGCTACTCGAGTTAACTAATCAATATTTTTTCCAATTGCTAATGAATACATATATTTTTTAAGAATAAAATCGTACTTATGTTCCTATTCGCAGAATATTAATCGTATGTCTATGTAAGTATTTTTTCTGGGTGTTACAGTGGTTTCTATAACAAGAGTTAAATTTGAATTTGCTTTAATATAAATGAGAAGTCTGCAGATGGGCATGACAGCGACGAATGCCGATCTACTGTAAATATTTCGGTGGTCGCCTTTGTTTTTGTAATACACTGTACATACTATCAAGAACAGTATCACCACTTTACTGTACTGCAAATGTATATATAAGTATGATATGATTGATACATGTATAAATATTCCGAGTGGCTAGTTGTTTATGTTCTTTATCCAGGTTTTATGTCAACTTCCTTTAAATAGTAATAAACCGACATAGAAACAAAAATAGTTACTGTTGCGTTTATATTATTAGTGTGGGTGGCTTCAAGAACGATTTCCGATGTAATACATTGTTTGACCGATTGGTTAAATGTTAGCAAAATTAATGAAAAATCTAAGAGGATATAAGAACCAAGCGAGTTAGTCAGGTGCCGTTGTTTAGACACCATATCACGGTCAGCAGTGATCCATTGCGATGGCTACGTAATCCCAGCTAGAGGCTTTGTCTCACGTCCAGCTTACTTTTATTACCGTGCCTGCATCGTGAAATAAAACAAAATTGGCGGGAATTTATGGGCCACAGCCCCAGTATGGCTAGTGGGGTGGAAAGTTTTCAATTTGAAACGAATAACTTGTTTGTCTCAGTAATAAGGAGGGTTTTGCGGCGGGTAATATAGGGGCCGCAATGGCTGTCGCGGGTTTCCTTAAAACTACTTTCTTGGTTTTATTACATAAGTGCCGTGGGTGGGACGACAAGACCCTTAAAGGTGTTGGTACTACTATAATGCTTTAAAATTTACACGGTTGTCAGACACGGTAAGGTTTAAAATGGTATTACTTTTCGTTTCAAATGGAGGGATGAAAAACCTGAGAATATGTCTATAGTCAGTAAATAATATAAGTATTATATAAAAACAAAGTTGCTTTTCGTGTCTATTTTATATACTGAATAGATACGCTTAGTATGACCATAATCTCATCTGATTGTAAATTATGATGTGTTTCTAAATTGGTAAACACGTTGAACGTAGAGCGACTGGCCGAAACATTCAAACATTCAATGGCGATAGATTTCCAACTACTACTATAAAAAAATCTGCCTGTGTATTCTTGTAGCTCCACAATTCTTATTCTTGAAGTTATACTTCTTTTGGCGCGTTAGGGAAAAATGATGAGAGTAAATTTTTACGATGCGCGCGCACACCGTCACGAAAAACCGACATCCTGAAGTTATTACAATGCGCACGCACACCGTCACGAAAAACCGACACCCTGAAGTTAGCTATAGTCAACATTTTATTTCTTTGTATTTGTTGTTTGTATTTCTTTGTATTAAAACTTTCAATGTATTAAATACGTTTTTTCTATTGTTAGTGTCGTTTTTTCTACAAACGTAGAATAAGGCGAAAGATAAAATTATTGAAAAGATTTTTATCTTGTTACGCCTAAGAAGTATAATTTCTTAAGGTTTAATAGGTGGCAAACGAATAGGCGGGTCACCTGATGGTAAGTGATCACTGCCGTCTATAGACACTAGCACCACCATGGGATTCGCAAGTGCGTTGCCGGCCTGTGTTTGGGGGGAGGGGAGAGGGGCGGATAGAGGGGAAAGGGCAGGTGGTCCTCTGGTGCTCTCCCTGACCACGAAACGCAACAATACAAGTACTGTTAATTCACGTCGAATTTCTGTGAGAGGCCGTACCGGGGGCGAGCCGACCCATTCATGCTGAAACCAGTAATAGTTTCAGCGTGGCTCTACCAACTACAGAATACGCGAAAGAATTTGATATGGATTTCTTTTTTTCTCGAACTGACTACGCTATTGACCTAGCAAGGTCTTAACAGCTTCACCGGACTACTAAGGCGAGCGCTTAAGGCACTCAGCCGATTTTATTTGGGCAACCAGCTCAAGGGTGCACGGCACACCTCGGCTTGGCTGTTGCCTGTTCATGCAATTCGCCTCTCACACGCTTACACATAAAGTGGATGGGTTTTTCTTTTTTTTCCCGTATCGAACTGTAATAGTTTAGAATCCTTTCCGATACAAAATACACATAAGAGTTGTTGAGATATGTATGCTTGGTACACATATATGTTTCAACAACTCATGTATGTATGAAATAGTTTAGCTTTAACTTAGGTTAGCTTTGATAGGTCGCGAATTGCATGAACAGGCAACAGCCAAGCCGAGGTGTGCCGTGCACCCTTGAGCTGGTTGCCCAAACAAAAAGCGGCTGAGTGCCTTAAGCGCTCGCTTTAGTAGTCCGGTGAAGCTGTTAAGACCTTGCCAGGTCAATAGCATAGACAGTTCGAGAAAAAAAAAAAAAAGTACTGTATCGTATTTCGATTGCACAAGGCGACAAAGTAACATAGAGTGGTCTGATTGCATATAGCGTCACAAATAATATCGAATAGTTCAACTGTACAAGTCTAGCAGTAATATCGAGTAGTCTGCTTGTACATCTCATTGAGATAATAT